>RYFJ01002377.1:0-339851 GCA_003991445.1 Oryza meyeriana var. granulata
GCTCCTACGTATGCCAAACCAGTATAAAATCTCCTTTTTGTCCTTTGCAATCCATCGAGTTTCCATCCGCCCGAGGTAGCCCCCATATCACTCATTGCCAGCTGTAAAAAACATCGACACATGCTGTTACCGGCCCTGAACAAAACGCTGGAAGCAAGGTATCAACTTTGAGCAATTCAGAGTGCACACACTGAGACTCGGGCTGCAACGTGGAGGCCTAACGTCCGATGCATGTGGTGATCCAAGACCAAGTCCAAAGAAGACCTCATCCTGACCTAGAAGAACTTCCAAAATCTTCGAAGTATTCAAGATGAAATTAAATCTGGAAAAGTGCGCTTTCGGTGTACCATCCGACAAGTTACTCGGCTTCATCGTATCGCTTCGCGGCATCAAGGCCAACCCGGAGAAAGTCAATGCAATCATGAACATGGCACCCCCGACTAGTCAGAAGAACGTCCAGAAGCTAACAGGCTGCATGGCGGTACTCAGCCGATTTATTTCCCGACTAGGCGAACGGGGCTTGCCCTTTTTCAAGTTACTGAAGAAAGCAGACAACTTCCAATGGACTCCCGAAGCCCAGTAAGCCTTCGAAGACTTCAAGAAATTTCTCACATCACCACCCGTGTTGGCGTCACCTATGCCCCAAGAGCCATTAATGCTATATCTGGCGGCAACCACTCAGGTAGTCAGCATGGTGTTGGTATTCGAGCGATCCGAACCGGGTCACATACAAAAGATTCAACGGCCAGTTTACTTTGTCAACGATGTCCTTGCCGACTCCAAGATGAGATATCCGTAGGTCCAGAAGCTGCTTTACGGCCTACTTATTACTGTCCGGAAGCTGGTGCACTATTTCTAATCGCATCAAGTCATGGTGGTCACATCGTATCCACTCGGGGACGTCCTACATAACCACGAGGCCACTGGCCGAATCACTAAATGGGCGCTCGAGCTGATGGCGTTTGACATCACCTTTCAGCCACGGACAGCAATCAAATCACAAGCTCTAGCTGCCTTCGTGGCCGAGTGGACAGAAGTTCAGCTACCCACATCAATAGCGAAGCTAGAGTACTGGACAATGTACTTCGACAGTTCTCTAAGGATCGGCGGTGCTGGGGCCGGCGTTGTACTGACGTTCCCCACCGGTGAAAAACTGAAGTACGTTCTTCAGATCCACTTCCCGACTTCCCACAATGTCGCCGAGTACGAGGCACTCATCCACGGGCTCCGCATTGCTATATCACTCGGCATCCGTCGACTGGTTGTATGTGGAGATTCCCAACTCGTGGTCAACCAAGTCATGAAAGACTGGACATGTCTTGATGACACCATGGTGGCATACTGTCAGGAGATCCGCAAGCTGGAATGCAAGTTCGACGGTTTGGAGATAACACATGTCCTATGATAATACAATGATGCTGCAGATGAATTGGCAAACATGGGATCCAAGCGAGAAGTGGTCCCGACATGGATCTTTGTCGAGCAACTCATGGAGCCGTCAGTTGAGAAGAAACCAGTGCTAGAGCAGTCGGGAGGCGAACCTACCCCGGCAACAGACGAAGTGCTGAACATACGTCAAGATTGGCGGACTCCTGTTCTCAAATTCCTCCTGGACGATGAACTCCCAGAAGATCGTAGTCAAGCCGAACAAATCAAACGTCGAAGCAAAAGTTTCCTAATAGTCGGAGAAGACTTGTACCGAAGAAGTGCATCCGGTGTCCTCATGCGCAGCGTCACCACCGAGGAAGGCATGCAGATTCTGCAATCGATCCACTCGGGCATATGTGGCAACCATACCGTATCTAGGACGTTAGTCGGAAAGGCTTACCGGCAGGGATTTTTCTGGCCAACAGCAGTAACAGATGCAAAAGACATAGTTCGCACATGCGAGGGTTGCGAGTTCTATGCAAGACAAACAAATCTCCCAGCCCAAAACTCCAAACAATCCCAATCTCTTGCCCTTTGCAGTATGGGGAGATTGACATGGTGGGGCCTTTCAAGAAAGCGCCAGGAGGGTTCACACACTTGTTCGTCGCAGTGGATAAATTCACGAAGTGGATTGAGGCAAAACCCGTTGCTACCATAACAGCGGCACGAGCAAAGGACTTCATCATGAGTATATTATACCGATTCGGTGTTCCTAACCGCATCATAACAGACAACGGTACTCAGTTCACGGGCGGTGTCTTTCAAGATTTCTATAACAAATTCAGTATCAAGATCTGTTATGCTTCTGTGGCACATCCACGGAGCAACGGACAGGTTGAACGTGCCAATGGCATGGTCTTACAAGGCATCAAGACAAGGATATTCGACCGACTACAACCATACACGGGCCGGTGGGTACAAGAACTCCTATCCGTTCTCTGGTCTCTAAGAACCACGGTTAGTCGAGCAACAGGGTAATCCCCTTTCTTTCTGGTCTATGGTGCCGAGGCCGTGCTACCAACCGAGTTAGAGTTCGGCTCTCTGCGAGTTCGAGCTTACTCAGAAGACACATCCAACAATACCTGATTGGTCGAACTAGATCAGTTGGAAGAAGCGAGGGGCATCGCAATAATCCAGTCGGCAAGGTATCTTCAAGGCCTACGTTGTTATCACAGTCGCAATGTTCGTGGCCGCGCCTTTTTGGTTGGGGATCTCGTCTTGAGAAAAATACAAACCACCAAAGACAGGCATAAACTATCCCCAATATGGGAAGGGCCATTCATTATCACCGAAGTTACACGGCCAGGCGCCTACCGACTGAAGACTGAATACGGTGCCCTCGTCAGCAACTCATGGAATATAGAACAGCTACGTCCTTTCTATACCTGAGTTTTATATTTTTCCATGTGTACAGTTTTCGTCTGACTCACTACGCCGCTTGTCCCAACCGAGTAGTGAGTCGGGGGCTGCATGTATTATATGTGCTTTGTCAGTAATATACGAGCCTGTTTTACTTAAGTTATGAAGTTTTGCAACGACTTTGTCATGTCTGCCCGAGTACAGCTCTCCGCGATGAACGATTTTAAGTTCCCATAGACTAACTCGGCGTAGACTATATAGTCGGGTAAAGCTAATGATAACTAAGTCAGAACTTAGAGCTTGGCGGCATGGCACATATATTTACACATGTCCTTACAAAAAGTTTATATACACCGACTGCATAATGGACTGTTCTCACGTGCCCAGGTCTCGGGTGATCACCTCCGCATTCGGCCTCGCCTGGGCTATTAGCTCCAGCGCCTCCTCAGGTGTCGTCTCCTCGGCGAATCCCTCTTCGATGGCTTCAATATCTGCCCTAGGGTAGATTGACTTGGTCATCGCCAGGGTTTGGGCCACGCCAACGACAACATGCTCGTCCGAGTACCTCTTCAGGATACTCGAAGCTTCGTTATGGCACGCCTGCACTTGGGAGGCCATGTTGGAGCTGGTTCCCACGTAGTGAGGATCCATGATGTCAAGGAGCCCTTTCACGGACTCGGCAAGGATCGCCCGTGACTCCTTGACAACCTTCATCTCCTCTGTAAAAGCCTGAAACTAGATCTGGGCATTGGCCCTAGCGGTTACCCGGGTTCATTGATAAGTAAACTTGTTAAGCAAAATTGCAGACAGAGTACTTAATGGATTGGTTAAGATCATAGTCAGAGCGGAGACTTACTTTCGTAGTCGGCCTCCCATTTGGCTTTGGCCTTCTCTAGTTCAGCCTTCTCCTTCTCGAGCTTGGCGTTGGCCTTCTTCAAATCGACCTTCTCCTTCTTGAGCTCGGCCTTGGCCCTTTTCAAGTCAGCGATGTCTTTCTCAAGCTCGGCCTTGGCCCTCTCGGCCTCCTTCAGCTTGGTTTCCCCCTCTATTCGGGTCTTCAACTCGGCTTCAAGGGCTGCACATCAGAATAGTCAAGTACTCATCATTGCAGTCAAGACACAACTGGGCAGTCGGGAAACAACATGGCTGGAGAAATATACTAAGGGCTCAGTCAGGAAGACGTATTCGGGAGACCTACTTCCAATCTTCTTGGCTTGGTCCCAATTTTCGTCCCTGAGCTCATTAACGGCTCCCTTCAGCCAAGACTCCCTCTCCTAGCTATGCCGCTCCAATTCGCCCTTTAAGGCTTGGAGCTGGTCCAATTGTTGGAGTTGGGGAGCGAGCTGGGTCAAGACTTCGTTCATCCTCTCCGAGCTGTCAATAATTTTCTGATCGGGAGAAATAGAGCGAAGCAGAGTCAAGCGTCAGAACACTTATGCAAGGACAGACCACCAAGGCTCCAATACGGCAAAACTCATACCTGGACCCCCTGGGATGCGGCGATCGCGGCGCAAAGCAAGTCTTCACGCTCCTTCTCTGTCGCAACTTCGTCGTGCTTGTAACTCTTCGCAGTTCTGCCGGGGGCTACCCAGTGGAATGTCCTCAGGAATTTGCGGGGAGGAGCCTCAAGCCTGGGGAGGTCCGGTCTTTCCGAAGACGACGACGATGACGACGACGACGGGGTCCTGGCCCCCAACTCGGCAGCTGCTGGGGCTTCAGAGAGCATGCTCAGGGGCTGGAGCCAACGGCTCGACATTAGCCCCTTGGTCAGCCAGCGTCGGTGGCTCTGCAGTCAGGATGACCTCGGCTTTTGCAACCGAGATGGTCGCCGGCTCAGCAGGTATGCTCGCGGGCGTTGGTCCGGCTGGGGACGGCTCTACAATAGGAGCAGCCAGCGTGGTCTCCTTGAGATCAATGTTGGCGCACTTCCTGCACGATGAGTCGGATATCAACACACCACAATGCTGAACAGGACTCCCGGAAGGCTTAAAGTCACATACCTCTTGGAGAATTTGAGCCTGCCCCCGGGGGCCCCTGATGTCGGTGGTGGACTGCTGCCGGCTGTCGCGGGCTAACGGCGTGGCAGTTGGTGTGGCATTTTTGTTCTGGTTGGCCTCGCTCCTGGCGTGGCCGGCTGGGGTGCTTGGGTACTCGGTGGTGCCATTCTTGGGCTCGATGTTGCTGAGCCCGGCAGTGCTTGACTCGACCTTGTACTCGGCGGCGCTCTTCTTGGGCTCGATGATGCTGAGCCTGACAACGTTGGTCTCGATCTGGACTTGGCGGCCTAGGAGCTGTGCTGTGCGGTGTCTCTTATCTTCAGATTCCTGAGCTGTGGCACTTTGGCCTGATAAACCTTCTTCTTGCCCTGATCTTCAACCAGGTCTTTTCCCCACTCTCTTGGAGTCGGGCTGGGCGGCAGAAGGGCTTAACGTCCTCTTCTTCTTTGACTTCATGGCCGATAAAGTTTGGGAGTCGTCATCGAACTCCTCACATGACTACAAGTAGTTCAACAATATATATTACACATTCTAGAGCCAACCTGGGCATATATCTGCAAGCACTCATCACAGATGAACAGCGAGGGTTACCTTTGGACGAGGCCAGTTTTCGACTGTCAAGCCCGCGACAGAGCACTCTGCATCTTCGGTTTCAACCACCCCATTGGAGAAATAATTGAACAACACTTCGATTACTTTGTGCTGGTCAGCTAGATCTCGACATTCCCGGTCAGGATCGTCCCTCCCCGGTAATCCCAACAGAATTGGCTTCTTAGCTTCAACGGCTGGATGCGCCGGGTCAGGAAACGCTTGGCCACCCAAGGACCGGTCAGACCGGCGCGCTTCAGCCTATCTAGTCTTTCAAGCAACTGATGCACTTGGCCCATCTCCTCAAAAGTTGGCACTGATGACCAATCGGACGAGACTACCGGAGGCAAACCAGTAAATGGAGGCAGAGAGGGTTCCAAATCAGAACAATAGAACCACTCCTTATGCCAACCTTTCAAGGAAGTTTTCAGAGGAAGATGAAGATACGTCTTTTTCATTTCGCTCCTGAGCTGGATACCGGCCCCCCCAATTACCTGGACCTTGCTCTTGGAGAGCTAGGGTTTGATGTGGAACAAGTGTCTAAAAAGATTTAAATGGGGTTCCACACCCAAGAAATACTCGCAAAGAGTTATAAATATAGAAATTTGCAAGATGGAGTTGGGATTCAGATTCACCAACTCCAATCCATAGAAGGCAAGAAGACGGCAGAGGAAGTCAGAAGATGGAAGAAATAGACCTCAGTCGAAAAAGGAGGCGAAAACAATAGTCTCATCGGCCTGGGGCTCTGGAACTGATTCACCTTCTACCAGGCGCCAACGGATGATATCGTGGCTTTGCAGCCGCAGCAACTTCACCAAGTGCTCCAGCTTGGACCGACCGCAATCCGAAGTCGGCCACGCCTCATCTAACGCCCCCACGAAATCTGAAGCCCTTGACATGGTTGGGGACAAGAAGGTTTGGGAAAAATGCTGCTGGAGGTGTGGAATGGACACAAGGAAGCGGGATTGCCCGAGTTTCGATGGGGAAGAGCGAGCAATGGCGAACCCCAACGAGGCAGGAGGCGAAATTTCAGCGCGGAGGCTAGAAGACGAAACGATTGGTGGATTGGAGAAGATGAGGGAATCTTTCCTCTCTCTCCCCACCTTTTATAGAGTCGTTTCCGATTCGTGGGTTTGGGCTTACACAGTCGGTACTAGGCCACCAAGAAATGGAGTTTCTACAGTAGCACGTTTCAATATGGGCCACTCGCTGGCTGTGTTAAAATCATGATGCTGGTGCTATCAATAGAAACCGATGAGGTAAACAGATATGCTTCATGAAGGCCTAATTGCTGAACACATATGTTCGGGTATCTGTCTTATCCATCAGGTATTGAAGATATATCCTTATAAGGGTCACAAGCTAGTCTTCATCAAGATTGGGGACGCAAATATCTCTCAATTACACCTGACCACATAATGGATTAAATTTCATAAGGTGGTACTCGGCCTACATGCTTGGCCAACAGTTGCCATGAGCAAATCTCTTTCCAACTGACATGACATTGAGGAGTCTAACTTCCGAGTAGTACTGTACTCGGGAGAGACTATAAATATTCTTTCTAGTTGACATGAAGCTGAGGAGTCTAACTTCCAAGTGGGACGCCACTTGGGAAAGACTATAAACACCTTTTCCAGCTGACATGAAGCTGAAGAGTCTTATATACGAATAGCATGCTACTCGGCAAAGACTATAAATTATTTCCGGTTGACATGATACCGAAGAGTCTCATATACCAGTAGTATACTACTCGGGAAAAGACTACAGGGTTAAAGATCTTTGACTTTATGTTTAATTGTTTTCACAATTAAGCACAAAGTTGGGGCTACACCTAATAGGTGCGCCTATTCGGCGCACACTATTCATACATTTACATGGAGCCTTTCATAGCCTCGCTGCTAGCTGACATAAAGAAGGACTCGGGAGAAGAAGCACTCGGACAAAGAGTACTCGGGAGCAATGCACTCGGGAAAACTTCACCGTGGAGGTGAGCACTCGGCATCAGCTGTGACCTCAACTATGAAGTCTCAGGGGCTGCTGTGGAGGCCATGGGCCCCGGGTACCTCATCACAAGCATATGGGCCACTCGGATAGAGGATGGGCCTAGCCTTATAATTAGGGATATGATAAAACACGGCAGACTTTGCCTTGTACAATAAGGAATATACAGTCCTAGTCGGGTAGGTTATATCTCTAAAGAGATCCCTTGCTGTTAAGTCCGGCTAGGACTCCTACCTTGTACCCCTGTCCCTCAGTATATAAGGGGAGGCAGGGCGCCCCATGAGGGCAAAACAACATACATCCTCAAAGGAATACATTACAACTAGATGTAGGGTATTACCTCACATCTTGGGCCTGAACCAGTATAAAATCTCCCCGTGTTCATTTGCAATCCATCGAGTTTCGATCCAACGAGTAGCCCTATAATCATATTGCCGGTGTAAAACATCGACAATCACCTGATTAATTTCTAGTGCGTGTTGTTGCCAAAGATAAGAGATCTTTCGGGCTTTTGGCATCTACGAAGTTTAATCAGCATGAAGTGCAGTGCAGGCCAGGGTCATCCCCCTGACAGCAACACTCCATGCCTTGTTGTGGTAGCGTGGAAAACTATAGGTGCACCTGCCATGGGTGGCCTTGGTTGCCACATATCCAGCAACGGAGTGGATACAACGTCGTGGAATAAAGTACCGTTCAAGGAAAGGAAAAGTACGGAAATGTGGTCGACTGGTCAGCCAGATTGGGGCCCATATGGCAGACACTGGATTAACTTGATTTCTGCCCAGTGTCCCCTGCGTTCCACCCTACAGCCGTGAGCCGTCAGCCGATGTGAAGATGAAATGACGAGCGCAAGTGATCGGGAGGGGTGACGGCGGCGGCCGACGCCTGACGCTTGCTCCGATAGCAAGCTCAAGGTTGCGGCCGGTGCCAGCGATCTCCAGGGAGTTGGTGGATGACACAGAGAATGAAGACAGAGGAGGCTGGTGGTGGGGAAGTAGCGAAAAGGAGGTGTCAACAGGGTGGTCGCCATCCAGGGCATCGCTGGCGGCATCCTCTTGCCCTAACCGCAGATTTTCTGCCCCAACAAAGCTCTTCACTATTCAAACCACTTTGCGTACCAAGGCATCAAGCGATGGGGTCGCGTTTTTGGGCCCTTACAGGAGCAGAGAGCTCGGATGAAGAGGAGATAAAGGACAACCATCAGGAAGAAGATGGATCAAAGATGGAATCGTTGCCGCAAGAAGATGATTTCTTTCAAAAAGCGTTAGCTGAAGGCTTCACGGTGGACGAAGTTTTGGCAGCGGGAGAACAACTGCTTTGTTTGAGCTCTTCACCAAAGGTAAACTTGTGTTCAAACTTTGCAGGATCGAAGAAGGAAGGAAGACGGGCAAGGATTGTGGTTCAAGTGGTGGTGAAGAAGAAACTGGCAGTGTGCAAACCTTGGAGGGGGCCATTACCTAAGGCCAGGGTTTCTCAATCAAAAACGTTAGGGAATGTGTTGTCCAAAGTTTTTGAAAAGATGGCCGATAATCATGTGCTGCCACAGGCAAAGTTTGATGTGGAGGATACGGTTGAACTGGACTCCCCAGTGAACGTCGATGAGGCTCACTTACAGCACGCGACGGCGGAGAGCGGGCAACAGGAAGAAAGGATGTTGGAGAAGGAGTTTGTCTTGCTAGCGAGGTCTATTGTGAGTAATGATGTCGATCCGACTGTTACTCCGGTAATCCTCGATAAGGCAAACAGGCAACTCGTAATTTCAAATGTTGGGCGACAAGGCTCACGGAATAGCGAGGAGTCATGACGGTCGGTCGGGCATGTGTCGAATGCGGGACCTGATAATGGGCCGAGTAAGGCTATTTGGATCAAAATAGGCCAGAAGGTCCAGTTTAACTTGTGTCAAGGCCTAGCCCTTTTGCTAACAAAGGCAGGGTGACAAAGGTGGGCCTCGAAGGAGACATGTCGGCATAACAGAAGTCGATCGGTCACGAGACACCGCATCGATCGAGTAGGGCAGGGAACACCGGAAGAAGAGAGGGAGAGAAAGGGCGGTGATTTTGGAGGTGGCGGCCATGAGGAGAGAGTAAGGCGGGATGTCAACATGGCACGGAGGGGAGATAATCACGATAGCAAAGGAAGTTTTGGTAGCCACAGAAGAGAGGGAGGTGGTGGCTGGCGGGAGGAAGATGAAGTTGGGTTCTACAGTGCAAACTTTGATGGGAACCTGCTAGGGTTCGCATCGGGTTGGACTTTGGCATGCAGCGACAGGGAAGGAGTTGTCAGAGGAGTGGTTTCCACCCGAGGGGTGTGCGTAGCTTTGGCCCCCGGCGAGGCGGCTTCACAAGCAGACCTGGGAGGGAGACGTCGGTTCGGGGTGATAGATGGGGGCAGCATCCTGGAACTGAGAGGTTTGGCAATCGGCCATGGATGGATATAGTCGGCGGAATGGGGGGAGGCAACAATAGGGGCAACCTTGATGCCGAGGTTGGTGCTAAAGAAGAGAGAAGTAGATGTTCTGCTATGGTTGGGAAGAGCATCGCCAGAAAGGGCACCGAACATGTCAAGGTGGGAGAGGTGGCAGTTGCGATTAATCAACCAGTCAGGTCAGCACCAGTAACAGAAGAGAGGGAGGCAAACAAGGAGGAGGTAGATATGGATTGTGATTCAACTTTGCGTCAAGAACATCAAGGGGGTGAAAATGTTGGGAAGGAGCAAGCAACGGTAAAGGTGTGTGCAAGGTGCTATCAGAAGGGGCACATTTTCAGCATTTGTTGTGATATTTGTGATAGTCATGATCATGTTAATCAACGGTGCCCGGTGCTAAAGCAGCCTAGGCCAATGGCTCATGCTGTGGGGTATTCAGTGGAGGATTAGGTTTCTACCACATTCCACACCCACCTTTGCAAAAAGAAAAGAAAGGAACCAATATGGCATTGGTGAAGATAGCAGGAGGTGTTTTAACAAAGAATGAGGTGGTCTCGCATCTACAGAAATTATTCCATACCAAGTGGAAGTGGAACCGCTTGAAATGAGATCAATTCTTATGTTGTCCCATTCCCGTCCAAGATTGCGTTACAACGAGCTATTGGCTTTGGTGGGGCTGATGTGAAAGAGAATGGGGAAGCCACTCGAGCAATGGTATGAGAAAAAGGAAGGTTTCTTATTACCGAAAGTTTGGGTAAGAGTTTTTAGGCTGCGAAACAAGTTGAGAAAGTTTCTTAATCTTTGGGCGGTGGGATCTTTGTTGGGTGCCACCCAAACCGTGGATATGAAAACCATGAGGAAGAGTGATTTTAAACCCAACGATTATTCCTCGTAGACTAGACGTGGTGATTGGCGATCATTATTTCAGGCTCAAATTTGAAGTGGAAAAGATGGGCTTTGATAAGAATGGAGAGGAGGTGGAGATACAGCAATAGGATAGAGATGACGAGGGATTGGAGGAGAACAAAGAGGAAAAGCAAAATGAGGATGGGAGAGATGATAGGGGGAGTAAGAGGGCAGAGAGTGATGACCTGATAGTTGCTGGGAAGAAGGGCGAAGATGTAGGAAAGGGTGGAAGTGCTGAGTTGAATGGTAATCAAGCACATTTCATGGCAATGAATAGAATCCATGAGATAGCGTCGGAAATTTTAAACTTGGTGGTGGGAAAGGTGATCGATGAGGCATGTGACAAGGTGATATCTAAGGGAGGGCAGCAGGAAGGAGCGTTAGAGGAGTAGGATCTTTCACCAAGAGGAGAAGAAGGTTTGAAGGAACAAGTGGAGGAGCTTGAGGACAATAATGTGGAGCTAGATGATGAGAGGGTGGCTTGGGCAGCTAGCATTGAGGAGGCGATGATAACACCAAAGCACTCTAGCGCAAGGTTGGTGAGTAGTGGAGGGATGCACTCCGTGGAAAAGGCGAACAAGCGAAAGGCATGGAAGAATCTTGAGCCATAGCCAGGTAACGAATTTAAAGATTTGTTATTGTCCTTTTCTAATTCTTCTATTGCTCTTGAAATGCATAACTTAAGAGTAAACTTAGGCAGCTCTAGTGATGCTATTCCAAATTTAGTGGATAGTTTAAAAAAGCTAGAGGTTGATAGGGCCAATAACTTGCTGATGCTAAAAACTAATATTTTGAATGGGACAAATGAGGAATCGGAGTCAGAAGAGCAGGAAGATTTGAATAACTTGGTTCTTGGTCACTTATGTAGTGATTTAATGGATGAAGTTATGGATGACAAAAATGATCACCTAAGTTGTGATTTACAAAAAGGCCTCAAAGTGCATAAAGCAAAGAGAGCTTTAAAGAAAGGAACGAAACATGGGGGTCAAGATTACTAGAAGTAACAAAAAGTGTATGACATGAAAGGAATTTGTTAGAATAGCAGAGGTCTTAGTGACTTGGCTAAATTCATATTCCTTTCTGATACAACCAAAGAGCAGAAGCTACACTTCAACGCACTTTTGGAGACAAGCAAGAATGAATTTTCTAATTTGTGTCTTAAGAATATTAGTGGTGGAAGAGAGTTTGTGTGGTACTAGACTAGACCAAGGGGAAGGTCAGAGGGTATTCTTTTGGGTGTTAACTTGGAGGCTTTTGATGTTGCCTCGATTGATGAAGGAGATTTTTATGTAAAGTTTCATGTTAAAAACAAGGAGGGCTTCCAGTGTATCCTTGTAGCAGTGTATGGGGCTGCTTAGGAGGAGTACAAGGAGGCCTTTCTTATTGAGCTAATTAATGCATGTAATACAGAATCGCTACCATTGGTGATTGGGGGAGATTTCAATATTATCAGAAACCTTGGTGAAAGGAACAATGATAAGTACAATGATAAATCTCCCTTCTTGTTTAATGCGGTCATAGACAGCTTAAACTTGAGAGGGTTGGAACTTTCTGGGCGTAAGTTAAAATGGGCCAACTCATTGCAAAACCCTACATTTAAGAAATTGGATAGGGTGCTTATTAGCACAGAATAGGAACACTAATTTCCTTTGGCCACTGTTAGAGCCTTGAATAGAGAGCTCTCAGATCACACACCTTTACTCCTTGATATGGGCGCAGAAACTCATTTAAGTAAACAACCGTTGTTCAAGTTTGAACTTGATGGTTGTTACTAGAAGGTTTCCATGACCTAGTTGCAGAGATATGGAGAAAGGAAGGATAAGGCTGTAACAAGGATAGAAAGATAGCAAAATAAAATTCACAGGCTAAGACAGTTTTTGAGAGGATGGGCAAAGAACACTAGTGGTGCATACAAGAAGAAGAAAGCGAGCCTAATAGCAGAAGCAGATGAGCTAGATAAAAAAGCAGAGGTCTAGTTGTTGTCTAAGTAGGAACTGGATCTTAAAAATTTCTTCAAAAATAAATTAGCTCATTTGCTAAGGGAGGAGGAAATCAAGTGGTATCAAAGGGCAAAAACCAAACTTATTATGGAGGGGGATCGCAATCCAAAATATTATCATTTGATAGCTAATGATAAACACAGAAAGACAAAAAAATTTCAGTTAGAACAAGAGGAGGGTGTAATCAAAGGGGATGTACAGCTAAAGAAGTACATTACCAAGTATTACAAAGACCTTTTTGGAGCTCCAATAGAAAATGGTTTTTCTATGATGGAATCCCAAAAGGAGGACATTCCTCAGGTTTCAGATGTGGAAAATGAGGTGTTAACTAAAAGTTTTTTGAGAAGAGGAGGTGAAACATGCCATACTCCACATGGAACACAATAAAATTCTAGGACCTGATGGTTTCCTAGTAGAGTTTTATCATGTGTTTTGGGAGGCAATTAAGGATGACCTAATGGCAATGTTTCAAGAATTTTATGAAGGAAGGCTGCCTCTCCAGAGTTTGAATTTTGGTATCATTATGCTGTTGCCAAAACAAAAGGAGGCTAGACAAATCCAGATATTCAGACTGTACGTTAAATGTTAGTTTCAAAATCTTTACAAATGTAATGGCCAACATAATAGCTCTAGTAGCTCAAAAGGTCATTAGACCCTCATAGACTGCCTTCTTGCCTGACAGGAATATAATGGAGGGAGTAGTGATTTTGCATGAAATAATTCATGAAATGCACAAGAAAAGGAAGGATGGTGTCATCCTAAAGCTTGACTTTGAGAAGGCATATGATAAGGTTGATTAGAAGTTCTTACAATAAACACTGAGAATGAAGGGCTTTTCACCAAAATGGTGCAACTAGATTGATATGATTGTAAAAGGAGGAATTGTGGCGGTCAAAGTTAATGAGGATATAGGGAATTTTTTTCAAACCAAAAAAGGCCTAAGGCAATGGGATCCACTGTCTCCAATTTTCTTTAACCTAGTAGCAGATATGCTAGCTATTTTGATTCAGAGAGCTAATGATCAAGGAAAGTTTCGGGGAGTAATATCTCACCTTATAGACAATGGTCTCTCCATATCGCAATATGCCAACAACACTATTCTCTTTATGGAACATGATCTAGAGAAGCCAAAAATCTCAAACTTGTGCTAAGCACATTTGAGAAATTGTTAGGCTTAAAGATCAACTTTCATAAAAGTGAATTATTTTGTTATTGTGGTACAAAAGAAGTTGAGAGAGAATATGTCAGGCTTTTTAGGTGCGGCATAGTAAAGTACCCGTTTAAATATTTAGACATCCCAATACATCACAAGAAATTCTTGAATAAAGATTGGCAAATAATCGAGGATAGATTTCATAAAAAATTGAGTAGTTGGAAGGGTAAACACCTCTCGGTTGGTGGAAGGTTGGTGCTAGTTAACTCAGTTCTGAGCATTTTTGACATGTTCTTGTTGTCCTTTTTTGAGGTACCTAAAGGTATACTCAAAAAGCTAGACTATTACAGATCTAGATTCTGGCAAAATAATGAATACAAGAGGAAATATAGGTTGGCTAAGTGGAGTGTGTTGTGTAGGCCTAAAGAGTGTGGGGGTCTTGGTATTCAAAATTTAGAGGTACAAAATAAGTGTTTACTGAGCAAGTAGTTGTATAAGTTAATTAATAAGGAAAGAATGTGGCAGAACCTTCTTAGGAAAAAGTATCTTGCAAAGAAAACTATTACGCAGATTGAGAAATAGCCAGGGGATTCTCATTTTTGGTCTGGTCTCATGGAGGTTTAAAACTCCTTTTTAGCTTGTGGATCATTTGAGGTTCACAATGGTTCTCAAATAAGATTTTTGGGTGGACTGTTGGAATGGGGACACTACTTTTGATAGACTTTTCCCTTCCTTATACTATTTGGTTAGGAAGAAAAATTGTCACACCCCAATCTAGCACCACCATACAACGGCACCAAATAGGGCGTGCCGCAGGAAAACAACGTGAACTGCTTCCCCGCGGAACTGTGATACTGATACTAGTCCCAGGACGCAGCGCTGGTATCCACGGAAATTAGATATGCATCATTGCAGTACCTTAAATAATTAAATAGACATATACCTTAACTTACGTTGCAACTTCGGAGCAAGCTGGAGACAACAACGAACAGCACAGAGGCAGCGGCAGCAACGGAACAGCGGACTAAGTCCCAACACACAGGCAGCGGTTGGGAACCAGGACAAAACCCTAGTCTTTACTTCACTGCAACTCCAGCTTCAGCTCCCGACGGAGAACTAAATACATAAAGCAAGGGTAAGTACGTACGTACTCAGCAAGCTAGGGGAACTTAGGTGGTTGTTGCAGGCTTCAAAGAGAAGTTAGATATTTGGCAATATATTTTTATTTAAATTCTTTTAAATTTGCTAAGTGTGTGCTTCTCAACAATCAGGGCAAGCTGGAGTCTCACCAAATCGGAGTGAAAATGTATCAATCTTTATTTCTCCAGCTTTCTCAATCTCAAGAGTTCACATCAAACCGGCTCCTCGAGCCAAAACATTTCTCCGGACTTCCTGAGTCCCGCTGTCCTTGAACACAGCCAAGCCGACATCATCAGACGACCCGCGTCCTCGACGGCACATCCTTCTCACAGTTCCCAAACCACACACACCTTTGCAAACAGGGTAAAATAAAACTACGCTAAGGAATCACCTCACATTCGCCCATGACCATGGGCACGGCTGTTCAAATAGCTTTGACCTCTGCAAAGGGGGTACACTTTACCCACATGATGTGACTCACTCTAGCCACCAGCTCACACTGATCAGGCACGATCGGCGGCCTAGAGGTTTTTGTGACAAGACATTTCTTGAGTCAACCCAGGTTACCCCATGTCAACTGGAGAGGTCCGCAACCAATAACAGGGTAGGTGTCACACCCTGAGTTTAGCCACACAGAAACTTTACCGGAGAAAATACCTAAGAAAAGGAATTTTAAAATGGTTAGAGAAATTAATTGATGGTGTAAAATGCAAGATAATAAATTGTCGTGGCCGGGAATATTTTTCTGGTATTCTCTGTGCCAAAATACATTAACTGGATTTTTAGTGGAATTTACAGAGCGCCGGAACTATTTTTAATAAATCAAATACGCTTATCGGAATTAACATCGTCCTGGAAATCTTTTTCTTTCTTCCTTTCTCCTTTTCTCCCTCGGGGCCGCTGGCCCGCTCCTGTGCCGCTCGCGCCCTCGCTCCCCGCACCCTGTGCCCGTGCCCTCTCCTTGCCGCGCCCGGCTCTCTCGTGCTCGCGCCCGCGCCCACGCTCCTCCCGCTGACAGTCCGGGCCCGCCTGTCAGCATCATCTTCCTCCTCCGAATCGGGCGGAGGGGAAACTCCCCGGGGCCGTTCGATCCGCCGCCATCCTCCTCATCCTCCCGCACTCGCACTCGTTCAAATGGTCGCGGACCGAGTCCGCCCACACTCCCCGAGTTCTCGCGTCCACGTCCTCTCGTCCCGTGAACCACTCGCACGATGCCACGCCGCCGTCCACTCTCCCGTGCAGATTGGAGCCGTTCGGCCTCGATCTCTCCCGGCCCGACTGTATATAAACCATCTCCACCCTCTCCTCATCTTTTCCCCACACGCGAGCTTTCCAGTGCCCCAGAACCCGTCGCTACCGGCACCCCGAGCTCCACCGTTTTTCGCCGCCTCCGCCACGCTCGCCGCCGTTCGGACGCGCAGACCACTCCGCCACCGCCTGCACCTCCGCCGCGCCGCACCGCATCTCGGCCACCACTCCGTGGAAGCCGAAGCTCGCCGGACCGCCTCGCCCGCGCGCACGGTGAGTATCGGCTTCGCCTCCTTTCCGGCCGATGTTTCCTGCCGCGCCGTGTCTCCATTCTCCACTCTAACTCCTCTCCCGTCCTCCTCATCCTCCAGGACACCTCGGCAGCCGCCTCTCGCCCGTTCCCCGCCGTCGGAGCTCCGTCGCCGACGTCGTCCCGAGGCGCCGCCCTTTTCGTCGCCACCGTCGTCTTCGTGCCGTCGCTCGCCGTCGCGAGCCGCCGGTGAGAACCCCCTCCGTTTTCCCGTTCATTTCCGCCCCTCCGTGTGGTCGTCGCCGGCGCCGGGTGGTCGCCGTCGTCGACCATCGGTCGCGTGCGCGCCGCCGCCTCCCGCTCGGGACGGCTGGCTTCGGCGCCGCTCCCCGGGGCCGTCCGATCTGCCGGGTGGCAGATCGGGGCGCCCGCTCGCTCGCCCGCGTGGTGCGCCGCTCTCGGCCGCGGTGGACTTGGTCCGCCGTGTGCCTACCTCTCGCACGCCACTGGCTGGTGGAGCCCGCCTGTCGGCGCCGGCTTCCCAGTCTGGTGACGTCATTAATCGGTTAATGCGCATTAAATCACTGGTTAATTATATTCACTCTGAAAATAGCAGTAAACTTCAATAAATCATAACTATTTCATGCGAACTCTGATTAAGTCCATTCAAATTTCATTAAATCCAGAAAAAATGCCAAGAATCCATTAAAAATACTTTCAGCCCATGTTTGTTGACCCCATGTACTGTTTTTAATTGTTTATGCACTGTTTGTTGTAGAATCCGACGCCGGTAATTCTCCTGCGTATTTCGAGATCGTAGCCGAATACCTTGAGCCGGAGCAAGGCAAGTCACACATTCATCCTTGAGCATGTTGAACCTACTTTGTGAAATATTTTACGATTTATAAATAAATTGCATGTTTTGCCAATTACATGGAATATGGAATAACCTATCCACATACCTGAGACCGGTTCATTTGTTATCCATTCTTTGATAACTTGGTGATAATTTGACTAGCTTAGGTCTCATTGGAGGACTAGCTAGAGATAGGACCTGCTTAGCCATGCTTAGCAACATAGCTCACCTGGGAATTAAATATTATCTTTTTATATGATTCGACTCAATGTCGGAAAATGGAACCTTGGATAGGCTGTTGTTAAATTCCAAAAATTTGACCTAAATGGTGGGCTGTGGGTGTATGGTTTTTGCTTGTCACACCCATGGCAATTAAGGACCGGTTCGCGGGAACCACTTGGGCAACTTCCGTATTGCTACAAGCCAGCGTGGGCAACGGCTGGGCTTGAAGCGTTTCTTCTCCTCTCCTAGGCACCGAAGAAGAGGGTGGGCGTGATGGAGTTGGGTCGGCCCGGGGTAGGGTTGATCGGCTGCCGGATTCACCGTGGCGCAAGGGGGGTAGCCTGGCCAATATGGCGTGCCCTGTCGGCAGGTGCAACTCAGCGTGGTGTGGATGGTTAGGGAGGGGTTGCGTGAACGGTCCTGTCACAGCCTCGCACGGGACATCGTGGTGATGTACTGGCACACGGGAACGTGTGTGGGGCTGTGTCTTGTGGGTACAGTTGTACACCTCTGATCAGAGTAAAACTATTCGAATAGCCGCGCCCGCGGTAATGGGCACATTGGCCAAGACTCACCGTGATTAGTCTCAACCTAGATAATTAATCTGGTTTTATCAAACTGGTGTTGTGGAAGGTGTGTGTCCGGTCGGCGTGGTTGAGCTGACCGGGGGTGACCGGTTAGCGTGGTGTAACGCTAGTCGGTGGAGACTGGTGAGTGTGGTTTAACTCTCATCAGTTTCGCCTGGTGGTCGTGGTGTAATTCCATCAGCGCGGCCTGGTCAACGTGGTTTAGCGTTGGTCGGGAAAAGCTGGTCAGCGTGTTACGTTGTCCGGTGGAGACTGGTTAACGTGGTGTAGCGTTAATCAGTGGAGTCCGGGTAACGTGGTGTAACGGTACCCGGAGGTGTCTGGTGAACGTGGTGTAGCGTTCATCAGTGGAGACTGGTTGACGTGGTTTAGCGTCAATCGGTTGGGAATGGTTGGGCCTGGTTAACGTGGTGTAACGTTAATCAGTGGTGAATTAATATTGTTAATCAAATCAACTTTTCAATGTTTGCGAACTACTCCCTTTTGCAACTGCTTTTTCGCAAATAAACCCTATCCCATCTTTGTACCCGGTGCATATGCATATTTATGGGTGTGATTTGTTGAGTACTGTGGGTGGTACTCAGCCTTGCTCCAATTTTCCCCCCAGTGTTAGAGGACGCGTCAGATGAAGATCATCCTGAGGAATAGGCTGGCTCCGCCGTCAAGGTGCCTGTGGGAATGGAATCGGCTGCTTGGCCAGATGTTTATAGACTCCGTTTTACCTTTTTCCGCTGCATTTATGTAATATACAGTTTACTCTGTTTGTAAGACACTCTGTATGGCAACTTGGTTTGTGTACCCTGGCTTTCCTGGGCAGGGATTTATTACACATTAATGTTCAGAATTTCGGTGCGAATTTCTGGGCGTTACAAGTTGGTATCAGAGCCGAGCTTGACCGTAGGACCAGCCAAATGGAAACCTAAGAGCCTCTGAAATTCCATTTGCATATGCTTCTTACAGTTGGAGTTATTTTGGGAAAAGTGGGAATCTATTTTCAGGTTGGGGTAAAATCTTGGCCGTTTATGTGATGGAAAATTTGAGTCAAACCTGGAGTTAAATTTTTGTTTCAAGGATTGACATAGTGTCCAAATTTTGGGAAAACATTGGTTATTCTTGGGAAAGGTTTGATTTACAGCATGCATAAAATCTCTTTATTTGTGTCGAAATTATTATGTGAATCTTATGTGGTTTCGCAATGGTATTTTGTTGGTTCCAAATTTACTTACAAAACTATTTACTGCATAAAATCGTTGTTGTATCCAAATTATTTATTGTTTACTTATTTGGATTGAGCATACATTGATTCCCCTCCTTGTTTCTATAGATGGAAACCTCCCCAACCAGCGTTGTACCGACATGGGTGGCTACGTGGAAGAACTGCAGATGATGAGCTTCACCTTGGGGTAAGCCGTGCCTCAGAGTACACAGCAGTGGAGCCCTTGGAGGGTGAGCTACCACACCGGGTTCGTGTGGAGTTACTGGCGAGATGTACCTCTGCTGCCATGGAGGTAGAGGTTGGGGGCGTACTTCAATCACGCTGTCAGGAGGCTGCTTTCCGCCTGCTTGGAGAGCTGCGCCGGAAGCATCACTCTACTCTCCGCACACTTCTTACCGCTACCTCCTACGGACGCCGACCAAGAATACAGTTATTTCAGCGGGCAGACAATGAGAACGACACTACCATTGTTCACATGAGGCAGGCGATGATGGCTATGGACTACATGCACGCAACTGGGTGCGTGCAGCTCATGACCGGAGGACGCAACAGGATGACTATCATGGGACTCCAGAACCAGGTCGACCGCCTGAAGAAGGAGGTCGCAGAGCTTAAGGGACAGCGCCACCCGGTGGAGCCAGGACCGGCTGAACTCGAGGAAGAGGACCCTTCCTCCGGTGCGTGTTCATTGGCTCCAGGAACGGGCCTCACGCACCACACCCCACTGCACCAGCTCCAGCACAGCTCCAGTGCCTGCACTGCTCCCAGTACCAGCAGACGGTGGATGGATCAGTGCATCGTCTGATGGCGATGGCTCTCAAGGAGGCACCAGCATCCACGGGGTTTCACTTCTACGGACGACAGCAGCTCCTTCAGCGGGTCCGCACTCGCAGCGAGGCAGTTCTTCAGCCCACGAGAGTGTGGATTATGTGGGGGATCAAGAGCCGACAGACGACGAGGCGGAGACGAGCAGGAGCCGGAGTACGACTCGGATGACCGTCGAAGCCGCTCGGTGCATTAGACGCGTCACCTTAGCTTTGCGTTTTCTTAGTTTGATTTCCTGTTTAGTTGTAATGTTAGGAATGTTTGTTTGTTTGGGGTTAGTGGTGGCATGCCGTCTGTTGTGGTATGTCCGCCGTAATTAGGAGTTGAACTGTTTTTCCTATGTTTCCAACCAAGAAGTTCAGTTAATTTAATCCAATCACTTAATCACCACTCTGTTTCTGAGCCACCTGTTTTTCTCCTCCCTCCCTCTGCTCTCCCTTCAGATGGTGAACCAAGGAGTGGAGCCCGTGCTGCCAGTGAACTAGCGCCACAACCAGCGAGAAGGAGCACCTCAGGATCAAGGAGTACCTAACATGTGCCACCGCACTACCGGAGAACCACCTTGGCGCAGGTTTTGGCCAACCAAAACCAGATGATGGCTCTGATGATGCAACAGATGCAGCAGAACAACAGCAGCAGCAACACCAGCAACCACAGAATCCGGCCATTGCCCCTCAATCCAAGCTGCCAGAGTTCTGAGGGTCAGGCCGCCAACTTTCTCCAGCTCCCCAACCCATTGATGCCAACGATTGGTTGTTGGCCATCGAGAAGAAGCTCAACCTCCTCCAGTGCACCGACCAAGAGAAGGTCGCTTTTGCTACTCACCAACTCCAAGGTCCGCATCGGCTTGGTGGGACAATTTCCTGGTGACCCGCACCGCTACCACAGAGGTCACTTGGGCCGAATTCTGCTACAATTTCCGGAAGTCGCAGATTCCGGCGGGAATTGTGGCACAAAAGAAAAGAGAATTCAAGACCTGGTCCAAGGGAATAGGACGGTTACCGAATACCTCCACGAGTTCAACCGTCTAGCGCGCTACGCGCCAGAAGAGGTCGCACCGATGCGGAAAGACAGGAGAAGTTTTTGGATGGATTGAACGACGAGCTGACCAATCAGCTCCTCTCTAGCGACTACCCAGACTTCGAGAAGCTGGTGGATAAAGCTATCCGCCAGGAGAGCCAGCACAACAAGGTGGATCGCAAGAGGAAGGCAGCCCAGTTCCGGACTCAACAAGGACAGCTTCAGCGACCACGAATGATGATGGGCCCGCATGGTGGACCAGCCACCATGATCGTCCGTCAACAACGCCGTTCTACCCGGGGCACTCTGGAAGCAACAGCAACAGCGGGCAGTACAACCGTCAGTCCGCTCCGCGCCCACCAATGGCACCAGCACAGCAGAGTCAGCCACGGAAGGATACCGGGGGCAAGAGCTACGTCTGCTACAACTGCAATGAACCGGGCCACTTCGCCGACAAGTGTCCGAAGCGAGGCGAATGGGATCCAGACTGCAGCTCCCCAGCACCCCAACGCCAATCAACAGGTGGTAAAGGGACGTGTCAACCATGTCTCCGCCGAAGAGGCACAGGCGCACCGGAAGTGGTATTGGGTACGTTTCTCGTGAACTCAACACCTGCTACTGTACTTTTTGATTCTGGTGCAACGCATTCTTTTATATCAAGAAATTTGTGGGGACACATGGATAAAGGTAGTGGAACTTAAAATCCCCATGAGGGTTCATACGCCTGGGAACCGAATGGTAACTGCTCATTATAGCCTTCAGTGAGCCTAGAAATCCAAGGATCACCTTTTCTAGCCAATCTTATCCTCTTGGAATCCAAAGACCTAGATGTCATCCTAGGGATGGATTGGTTGACCGACACAAAGGGGTGATCGACTGTGCGGACCGCACCGTAACGGTGACCAGCCCGGAAGGAAAAGTGGTGATCTTCAAGTCACCCGTGCCGTTGCATCGGGAAGCAAGCTTGAATCAGGTCGCAGCAGAGCAACACCAGAAAGTGGAACAAAGCCAGAAAGGAAATACAGGATATTCCAATAGTAAGGGAATACCAGGATGTGTTCCCAGAGGACCTACCAGGGATGCCACCAAAAAGGGAAATTGAATTCAGGATTGATTGGCACCTGGAACAGCGCAATATACAAGAGGCCTTACAGAATGGCACCGAATGAGATGGCCGAAGTCAAGAAGCAAGTCGACGACCTGCTACAGAAGGGTTACATCCGACCAAGCACCTCACCTTGGGGAGCACCAGTCATCTTTGTGGAAAAGAAAGACAAGACAAAACGGATGTGCGTGGACTACCGCGCACTAAACGATGTCACCATCAAGAACAAGTACCCTTTGCCGAGGATTGATGATCTGTTCGATCAATTGGAGGGTGCCACCGTCTTCTCCAAGATAGACCTGCGATCAGGCTATCATCAACTTAGAATTCGAGAGGAGGATATACCAAAGACAGCCTTCACCACGCGGTATGGGTTGTATGAGTGCACTGTTATGTCCTTTGGACTGACCAATGCACCCGCCTTTTTCATGAATCTGATGAACAAGGTATTCATGGAGTTCCTGGACAAGTTTGTGGTAGTGTTCATCGACGACATCTTGATCTACTCAAGTCAACGGAAGAGCATGAACAACATCTTCGTTTGGTTTTGGAAAAGTTGAGAGAACACCAGTTGTACGCCAAGTTCAGCAAATGCGACTTCTGGTTAAGAGAAGTGCAATTCCTCGGACACATCATCACCGCTCAAGGAGTTGCCGTGGATCCAACGAACGTGGAATCTGTCACCAATTGGAAACCGCCTAAGACAGTGACACAGGTAAGGAGTTTTCTTGGACTTGCGGGATACTACCGCCGGTTCATCGAGAACTTCTCGAAGATTGCCAGACCTATGACTCAGCTACTGAAGAAGGATGTTAAGTTTTGTCTGGACCCCTGACTGCAATCACAGCTTTGAAGAACTCAAGAAGAAGTTGGTTTCAGCACCGGTTTGATCTTACCTGATCCCAAGAAGGATTTTCCAAGTATACTGTGATGCATCCCGCCAAGGGCTAGGGTGCATGTTGATGCAGAAGGCAGGGTTGTAGCCTATGCATCGCGTCAGTTACGCCCCCATGAGAGCAATTACCAACAACGACCTGGAATTGGCCGCAGTGGTCCATGCTTTGAAAATTTGGCGGCATTACCTCATTGGTAACCGTAGTGAGATTTATACGGACCACAAGAGCTTGAAGTACATCTTCACCCAGCCTGATTTGAACCTCCGCCAGAGAAGGTGGCTGGAACTGATTAAGGACTATGATGTGGGGATACATTACCATCCAGGGAAAGCCAATGTCGTGGCAGACGCCTTGAGCAGGAAAAGTTACTGCAACACCGCTCAGGCAGAGGCAATGTGCAAGGAAATGCAGCAGGAGTTTGAATGCTTGAATCTGGGCATTGTTGAACATGGATTCGTGGCAGCCCTAGAGGCTCAACCCACGCTCTTTGATCAAGTTCGCAAGGCACAAGCGAACGATCCAGAAGTCGAAGAACTTAAGAAGAACATGAGAGTCAGAAAAGCTCAAGGTTTTACGGAAGATGAGAACGGGACGGTATGGATGGGGGAACGTTTGTGCGTTCCAGAGAATAAAGAACTCAAGGACCTAATACTCCGAGAAGCCCATGAGACGCAGTACTCCATTCATCCAGGAAGCACCAAGATGTACCAAGACCTTAGAACCAAGTTTTGGTGGGCCAGCATGAGAAGGGAAATCGCCGAGTTTGTGGCACTTTGTGATGTGTGTCAGCGAGTCAAGGCAGAACACCAACGGCCTGCAGGACTGCTACAGCCACTCAAGGTCCCAGAGTGGAAGTGGGAAGAGATCGGGATGGATTTTATCACCGGGTTGCCCCGGACATCATCGGGGTATGACTCAATCTGGGTGATCGTGGATCGACTCACCAAAGTTGCGCATTTCATCCCCGTGCATACCACGTACTCGGGTAAGAAACTGGCGGAACTGTATATGGCTCGCATAATGTGTTTACATGGAGTACCCAAGAAGATCGTTTCTGATCGTGGTAGCCAGTTCACTTCCAAGTTTTGGCAGAAGTTACAAGAAGAGTTGGGAACCCGACTGAACTTCAGCACGGCATATCATCCGCAAACAGATGGTCAGACTGAAAGAGTCAATCAGATATTGGAGGACATGCTGAGAGCTTGTGCACTAGACTTCGGAGGAACATGGGATAAGAGCTTACCCTACGCAGAGTTCTCGTACAACAACAGCTACCAGGCCAGCTTGCAGATGGCACCGTTTGAAGCTCTGTATGGCAGGAAGTGCCGCACACCCCTTTTCTGGGATCAGACAGGTGAACGTCAGGTATTCGGAACCGACGCACTCAAAGAAGCAGAAGAGAAGGTAGCCATAATACGAGAGCGTTTAAAGACGGCTCAATCCAGACAGAAGAGTTATGCTGATAACCGACGACGAGACTTAAGCTTCGAGGAAGGAGACTACGTGTACCTTCGCGTCACCCCACTCCGCGGAGTACACAGGTTCCAAACCAAAGGGAAGCTAGCACCACGTTTCGTGGGACCCTACCAAGTGTTAGCCCGTAAAGGTGAAGTGGCATATCAGTTGAGCCTCCCAGCTTCAATGACTGGCATACACGATGTGTTCCACGTGTCACAACTGAAGAAGTGTCTGAGGATACCAGCAGAACAGGCAGATCCGGAACAGATCGAGATCCAGGAAGACCTCACCTATGTGGAGAAGCCAATACGGATCCTGGAGATCAGTGAAAGAAACACCAGGAGCCGGGTAATCAGATTCTGCAAGGTACAGTGGAGTCACCATTCAGAGGAAGAAGCCACCTGGGAGCGAGAAGACGAACTGAAGTCCGCCCATCCTCACCTTTTCGCCAGCGCCTCCGAATCTCGGGCACGAGATTCTGTTTAAGGGGGGTAGGTTTGTCACACCCTGAGTTTAGCCACACAGAAACTTTACCGGAGAAAATACCTAAGAAAAGGAATTTTAAAATGGTTAGAGAAATTAATTGATGGTGTAAAATGCAAGATAATAAATTGTCGTGGCCGGGAATATTTTTCTGGTATTCTCTGTGCCAAAATACATTAACTGGATTTTTAGTGGAATTTACAGAGCGCCGGAACTATTTTTAATAAATCAAATACGCTTATCGGAATTAACATCGTCCTGGAAATCTTTTTCTTTCTTCCTTTCTCCTTTTCTCCCTCGGGGCCGCTAGCCCGCTCCTGTGCCGCTCGCGCCCTCGCTCCTCGCGCCCTCGCTCCCCGCACCCTGTGCCCGTGCCCTCTCCCTTGCCCGTGCCCCGCGCTCTCTCGTGCTCGCGCCCGCGCCCACGCTCCCCCCGCTGACAGGCCGGGCCCGCCTGTCAGCATCATCTTCCTCCTCCGTCCGAATCGGGCAGAGGGGAAACTCCCCGGGGCCGTCCGATCCGCCGCCGTCCTCCTCATCCTCCCGCACTCGCACTCGTTCAAACGGTCGCGGACCGAGTCCGCCCCACTCCCCCGAGTTCTCCGGCGTCCACGTCCCCTCTCTCCCGTGAACCACGCGCACGATGCCCACGCCGCCGTCCACTCTCCCGTGCACGATTGGAGCCGTTCGGCCTCGATCTCTCCCGGCCGACTGTATATAAACCATCTCCACCCTCTCCTCCATCTTTTCCCCAACACGCCGAGCTTTCCAGTGCCCCAGAACCCCGTCGCCACCGCGCACCCGAGCTCCACCGTTTTTCGCCGCCTCCGGCCACCGCTCGCCGCCGTTCCGGACGCCGCCAGACCACTCCGCCACCGCCTGCACCTCCGCCGCGCCGCGCCGCATCTCGGCCGCCACTCCGTGGAAGCCGAAGCTCGCCGGACCGCCTCGCCCGCGCGCACGGTGAGTATCGGCCTTCCGCCTCCTTTCCGGCCGATGTTTCCTGCCGCACCGTGTCTCCATTCTCCACTCTAACTCCTCTCCCGTCCTCCTCATCCTCCAGGACACCTCGGCAGCCGCCTCTCGCCTGTTCCCCGCCGTCGGAGCTCCGTCGCCGACGTCGTCCCGAGGCCGCCGCCGCCTTTTCGTCGCCACCGTCGTCTTCGCGCCGTCGCTTGCCGTCGCGAGCCGCCGGTGAGAACCCCCTCCGTTTTCCCGTTCATTTCCGCCCCTCCGTGTGGTCGTCGCCGCGCCGGGTGGTCGCCGTCGTCGACCATCGGGTCGCGTGCGCGCCGCCGCCTCCCGCTCGGGACGGCTGGCTTTGGCCGCCGCTCCCCGGGGCCGTCCGATCAGCCGGGTGGCAGATCGGGGCCGCCCGCTCGCTCGCCCGCGTGGTGCGCCCGCTCTCGGCCGCGGTGGACTTGGTCCGCCGTGTGCCTGCCTCTCGCACGCCACTGGCTGGTGGAGCCCGCCTGTCGGCGCCTGCTTCCCAGTCTGGTGACGTCATTAATCGGTTAATGCGCATTAAATCACTGGTTAATTATATTCACTCTGAAAATAGCAGTAAACTTCAATAAATCATAACTATTTCATGCGAACTCTGATTAAGTCCATTCAAATTTCATTAAATCCAGAAAAATGCCAAGAATCCATTAAAAATACTTTCAGCCCATGTTTGTTGACCCCCATGTACTGTTTTTAATTGTTTATGCACTGTTTGTTGTAGAATCCGACGCCGGTAATTCTCCTGCGTATTTCGAGATCGTAGCCGAATACCTTGAGCCGGAGCAAGGCAAGTCACACATTCATCCTTGAGCATGTTGAACCTACTTTGTGAAATATTTTACTATTTATAAATAAATTGCATGTTTTGCCAATTACATGGAATATGGAATAACCTATCCACATACCTGAGACCCGGTTCATTTGTTATCCATTCTTTGATAACATTGGGTGATAATTTGACTAGCTTAGGTCTCATTGGAGGACCTGGCTAGAGATAGGACCTGCTTAGCCATGCTTAGCAACATAGCTCACCTGGGAATTAAATATTATCTTTTTATATGATTCGACTCAATGTCGGAAAAATGGAACCTTGGATAGGCTGTTGTTAAATTCCAAAAATTTGACCTAAATGGTGGGCTGTGGGTGTATGGTTTTGCTTGTCACACCCATGGCAATTAAGGACCGGTTCGCGGGAACCACTTGGGCAACTTCCCGTACTTGCCACAAGCCAGCGTGGGCAACGGCTGGGCTTGAAGCGTTTCTTCTCCCTCTCCTAGGCACCGAAGAAGAGGGTGGGCGTGATGGAGTTGGGTCGGCCCGGGGTAGGGTTGATCGGCTGCTGGATTCACCGTGGCGCAAGGGGGTAGCTGGCCAATATGGCGTGCCCTGTCGGCAGGTGCAACCTCAGCGTGGTGTGGATGGTTAGGGAGGGGTTGCGTGAACGGTCCTGTCACAGCCTCGCACGGGACATCGTGGTGATGTACTGGCACACGGAACGTGTGTGGGGGCTGTGTCTTGTGGGTACAGTTGTACACCTCTGATCAGAGTAAAACTATTCGAATAGCCGCGCCCGCGGTAATGGGCACAGTGGCCAAGACTCACCGTGATTAGTCTCACCTAGATAATTAATCTGGTTTTATCAAACTGGTGTTGTGGAAGGTGTGTGTCCGGTCGGCGTGGTTGAGCTGACTGGGGGTGACCGGTTAGCGTGTGTAACGCTAGTCGGTGGAGACTGGTGAGTGTGGTTTAACTCTCATCAGTTTTCGCCTGGTGGTCGTGGTGTAACTTCCATCAGCGCGGCCTGGTCAACGTGGTTTAGCGTTGGTCGGAAAAGCTGGTCAGCGTGTTACGTTGTCCGGTGGAGACTGGTTAACGTGGTGTAGCGTTAATCAGTGGAGTCCGGGTAACGTGGTGTAACGGTACCCGGAGGTGTCTGGTGAACGTGGTGTAGCGTTCATCAGTGGAGACTGGTTGACGTGGTTTAGCGTCAATCGGTTGGGAATGGTTGGGCCTGGTTAACGTGGTGTAACGTTAATCAGTGGTGAATTAATATTGTTAATTAAATCAACTTTTCAATGTTTGCGAACTACTCCCTTTTGCAACTGCTTTTCCGCAAATAAACCCTATCCTATCTTTGTACCCGGTGCATATGCATATTTATGGGTGTGATTTGTTGAGTACTGTGGGTGGTACTCAGCCTTGCTCCAATTTTCCCCCCAGTGTTGGAGGACGCGTCAGATGAAGATCATCCTGAGGAATAGGCTGGCTCCGCCGTCAAGGTGCCTGTGGGAATGGAATCGGCTGCTTGGCCAGATGTTTATAGACTCTGTTTTACCTTTTTCCGCTGCATTTATGTAATATACAGTTTACTCTGTTTGTAAGACACTCTGTATGGCAACTTGGTTTGTGTACCCTGGCTTTCCTGGGCAGGGATTTATTACACATTAATGTTCAGAATTTCGGTGCGAATTTCTGGGCGTTACAGTAGGTTCCAGACCATACTGTGCCATGAACCCAGGAGACCTTCCCCGACGCCTTCCCAACGATCCACAGTCCAATGACACGCAAGACGTCGCTGAGTGACTAGTTACTCAGCCAGGGGCTTCCTATTCACCCATGTGGTTGTACTGTTATATGTTCGTATGAAAATTCTGAAGGAATCGGTCCTTAAAGCGACCACACAGGCATCACCCACCAGACCAGCTGATGAGGACATCACTCCTTCGGATGCACCCGCTGATCCTCCAACTGTTATGCAAGGTCCAATGACCCGAGCTCGAATGCGATAATTAAATCTAGAGGTGAGCTCGTTCTTAACCGATCCTTTTCATAGTTTTGAGAATAAATTGCTACCTAATGATGTTATCTTGCTTAGGAACATTGGAGAGGATCATGAAATATTTGGAGAGAGGTGTGGAGGCGGAGAATAACCGCAAGGACACCCAAGACAAGCCGGAGACTCAGTCCAACTCGAGTTCGAGTCTGCCTCGGCCTTCAGGACCAGCCTGCAGTAAAACGGACGCCCAGGATGCATACGGACTCCGTTTTTGACGATCCACATATGCATGGAAAGATAATTTCATAAGCTAACCAATGGCTTTGGTTTGACATCCAAATTCCACCGGAGTCAACGGGAATCGTTGAAACAAGTCAGCATCCAGAATCTGCCAGGGTGCTGCGTCACCGTCTTTTGGTCCGTTGGGCCGTGTATCGTCTTAGAGCCCATTAGAGGGTGCGTCCAGGGAGTGTGACGACCCTTAGACTATATATTCAGTAGCCGCCACCCACGTTAGGGTTTGGGTTTTGCTTTAGATTAATCTGTCTTTGAACAATCGCCGTCATCGGTTGTGAAACCCTAACTTCGAGTGCTTAATCATTCATCTGCAATTGTCACTTTAATTGAGTTGTGTTCTTTCGAGTTCTTGCTTGTGTTCTTCGTTTCGCAGGCAGGGATTAGCCTTCTTGGTGAGGTCAACCGGATTTGTGACACGGTTGATAACCAGAGGAGTCGTGGTGCTAAGGTTGCAGGGATCGGGTCTGTTGATCTGAAGCCAGATCGGTGTGTCGCGTTCCACCCAAAACGATAGTTATCTCTACCTGACGGAAGATCGGGACCCCGTCCCCCATCACCAGCCTTGTGTCATGAGTCTCTACTTTTAAAAACTCATTTTTTTCTTTCACAAGGCACTGACACGGGTGTCGGGTTTTCTAAATGTTTTGTAAATCCAAGTTTTACCCCAAAATGTTTTCAAATTTTAAGTTTGAAGGGCGACCATCGGCACATGCACAAGAGTGCACGTATACTGAGGCGCGGCAGTGGTGGTTACAAGGGAACATGATATATCAATGTGAAGAAAATATTTACATGCAGCAAGTTTAGGAAGGTCCGCCGATCTGACTTGTAGACGGGACCGCACAGATCAGTGCACGCCTATGGAGGCCATGGGCCCCGGGTATCTCAAGGAAGGCAATTACGGCCACTCGGACAGAGGGTAGGCCGGTCCCTACAATTGAAGATAGAGTAGGACTCGGCTTCATATTACCTTGCATGACAAGGAAAGGGATATAGTCCTAACCGGATACTCTATGTACTGATAAGAAAAGCCCTTGGTCGTATCCGACTAGGTTTCCTACCCTGTAACCCTCATCCCTCCAGTATATAAGGAGGGGTAGGGAGCCCCCTAGGGCATATTACAATCTCACCAGAGAAACCTCAAAGGCAATGCACAACAACTGGAAGTAGGGTATTATCTCACCTCGAGGGCCTGAACCAGGATAAATCATCTTGTGTTCCTTAGCAATCTATCAAGTTTTGGTCCGACGAATAGCCCCATATTCTTATTGCCGATATAAAACATCAACAACACCTATCGATGCAGGTTTCACAATCAAAATAATTTAATTTCAATTATAGGCTCGATTGATCAAAGGTGACTTGCCTTGCTCTAGGTCTTCACACGTCTTTGAGAAATCTTGGCAAAATCCGCTCCGAAACGATATTCCGACGAGCGTTTACTATGCGCAAACAATTAAAATCTACACAAACACCAGAAAAAGGACTCTATTTAGTACTACTAATAGTGCCATTAAATAGATCTCAATTTTAGAAATTACTGGAGTTGGAACGGAGTCAATCGGATTAGAAGATATGAATTTCTGAAGTTAAATTGAATTTTTGGAAAGGAGAAAATGGTTTAAATGAATTTCTGGAGGGGATATTATCGGGAATATTCCCACAGTGTCAATGACAGCCAGGGCCCACTGGCAACTTGGGCCCACATGTCAGCGAGGGGTGGTCTAAGGACTGGGTTCAACTTAGGGCGGGGCCCGCACATCAGTGGAACCAAGGGCTCACGGCGCGGAGCACGGTGAAGGGGAGATGGCCCACAGATCAGTCACAGATTTCTCATGTGCTTGGTGATGTGGAGGAAGTGGGATGTGGCTAGGCTCGGCGGGGCCACATGGCAGTGGTCGAGGGAGAGGAACGCTGCTCCGCCGATGTGATCCAATGGCCGACGGCGGCGGAGGCGATCTGGCACACGGCGGCGCTTCGCGGCGAGGGGGCTGCACTGGTGGGGAGAGGAGACGTGGGGAAACGTTTGAGCGGCTCGGATTGTGTTGCCGATGGTGGAGGGCGGCCGGTGACGATGAGAAAGAGGCAACAGAGAGAGAAGGGAGAGGGGCCGGAGGCCATGGGGCATGACGGTCTCGGGTTCCCGTGGCGGCACAAACGGGCAAGGAAGAAGCAGGGGAAGAAAGGGGGCCTATGGTGGCATGTTGCGAAGTGGGAGTACGAGGTCGACATTCCAAGGGGCGATGTTCACATGTCCTAGGATTACCTCACAAGGGAGCTAGGAGAGGCTTGCTAAGAGCTCACTGAGGGCGGAAGAGCTACAGCAGCGGAGGAACAGGGGGCGTGCGGACGGGGCAACCTGGCGGCGTTGTAGCAGCGGCGAGCGCGTGTTGCTTGATCTCGAGGCGGATGCGGCTAGTGAGGAGGAAGACCACGGGGCTGCCAGCGGCCTCCAGATTGAGCAGGAACAAGAAAGGTTGAACGGGCTTGGGGGGTGAATTTATAGGTGGGGAGGCCACTAGGTCGGCTCAGGGGCATGCTTGGGAATTCTCCCGTGGCCAATCATGGAGGTGAGAGGGGAAAAGAGGGCACCGCGGCGGGAGTTCTCGCGGGCGGGAGAATTTTGCGGATTGCAGCGATTTGTGGGGTGACGAGAGTCGGTCTATCGAACGGACCGGTTCGAATCGGTAGCGCGGGCTCGTGGGCGCGTGAGAGGACGGAGATGATGTTGATGGCCCGAGCTCTTTTGACCGGTTGGTCTTGGGCGAGAAGGGACGGAGAAGGGGGAAAAGAGCGGAACAAGGGCGCCGTGGGTGGCTGTCACACCCTGAAAGTTGGCCTAATTAAAAATCATTTTAGGTAAATGGAACTACAAGAATACACTAGAAAATTTGTTTGAAAAAGTGTTTGAATAAAATTTTGAAATTTCTAATATTAAAATCCCAGGTTTAAATTTAATTAAATGTTTGGATGCTTTTATATTCCCTAGGGTTTGTCGGAGTATTTTAAGCGTTTAAGTATTTATAACAATAAATCTTCCCCTGTTTCACGGTGGTTTTTGCCTCTGGTAAATTTCCCATGATTTAATAAACTCTCTGAAATTTTCTTGGATTTTTCGGAGCTCAAGAATTAATTTAAATGAAATAAAGAACACTTCGGTAATTAAATAAATAGAAAAAAAAATCCTTTTCTTTCCTTAATCTCGGGTTGTTTCTGGCCAAACTCTTTTATCTTCCCTTTGACTCGGACCCGTGTCCCTCTCCTTTATCAATGTCGGGTGCCATTCCCGAAACCCTAAAAACTTCTATAAATCCAGCACCGGAGCTCTCGGGTTATTCCATCTCGAAACCCTAAAAATCTCCTATATCTTCTTGATTTCCAGAATATTTACAATACTCTAAATATTCTAATTTTCCAGTCCTCGGAAAATATCCTCCAATTTCCAAGCTAAGGAATATTTCCAATATTCTGGATACCTCTACAATTCTCGATATTCCAATATCCTTGCAAAATATTTTCCATTTTCCGAATCCCACAAACCGTTCCCCGTGTTCGAATTCCCTGAAATATTCATGTGTTGTGGATATTTAAGCATTCTCCCAAACTTCCCTAGAAAAATATCCTCCGTTTTCCGAACCCTCAGAATATATTCCATTTTCTAATTTCCTCCAAATATTCTCCAATTTCCAAATAACTGTATATATGTATATATATATCCCGATATTTAGAATATTACAAAGTCCCAAATATTCCCACAGTTTGTAATTCCAAAAATACTCCTCACCTTCTATAAATATCCCTAAATTCCAATTTCTGCAAAATTGGAATTTTTTTAGAAAATCCCTTTTACATTTCCTTAATTCCCATAAATAATCCGGTTCCAAAATAATTCCGAGTTGTCGAATCCCAAGAAGAATATCCAAATATTTGAAATAATCCTATATTATGAATTTTTCACTGAATTCCCATAATCTAAACAATCCTTTGATTTTCTAAATTCCTCAAATTCCAAATCGGACAATTTCCAAAGAACCCCCTCTCCTTTCTCCTTTTTCTCTTCCAACCCTTATTTTTCTCCTTTATTCTTTTTCCCCTCTCTCTCCTGTTCATCTTCTTCCTCCCTTCCTCCTCTCTCCTAGGCCTGCATCCCGAGCCGCCCGGGCCGAGCTCCTCCTCGGTCGAGCTTCCCTGGCCCGGCCTGCGCTGCACCAACCCTGGCCCGGCCCATCGCCACCCGGCCCGACTGTTAACGCCAAAATTTGGTAAGGCCTTGTATCAGATTCGGTCAAGGGAACGATTGCAGTCGGTTAACAGAAATTGGTTCAAGGAGCAGGCCGAGTCCGAGAAAGAGCCGTGAAGACCGCGCGTGGCAGTTAATTACTATATTTATTAGGAAAAGATTTATTTTTTTAGGAAACCTGACCTCGTGTCCGGTCAGGCTTTGTTAGCGTTTTTCTTGTTATAATTAGGAAATCATATACCGTGTCTTATAAGGACTCATGTAACTCGGGGTATATATACGTATGCCCGGGCACCTTGTAAATCATCAACCACAGATCAATACAAAATTCGGCGCATCGCCACCCTTTCGACGGGATCCTGCTTCTCGAGCCGGGCTGCATCGGTTAGGTCCGAACTCCTGCGAGAGGGTAAGTCTCGTCACCCCGACTACCAATCGGCTAGGACTTCCTCGGTTAGGTCCGATATTCTAGTCGGTTTATGGTAGTCGGCTTACCACGATATATTTGGTTTATCTATGGCTGCATCAGTTCAGTTTGACCTCATAGATTGATTAGGTATATCACATCACGCGTGCGTAGATTGTATCGGCTTACTGGGAGCGGTTTATCATCAGTTTGTGCTGCATCGGTTAGGTCCGACCTACTAAACTGCTAGCGATAAACCGATCCTGTTAAGCCGATGCTTTATGCGCAGACGTCTTATCGGGGTGTATAGCCGGTAAGTTATCTTCATCACGATCGCATTCTATTTATCGGCCCATTGAGGTATTGTTATCATTGTCGGTCTGTGCTGCAACGGTTGGGTCCGATCTACTAGACTGACGATAATAGCTTTACTCTTGACGAGCCGATGGTGTTGTGCGATGGTGTTATCGGAGTGCTTAGCCGATAAGTTATCTGTTAAAACCGACTACATTTATTCATTGTCTTATTCTATACTCGCTCTGTTCAGTAGTCGGCTGGCTCATTAATTGTCTATTATTTATGTTATTACACGTCTTATCACATATTCTTGCCTGTATTATTGTTACGGTCGGATGAGGACTGGCCGATCGACTTATATTGCCGATCCAAGTACAAGTACAAGCAGGTTCCCGGGCACGACCCTAGGTGAAGACCCGGGCACGAGCTTAGGTAAGGACCCGGGTACGGGCCCAGATAGAGGACAAAGACTCCGGGAGCCGACAGGAGCAAAGGGCCCGGGCACGGGCACATTTCTACGACAATATCAGTAACACTAAACTACGATCGGCTAGGATTTATCTGGTTTATTTATCTACACGTCCTGCATGTTTACTTTACCAAGTTTATAGCCGGTTTTCGAGTACCCCTTCTATGATCGGCTAGCATGATACTTGATTATTATTATTATGATATTATTCCTGCCGTCATTGGCTTTAAGCCGATGTATAAGTGCTACAGTGTGTATCGGCCATCGGCCGATGAGTTGAGTCCAAGCCGGCTTCCAGCCGATTGGCTCACGAATTTAACACTCCTTTCTCCTTGTCAATTACAGGGTCAAATTGACTGGCACGCCTACGAACCTCAAACTTTAGGACCTGCACTGGAGTGAAGCAAATCTCCCAGGCCTTCGCGTGTCACCCAGACGCCGGACGGCCCCCGGCGGGTTTTTGGCGTCAACACCGACCCGATCCGCGCCGCCACCTCGCTCACGTCTGTCGCTGCCCCTGCGCTGCGCCCTAGCGCCCTACTCCCATAAATAGCGCCGCCACCACTGTGCCCTAGGATACCCTAGCTTTACCACCGCCCCTCTAACACCGCGTCGCCATACCCCGCGCCGCCTCTGCTTTGATCTGCCAGCAGCTACCTTGTTGTGCCCTGTCCCAGGCCGCGCAGCTTCCTGTGCGCTGCCACCGTCTGGTCGCCATGGCCATCGCTGAGGGATCTCAAGCCGTCGTCGTCCTCGCCTGCCGCCGGCGAGCCTGCATGCCGAGCTTGCTCGCCGCCTCCCCTCCTCTCTACTCCGGGCTATCGACGCCGTCATCTGCCCTGGACCCGGCGCCCAACTCCCTGCTTCACCTGCCGGTTCGCCGCCGCCTGCCGCCGCTAGTCTACCATCACTGTCGCCGGGGCCTAGTCACGCCGCCCGAGGTCATCGCCCTGCCACCGGCCATCACCCTCGTCCTCTCAGCCCTCGCCGTATCGCCGCGCCATGGTAGCCGAGCTCAGCTTGCCTCTCGGTGCCGCTGCCATATGGGTCCCACCAAGTTCCCTCCCCTATGACCCCGACAGGTCGGCCCTATGTTGGCTCCCCTCCAGAGAATGTCATGTGGACCTGATGGAAAGTCCCCGATCCGTCTCAGCCGTTGGATCATCTAGATCCAATCTGAGCCACTAGATTCACATAATCCACCCGGAGCAATCTTGACCGTTGGATTTCCCGTGATTGATTTCCATCCGTAGGATCCCTTTAATCAATTTCCTCTGCCATGTCAGCCCTAGATCTCTCTCATTGCCACGTGCCAACTTCCTCAACAACCACCTCAGCCTTCATGTCCACGTGCCATGCCATATCATCCAAGGACCACCACTACTCTTTCTCTCCTGTTCCCTAGACCTAGTCCTTGTGGACCAAGCCTATGACAGTGGGGCCCACTCCAATATTCTATCAAAAATAATTTCTTTATTAATTCTTTTTTGAGGGAATATTCCTTTTCCTTTTCTTTTTGGATTTTCTTTGAAATCAATTTTCCGAAAGCCGTAGCTTTTCCGTTCGAACTCCGATTCGACCTATTATTCTTCCTAAATTCATCTAAAATCATGATCTACCTGTTTATGTACTTTCTATGTATTGTTTATTTAGAGTTTCTTAGGGTTTTTCCTCCTTTAAAGTGTAGTCTGTCGTTTCTACCGTTTCGGAGGATCGCGAAATTTGCGAAAGAGTTCGGAAGAGTGATCGAAGACTATTCTATTACAAGGCAAGTCACACGACAATCTCCTTGAGCATGTTGATCCCATTTGTGAAAACTATTTCGTTTTAACGTTATTGCATGCAATGTTTTAGAATGTCATTATTATGGGTATTTATTATAAATCCTATATTCTTTGATTATGGCCATTTTGGTATTGATGCCTTTACCTTAATACTCTAGGTGATTATCATTGACTAGCTGGATGACTACTTAATGATCTAGCTAGATTAATTAGTATTTTGCTTAGCCTATGCATAGAAACTGTAGCGTCATTTTATGTGGGAAACTAATGACTCATTTATGAATAATTAATGATCAATGGCTATCTTTTCACGATAGTTGGTCGTGCTTGGTTAATTAATCTTGACAACTAAAATTTGACTGATAGTAGGTTGTGAGCACATGGAATGATGATGTTGCTAGTGGTGCTCATGACATTTAAGAACCGGTTCATGAGCTATTTTTGCGAAGCAATACCGTACTAACCACAAGCCAGAATGGGCAACGGCTGTACCCGTAGTATAGCGAGTTCAACAGGAGGCCCTAAGGCGTGTTTGTGACTGTGTCAATAAGACCACCATGGCGGTGCCAATAAGTCCATGTTTTGGGCATTGAACTGTCTCCCTATCTAGGAACCTGATCAACCCTACCAGAGACCGATGGTTCAGCAGGTGGCTTTTCTGTTGAGCAAGTTGTATAAAAGGTCTTGTCACGGTTTCCTCCTTTGCAGTACCATGGTGGTATTTCGGGGCATGGTGACATGTGTGGAACCGTATCTTGTGGGTAAATTGGTACACCTCTGGCCAGAGTAAAACTATTCGAATAGCCGTGCCAGCGGTTAATGGACTGGCCTAGCAATGTTTTTCGTGATTAGTCCCATACTACTCATTAATGATAATAATTGATGGAAGTTTGATAGCTCCAGTTTGGAGGGTTATGGTTTGGGTCTGAACTGCATTGCAGTGTTGTTCAGAGATTGGTTTAATATTGATAGTAATTAAACTAGACTGTTTTCAATGATTTTAAATGCAAGTATTTTAAATGTTGTTTATGCAAATAAGCCATACTATGTCTATCTTTTGGTATCCTTGTTGCATTATTTTGCATTCTTAGTGTGGCTTGTTGAGTACGGTGGTGGTACTCAGTCTTGCAATATTACAATCCTCAGAGTGAAGCTTTGCGAGGAGGAGAAGTGTTTGGTGTTTGGCTTATACCCCAGTTGAGCTGCCTGTGGCTAGGTGCTGCTTCGCTAGGATTTTTGTTCCGCTGCGGTTTTCTTCTGTGTGAGGACTAAGTACCTCTTTTGTAAGTATTTATCGTTTATTGTTTTGGTTATGTTTAGCAAATTGTCGATTTGTGTACCTCAGTTGATTCCTGGACGAGGATTTATTGAACAAATTAGCTTTGGAAATTTTGGTGAATTTCCAGGCGTGACAGTGGCCGTCCACGATTTGGCGGCTTGCATGTGTCGGCGGGGCTAGGCGGGGACCGGCGTGGCGTGGCTGTCCTCTCAGGACATTGGCTGAACAGGTGGTGAGCAAAAGAGAGCGACGGAGGACGGAACGGAGGAGAACGACAACACTGTGCAGGGAGGAAAATCGATGGCTACACGGGCAGGGAAACAAGTGTCGCAATCCGACGGTGGTGGCGGTCCGCGTAGGCGGGCAAGGACTCAGACGGCTGGCGCGGCGCTCGGGGGTGCGCGGGACACGTGGCGGCAGTCCGGCCAAGGCTGGGCGCGTGGCGCGGGCGTGCGGAGGAGATCGACGGCGCGGAGCAGAGAGGTCGGACATGTGGCGAGCGGGAAGCCACGCAGCAGCAGGGAGAGAAAGGGAGGAGTGGTTGGGCTGGCCGGGGGTGATGGCGGCCCAGGAGGTACAGTAACCCATGGCATTTTGAATAGGGGTTTGATTCCAAGAGACAAATCAGTTCTGAATTTCCCAAGGGCTTGGAGGAAAAACAAGAAGGGGAAGTCTAGGCTTTCGATTTGAATCTTCAGGATGGATATCGAAGCGAAGATTCCTGAGTAAGGGTCAGAAGGGGGGTTTCCGCCGTCAGGGTTTCTGTTACAAAAGGTCAAAAGGAGGAAGCGATGTTTGAATAGGGGTTTGATTCCAAGAGACAAATCAGTTCTTAATTTCGCAAGGGCTTGGAGGGAAAACAAGGAGGAGAAGTCCAGGCTTTCGATTTGAATCTTCGAGACGGATATCGAAGCGAAGATTCCTGAGTAAGGGTCGGAAGGGGGGTTTCCGCCGTCAGGGTTTCTGTTACAAAAGGTCAGAAGAAAGTCGAGATTGGATGTTCAAGGGAGAAAGCTGATAGGGTTTTTAGGAGCGAAATTCGAATACAGCGATTTGAACTCGGAGATTATTTTGGAATTGAGGTTTTTGAGAGATCAAGTTTCGAGATCAAGGACAAGGAGACGAACTGAGATCCAAGCACAACTTACGACACAGCACACAAAGATCGAAATTTTCGCGGGTAAATTTTAGTAAAATATAGTTTAACGTCTCACTGAAAATGGGGCGTTACAAAAATGTAACCGTAGCTGAGGTGTTAAATAGAATTCCTCTAAAGGTGTCCTTTAGGAGGGCCTTGGTAGGGGATAATCCGGAGGCATGGTATAAGCGAGTTTCAGAAGTTTGTTCAGTTAACCTTTCAGTACAAAATGATTCTTTTATTTGGAAAGCTCAAAAGAGAGGAATTTTCATGGTCAATTCCATGTACAAAGCTCTCATGTATCATAATCTTGTACCAAGAAAATCTTTCCTTTAGAAGCTTAGAATTCCGTTGAAGATCAAGATATTCTTGTGGTATTTAAGAAGAGGGGTCATTTTGACCAAGGATAATTTGGCAAAAAGAAAATGGAAAGGTAGCACTAAGTGTTGCTTTTGTAGTTCTAGGGAAACTATATAACATCTCTTTTTTTATTGTCAAATTGCAAGATACATTTGGATTGCCATGTCTATAACCTTTGGAATTCAACCACCTACTAGTGTTGCTAATGTTTTTGGTGATTGGCTAAATGGTTGTCAACCTAGGCTAAAATGCCATCTTTTTGTGGGCATTGTGGCTTTGTGTTGGGTGGTATGGCCGTATAGGAATGATGTGATCTTTAATGGTGTAACATCCCACTTTCAGCGAGACGTTAAACTTTATTTTGCTAAAAACTACCCATGAAAATTTTGATTCTTGTGTATTGTGTTATATGTCGTGCCTGGATCTCGATTTGCATTCATGCCTTGATCTTGAAATCCCTCCTCTCAAAAACCTCCGTTCCAAAATAATCTCCGAGTTCAGATCACTGTTATTGAACTCCGCTCCTAAAACCCTAACGGCGAGTTCCCCGATCTTCTCCTCCAAAAACTCCTACTTCGATATCCATTCCAAAGATCCGAACGGGAACGATCCCCTTGAAGCTCCTGCCCTAGATCCCCTAAAAATTCCTGGGTTCAAATTTAAACTTTCAATTCGAATCCCTTTGGAATCTTCAAAATCTCCTCCAAATAAACCCCAGAGAAATTGATAGATACCATTGTTTCTCCCGGGCCGACATCCTCCTTTTCTCTCCCTACAGCTGCACGGCCCACGGGCCTACAGCACACGCGCGCGCCTCGCCGCCTGATCTCTGCCAAGTGCCCCGAGCCTGCGGTCCGCCGTTGATCTCCCCTCATCGCCTATGCGTGGCTGATGGCCTCCACGTGTCCCCCCGCGCGCCCGCCGTGCTACCTGATCTCCTCGCACACCTGCGCAGCGCATGAGCCGCGCCGAATCGCAGGATGTGCGCCACGTGGCTCGCTCGCCGCGTAGCCATCCGATCCCCCCAACAGTGCATCTTCTTCCTCCCGTCACCACCGTTCTTACTGTTCATGCCTACAACATGTTCGGTCAAATGCCCCGCAGCCGCCCGCACCACGCCGGTCCCCTCCCAGCCTCGCTGTGACACGCTGCTATCCGCCAAGAAGCGAACAACGCTCGCCACCATTGCCACCCCTATTTTTCTCCTCTTCCTCTCCTCCTTTTGACCGGGCCTCGCGTCGGCATGGTCCCATGCGACATCACCTTCTCTCCCTCAATCATTTTGCCCGCGCCGGCCTCTATTCGCCCGCACCCCATACCGATCTAGCCTGCGCGCGGAGTCCAAATATGGCCACACGATTCACAGCCTCCGTCGCCCTTGGATCCCAACCGTCCATTTGAATTCCGCCGCCCGCGTGAGATTTCGCCACCGCGCCAATCCTCCCGCCTTTCTCTCCTCTCCATTACTGGAGCCCGAGCCAAACCCCTAGCCCGAGCTCCACCCCTATAAAGCCCTCTCTGAGGCCTCCTTCCCCTCCCCTTACTTCGGTTTACAGGGCTACCACTAGCCGCGTCTTCTCGAGGGATCGGCCAAGCCACGCCGCCTCAGGGCTTCACGGGCATGTCGACTCACCGTTTTAGTCCTGAGCACCCTCGCCCCAGTCCTGGAGCCGAGCATCTCAGCACAGCTCCCCCTCCCCGTCGGCCTCCCTGCTCGATCCAGAACAGTCACCACGGTGTTCTCCCCGACGGTGAGCTTACCCGCAAAACCCTGGCCGTTTAGCCCCTCTAGATGGGTCCCTGCGTCTCGCTTCTCCCTCGACTCCCCCCCTTAGGTTCCTAGGCGCCGCCACGGCTGTCGTCGTCATCGTCTCCCTCTTCTCTATCCTCGGCGCCTCAGCATCCCATCACTAGTCGTCGTCAAACTCCATCTCCCTAATCGGAACCGGCCAAAAGTTTCGCCTCGGTTCCCTCCTTCCGCTGGCGCCGCTGCTCGCCGCCTTTCACCGTCATTAGTCATTTCAATCCCGCCGCCACAACGACCGTCCGATCTCCGCGTTCTCCCCGCCCTGTGACGATCGGAGAAGAAGACCCCGTGGCATACCGCTCCCGTGCCAGCTCGATGTGAGTGGGTCTCAAAAGTGCCGACTCGGCGCCTCGCCCTTCCATCCATGTGCCTGGTCCACGCCCCACTGACTCCAACGTGTAGGCCTAATCCCCTTGGTGCACCGCAAACCAGCTGTGTGCCCACCCCACCCGTTCTCTCTCTGCACCACGACTGGATCAAGTCCATGCCCCCTGTGACGCTGTCGTGTGGGCCTTTTTCCTCGGTCCACTCGGCCTACACGTGAAAACCCCTTGTACCTCAGACACCCGGGCCACACTCTCCTTTCACCACCACCCATTCCTCTCTTTCTCTCACTGACATGGGGCCCCCCATGTCACTAGGTCCCCTTGTCGGTGGCCATTGGACTCAGCCCTCTCCCTCTGTCCCTTCTGACCAATGGGCCTACTGTACCAGGGGTCCCAGCTGTTAGTGGCTGCCTTGATATTCTAGGGAATATTCCCTTCCGTAAATTCCAAACGGATGAAATTGATGGGATCTATACAAACTTTAATCTAAACGAAACCTGACAAACGTGCACTAAAACCTAGATTAATTAAAAATTAGCCGATGGATCTAAGCCAAACTTGGCAGGTAGAAACTATATTTCATTTCAAATCCAACACAAAAAGGCACACTCAAATCCAACGGTTAAATCAAATCTGGAAGGAATATAAGATCAGAGAAAAACCTGCCAAAACTCACCCTGCGCGAAAACCGAATTGAGGATGAATTTGCTGAACTTTACTGATCAAATCATGTTTCAAAAGTGTCTACAAAAACACCCCACCTCTGTCAACTCTCCTTATCTTAAACCCTAAAAAGAACGACGTTTTTCTTTTCTATTCTCCCGTCACTTCTCTATCTCTATCTCTCTACCGTTTATACGACAAAACAGAGACGGTCCAAAAATCAGATAACTTGATCCAACATGGCCCAATTAACACATATAGACTCACAAGCCCATAAACAATTCCAAACTAAACCTCTGGCCTACTAACCGGTCCAATTTCATCATGTCCGAACACCACAAACCCAATTGACGTAGAACTTCTTTATTCCACATGCTCCATCATCTTCATACCACCAAGTTAGAGCATGACCATCCAGTGATATCTCTCGACCGACTCTGATCTCGGAAACCACATCTTAGTCTCGGTCCCTCATTACTTACCATGATCACCTTCTAGTTTCACCTGCGCATCAAAGACAAAGAAAACATATTCTCGAAAATAAGTTTGTCCTAACTTGATTCACATTAGTCCAAATAATACTTATCTTTGTCAATTATTCATCACACTTAAAATATTTGATCTAACAGTTGCCACATATCCAGCAGTGACGGGGCAATCCTTGAAGCTATGGGCACCCGCACAGGAGCAACCCTGGCTCTTTTTTTTCTCCGCTGTGATTGAAAATGACATTGTTCTTCGAGTTTCTTTTGCACAACAAAAAGGCTAGTCAGTGCCCATAGTTCACCTTTCCCTGTTGCAACTCACAGTTCATTATGCAATTTGCACAACATAAAATGAAACTGAATTCATGCGCATGTTCCGTTTTCACTTTTCATTTCTTTGGCAACCGGTCACAAACTTTCAAACTGGAGAGCAATTCTAACTTAACTTGAATTCGAATCATAGCCCATCCAATCCAGCTCCACAAACCAATCAAAGAGGACAATATCAAAAAAGACAAGCAAAGCGGAACAACAGGACGAGGAAAGGTGCGGCCTGCCAGGGGCAAACACGCGCCACACGTTGCCGCTACACCTTCCACCTCAGCACCCGCCTCGTGGCCAGCAGCAACTGGCAGTGGCTTCGCACTGCGCAGTGCGCACCCGCACCCCAAAATGACAAAAAAAAAAGGAAAAGAAAGAAAAAACCGAATCAAAACGTGTATACACTCAACGGGAGTCTCCCCGCGAGGTCGAGTGGAGTCGAGCCGAGGCGACCACCTTCTCCTCCACTCCACGCCCACAAATTCGGATCAGAGCCGCCGCCGCCGCCGCAGCGGGAGAGGGGAGAGAGGGTTCGCCTACTCCAGTAGTGGCCAGCAGCGGAGAGGGAGCAGCAGTGACCTCCAATGGCGGCGGCGGCCGCCTCCTCCCTCCTCGCCCCCGCGGGATCCTGCTACTCCCCCGGATGCCGCAGTTGCTCGGCTCCTGGAGGCGGACGGCTCCTACCTGCCCCCCGCCGCCGCCCGACTACCGCCGTGGCTCTCCATGTGAGCTTCCCCACCCAAATCCCCCTGGTCTTTCATACTCCCTTTCACTCTCACGCGCACTCCTCAGTCCTCGCAGTATCTCTCTCTCTCTCTCTCTCTCTCTCTCTCGAATCGCGTGGATGTTCGTTGTTTGGGAGGTCGCGCAGCCTAGATGAGAACCAGCACTTGCGAAATAGCTATTTAGTTGGAGCATTAGAGATATATCCTAATTGCTGATCTAACTGCTTTGTATTTGAGCCCAAAATGACTTCAGCTCAGTCTCTAATGCGCAGTAGAAATCATGGCCCTAAGGCTAAGAGCACATTCCACGGGTGCATAATAGTTTCTTTATCTGAATATTGTACTCTTGTTCGCTGCACAGGCTTGGGCAGTGCCAAGGCAGAGCAGGTTGGAGTGGGGGCGCGTGGAGACCCAGTTGGCGGCCGTGCGCACCAGCTGCCGAGCAACACTGCAATGGCTATCGTCCACGGTGAGCCATCAGGAGTATTATTTTGTTTACTCTGTACACTCATCCTGGAAATCCTAGGTTTGCCACTTAGCAACTCAGATCTCGAGTCACACTAGCAACATGTTGCAGGTTTTTGCGTGCTGATTCGATGTCTGTTTGATTCCTGTAGGCGAGGTTCCACAGGAATGTTGGTTATGAGTGGCCGCTGGTGTTCCCAGGTTTGATCAAACCGGGGTTAGGCAGGTGCTTATTTGCTGCTGGAATGGTCAGCAACACGGGGGGTCAAGTTGGTGATGACAGCGATGATGGAATCAATGTTACCAATAAGAAGCTTCGTGCCGTCATCCGCAAGAGCAAAGAGGTGCTGGAGATCCACCGGAATCTACTTGAGAAGGTATCTGTTCTATAAGTTGTTGCTGGCACAATGTGTTTCTCAATCTTAAAATAAATTGTTTGTTTAAAGTTATGATTTAGCAGGTTGTCACAAGCTCACAACTATTGATGAAACTAAAAAGGTTGCAGCATTGTTTGTGTATTTTGTGACCTCCTTTCATATACCAAGACAATTTTTGAGTGTAGCTACATAGAATAAAGCGTTTGAAAATATAAGATTACTATGAACTTGCCAAAAATATGATATAATTTTAGTTGTTGGATCACCTAATAAAGCTCTCTTGTACAGAAAAGCGCTATACATTCATGTGAGACAGACTTGTTCTATCCACATACATGCTGTTAGAGCATTTCCTTCCCTTGTTGAAGTAATAAACCTTTTAGTCTCAATTATCTAAAAAAAGCTTTTAGTCTTGGATTTTACATTCTATATCCGCATGAGACAGGTTATGGTTCTAAGGAACAAGGTGTTGGTAATGGCAATGGAGGCTCTGTTAACACCTGCCAGTGGTGTGCTTTGTCACCATGTTTCATAGAAACAAGTAGGCATCCTGCTGAAGGGCTGAGGCACTGAGTTTACTTCACAATGTGTCCTTTTATATGTTCTTTCTGGGGAATATGAATGTTACTAAATACAGCATTGTTAATGTCTTAATAGTTAATACATAGTGGTGATGAAAAGGCAACTTGTGTATGACCTTGAACTGCTACATGTTCTTTTGGTCATTTTGCATTTACATTTATGCATGTTGCTGGCTGTTCACATTAAAACATTACTATCTAAAACAATTCTGCTCCTCTTCCTCTTTTATTGTTTACTGAAACATGGTGGCTTTGAATTATGATATGTGGTCAACTTATTCAGATATCGACATCAGAAAGGAGGAAGATCACTTCAATTATAGAAGACAGTTCCATTTATAATGAGCAAGATCCATTCGGTCAAAGTGATAGTTCTTTTTCTCGTCTGGATGAAGTTCCAGATGACGATGTGTTTGGCTATGACCTACAGATGTACCTTGATAGGCATCCAGATCAATCTGAAGTTGTTGCAACACAGGATTATGCGGCACAACTAAGTCAAATAAGTGAAATGGGACAGTCAGTTGCTGAGGGCACAAGTGATGATCCATCTGCCTCAGCTATTGTAGATCTTATGAATATCATATTGGTAGCGGCGGAGTGTGCTCCGTGGTCCAAAACAGGCAAGATAATAATAGTTGCATACCTTCTAAGTGTTTCAATTCCATGAAAGAGCATTGTGGGTTTAACCTAGTATGTAGGCTGACTGGAGGGTGTGTGGGCTAACATCCAAATACAACATTACATGGTTACATTTCCTGTGCTAGTTGATTTAATTTAAGGATGCACTGTTTATGTTCCTATACAAAATGTTCTATGGCTTATCCAAGTTGCACGCTGTTAGTCCGTTATGTTTCTAGTATCAAAATGTTGACGAAGTTTTTATGTCTTCATGGCTCATGCAATGATTTTGATCAGTCATGGACTCATGGTCTCATGCCCATTAGGGCTTTTCATTTCTTGATAGCAGAAGGAAATATCTGTTCCGCTTAGGTAGGTCACAAAGCAACTTTGACCTGCGTCCTGAAGCGTCACAATCGAGTCCAAGGCAAAACTAGGCTAATTTCATTGGTGTAGCTTAGGTCACACTCAACAATTGAAAGATTGGGATTTGATGGATCCTACTTGGGTGGAGAGCATAGATGTAGATAAGAGTCGTTCCTGCTTGTCGTTGAAGAGCATGCATGCTATGTCTTATATCATGAATTTTCATGCAATGAAGCTAGCATAACTAGTCAATATCCCTAGACCTGATCTAATAAAGCACAAATGCCTCGATGCCCATAAAAACTTTGGCCCTGTTTGGGGGAGCTTCTACCAGCTGCAGCTTCTCCCAAAATCTCCAGCTGGCAGAAGCTCCCCCAAACAGTCCAGATTCTCACCTAGATTCTAAGAATTTGTAGTTGTAGAATCCAGAAAATGAACTAGACGCCAGAAGCTGGAGCTTCTCTAGATTCTCATCAGCTGGCTTCTCACCAGCTGCTTCTCAGAATCTTAAACTCCCCCAAACAGGGCTTATACAGGATATCTATTGCATGTTGAATTAATTTTCCAAGACTTCAGACGTATACACCAGCAACTTCTCAAGTCTAACCATACTATATTTGAAAATTACATCTTTATAGGCTATAATTCTATATCTTTGCAAATATTACTGAGCATATTGCACCTGCTACGTTCTATTAGAACAATTCATGCTATACGCTACATAACCACAGGGCAGTCTATTGTTTCAACTAGACCCGCTCATAAACTCCCAGGAAAACACTGCCTTAGCCGTGTAAGGCCATGCGGAGCTTGGGCTTGCCCGACATTTCCGTGCCTAAACCCCCAAAAGAACAGAAGTTCCTGTTTTGTTTATGTTAGGAATATCTTTTTATTGATTATATTGTTTTTAGTGGCCTTTTTTAAATTTCAGGGCTGAGGTGACTGACGGGCCAAAAATAGTCTTTTGTTCACCACATTGTTGGGCCTAGGCAAGCATGAGTCTAAACCAGGCCGGCTTGGCTGCATTAACAGCTCTAAATATAAACTTAATTACCCAAACTTGAGATCCATTTACTAGTTTTCTGGTTGATGGAGGGGGGAGGGAAGATGGCTGATATAAATTTAGGGACTGGGACAAGTGACCCAGTTCTATAGCTGATGAGAGGGTGGTCGAGGGACAGAGGAATGGTGGTGACATGGTCACTTGTCCAGCTATTTTTTGGGGAGCTTCAATACACAGGAACTAGACTATTGCCACATAGTAAAACACATTTCTGTGCATGGTCTAACGTATAAAGACACCACTCACTTTCATTTCTCCTTATTTCTCTCTTCCCCCCTCCTCTGACATGTCTTAATCTCCTGCAGGTGGACTTGGAGATGTTGCTGGAGCTTTGCCAAAGGCTTTGGCCAGGAGAGGTCACCGTGTCATGGTATGTTTTAAATAAGCCTTCTAATATCAATGTTTTTGGATAGACTCAGTAAGCTACTCACATTTAATAAGCCCTACAAGTCAAAACATGATAAAAGCAGAGCCAGATGGCATTGGAGTCTACAAAGAACTTCAATATCCATAGCCGCATAAAGTTGAACTGTTACTTAATTTGACTTCATAGGAGTAACAAACCTCAGTAAGTAAGAGACTCGCAAGTAATCAGCTGGCATAATTTGTTATACAACCTTCTCCATATAGAATGAGTTGCAACAAAAAAGAGTAGAATGCATTGTAATAATTGGGATCTGTTAGAAGAACTCGCTATATACCCTATTACATGAACTGGCATGAAATATTTAAGCAAATTTCATGACACGACTTGTTGGTAAACAGGCACATGTACACCTTTGCATTTTGGGCTTTCAGTATATTAATTGTAAATTTAGAGTAGTTTCCTTGGCTTGAAATAACTCTGATTATCTGATAGTACTTCCATAGCTCTAACCTAAACATTTATCTTGAGAGAACATCTTGCAATAGACAAATAGTTGAAACTGAGTGATGCAATACAAGTATTTACTAGTAGGAAGAGGAACTCACTTATAGATCACGTTTTTGAAATTCTTAGATTGACCTGTTATAGTTTTAAGTATTGCAATGCTAATATGTGTGATCGTGATGGCCTTTTTGCAAATTGACACATTTTCAGAGTCCTTAGGTTGATCTCTTGTATGTATTGCTGCTGCACACAACAGCAATTTTCCCAGATTGGCACTATAACTAATATTTTGGTGGTTACATTTGTAGAGGTGCTTGAATAGGAGAGATGTCATTGTTTCCTTTCATTGAGTAGTAGTAACTTGCAATGGGTATGTCTATTTTATAGGTAGTAGTGCCAATGTATAAAAACTATGCAGAACCTCAACAGCTAGGAGAGCCAAGGAGATACCAGGTTGCAGGGCAGGTATTTTCCTGTCATGTCGTGCCCACTTTTAACATATTGACTATGTTCTCTTTTGAGACTATGTTTACTTTGTACAGGATATGGAGGTAATTTATTATCATGCATACATAGACGGTGTGGATTTTGTTTTCATTGACAATCCTATCTTCCACCATGTTGAGAATGATATTTATGGTGGAAACCGAACAGTAAGTAATTGATTGTTGTTGCTGTTACAATTTACCACTTCATTGCATGTTTGGTGATAAGAAAAATTGAGATGAAAATTCTCTTATGCAGTAGTCAGTGGTCTATCTATCTTGCCTTTTTTTCAGTCGTTTATGATTAAAGCTAAGATGATTAATTTTCATCTGCAGGACATATTAAAACGAATGGTTTTGTTGTGCAAAGCGGCTATAGAGGTAAAAAATTGCTCATATGTCAAGTATATTATGTGCCACTCCATGCAAAAATATTTCCAAAGTAAATCATCAATTGCCACTATTTGGGAGTGCAGATCCTAAAACCCATCTACATTACATGTCTGGTTTCACATTCAACAAGCTGTTGCAATAGAATTGAAGCCACTATTTAGGAAGTTATAAGCTGAAATTTGGTGCCTTATTTCTTTTTTAGGCTTTATCTTTCCATTAGTCCTTAGGATGTGATTTGGTGCCTTGCTTACATTTTTTATGCTAAAAGCAAGATGGGGTTACCTTCGTTTATTGATCTGTTTGAGCAACTTTTCAAGGAGATATTTTAAATTAAAGTATCATTAACATGATTACCTTGCTATGCTGTTCTGTCTTCTTGATATGCTTATGAAACACATCATTACTTTGCTTTAGGTTCCATGGTATGTTCCTTGTGGTGGCTACTGCTATGGTGACGGAAATCTCGTGTTCATTGCAAACGATTGGCATACTGCACTACTGCCTGTTTATTTGAAGGCGTACTATCGTGACAATGGTTTCATGATATATGCCCGTTCTGTTCTTGTGATACACAATATAGCACATCAGGTATGTCTTTTTCTTGCTGACCTTTAACTTTCATGTGTGATATGTGTTTGCCCCAATGAATCACTCACTATTGTCGTAATCCATGAATTATTTCTGGCGGTTCATGGAAAGTTAAACAATCAGGTCTACAGAATGAATCCGCCAAGTCAAATGATCATATAGTCCATTTTTAGCCCTTGAGGTCAGATGGCATGACTCATGAACGCATATCTAGATTCATGTTCAATGTTTAACCTGTCCTTTCTACAAAGGTAAACTTTTTTAATTGAACATTAGAGCGTTCAGACTCATCATAATTCATGCACCATCATGGTGGATATCTGAAACATTAAATAGAGATTACCATGCAAACAGGGGGCACAATAGAGAGAAGATAGTTCTATAGAAGTCTGAAGAAGCTTCAAATTTTCAATCAATAGATAGATTGTGGCTGTACTGAAACTATGCGCTTGTTTGCTTGAAGTACTTGTTATTCTGTTGATATTAAGTTTACTTAATTTCACTTTCCAGGGTCGTGGCCCATTAGATGACTTTAGTTATCTGGATTTGCCAGCTCATTATATGGACCTTTTCAAACTCTATGACCCATTTGGAGGTGATCACCTAAACATATTTGCGGCTGGTATTAAAGCTGCTGACCGTTTGCTTACTGTTAGCCATGGTTATGCGTGGGAGCTCAAAACAGCTGAAGGTGGTTGGGGCCTTCATGGGATCATTAATGAAAGCGATTGGAAATTCCAGGGCATTGTAAATGGTATTGATACAACTGATTGGAATCCTAGGTCTGATATCCACCTAAAATCTGATGGGTACACTAATTACTCTCTAGAAAGAGTTCAAACAGGTAAACAGCAATGTAAGGCAGCATTGCAGAAGGAACTTGGTCTGCCAGTTTGTGGTGATGTTCCTGTCATTGCTTTCATTGGACGGCTAGACCATCAGAAAGGTGTAGACCTTATAGCAGAAGCAATGCCATGGATTGCTGGCCAAGATGTACAGTTAATAATGTTGGGTACTGGACGGCAAGACCTTGAAGATACATTGAGGAGGCTTGAGAGCCAGCATTACGATAGAGTTAGGGGATGGGTTGGTTTTTCCGTCAGGTTGGCCCATCGAATGACCGCAGGGGCTGATATACTATTGATGCCATCAAGGTTTGAGCCATGTGGATTGAATCAGCTCTATGCCATGATGTATGGGACTGTCCCAGTAGTCCATGCAGTCGGTGGTCTTCGAGACACCGTTGAGCACTACAATCCCTATGAGGAGTCCGGACTTGGTTGGACTTTTGAAAAGGCCGAAGCAAACAGAATGATTGATGCTCTAGGACACTGCTTGAACACATTGAGGAACTACAGGTCTAGTTGGGAGGGGCTCCAAAAGAGAGGGATGATGCAAGATCTAAGTTGGGACAATGCTGCTAAGCTCTATGAGGAAGTCCTCCTTGCTGCCAAGTATCAATGGTGATCAGTTCAAGAACTCCTCCATGGCTGTTGTCTCATTCACAATGACCGAAAGGTTTTTTCTCTAGTCAGCCGCTCAGTGCAGCCACCAGCTAGCTCCATGCTTAGTTGTTCATCTTGCTGTGATTTGGATGAACAGAGTTCTCTTGTCAGACCTCACATCATTTCGAAAAGGCACATCATGAATATACTTCCCAGACGAATACAGCAGCGGTATATGCCTTTATTAGGAGGCAAACACATGGTAGATTCAGCCATCTGCCAGCATGCACCTCTGGAGAGGCTCCTAGTCCCATTGTTCCTTCTGGAGAGGCACCCAATCCCATTGTTCGCTCTGGGTAGGTCGTTGATAAGTTAGATGTTAGGCCCTGTTCGGCACTGCTTATTTAAGCAGCTTAAATTCTTGTTTCCTGTGAGCATATTTTCTAAATTGCTAAACGGTGCGTTATTTACAAAAATTTTCTATATGAATGTATCTCTAAAAAATCAAATAGATCTATTTTTTAAGTTTTTAATAGTTAATACTTAATTAATCATATGCTAATGATATTTTTTGTTTTATATACGGCTTATAAGTCAGAAAAATAACCCATCTTAAACATCAGTACAGCAGAATAGTTGATAGCAGATAGATTAGTTGTTCTTTTCCTCATGCACCGGATGGTTCGGTTGTACCTTAATTTTTTTGGGGCTCTTGTTGTCCAGTTCTTCTATTTAGACTACTAGCGTCCCGGGATTTCCCAGATGGCATTGACATGAGAGGGATTTTCCCCTGCAAATTTATTGTCAGTTTTTCCAGTATTGGTCTGCTGCTATGATCAGTTCAGTTGGGGAACCCATGATGGCTTTCCCTGCTACTCGTGACTTGTGTGTCTTGATGGTAAGGTAACTTGCGTCTTTCTACATACGCTTCATGCAGATTCCTCGTCTGGTCCATTGGCACATGAAAAGGAGATTGCAAGTATGCAACGACCGTGTGCTTTATGCATGCTTGCAAGCACGCATGAGGTGGCTGCAAGCCTGCAACGCCGGACGCTTAACCCCAGGAAGACACGGTGAGTCGGTGACCCAGGGCGAGATAGATGCAAGGTAGGTATCTCCCATTTTACCTTGCCCACCCGACCTCACCATTCCTCACCTGCAAAAATTCCTTCCCTAACAACGGATTGTTCCACCACCAGCGTCCAATCCACGACAACTCCAGCCAGGTACATGTATATATGTGTAGCCTTCGACCTCTGCATGCCAGCCGATTCCTGAGCTATAACCAAGCTACTGCCTAGCTGAATTCTTTGATCCGGACACACCGATTTTGTTGTGAATTGAGCGGCAGCTTCGTCGGTTGAGGAGGGAGACATGGACGGCGCCGGCGGCCGCGCGTACGAGGACTTCGAGCCGCCGCACAAGATGGTCCGCGAGCTGCCCACGCACATCCTCTCCGTCGATCTCTCTGCCAAAGGCAAAACTTTTTATCGTCTGCTTGTTAGCTTATTAGTCATAACCAAAATTTAAATTTTAAAACTCAATTTTAAAATTGATTTTAGGATCTTTAATATTTATTTTAGTATATTTTTTCAGCATTATCTTTAAACCGTTAATAATATAGGTGTAAAAATTTTACTCATATTATTTTTGGTTGTTTCGTTTATTTTTTCCTTGGCTTATTAGTAGCTCAAATGATCGGAGACTGAGTTATATGTTCTTCTGATTAGTTGCTCTGCGTAGCACGTTTAGCTTAGACAAGTCTTTTCAAAACGATTTCTATGTACACGTATTAACACGCATGTTCTATACGCCCAGAAGATATGCTAGTACTTGTGTCCTCGAAAAAAATGTTACTTGGTGATTAAACACGTCGTGCTTTAGGTAAATTATGCAGTAAGTAAGTTCGTGACGCGTTCTACCACCTGTGTGTGATGCGTGCCATACAGGGTACAAGAAAGAGCACATCAAGGTGCAGCTGGTCAACAGCCGCCGGCTGCTGGTCGTGAGCGGCGAGTGCCCCGTCGCCGGCAACCGGTGGAGCCGCTTCCGGCTGGAACTCCCGGTGCCCGACGGCTGCGAAGTGAAGGCCATCCACGCGAGGTTCGAGAACGGCGTCGTCCGCGTCACCATGCCCGGCCTGAGAGAGCAGGAGCCGCCGGCCAAGACGGGCGCTGCCGTCGCTGGCGAAGCCACGGCAGATCAGCGGCGTGCGACGACCGCGGCGAAAGACGGTGGCCCCGGTGCCGTAGGGGACCAGCAGCTGCCTGGGGCGGTGGCTTCGCCAGCGCCGGCATCGCCCCCGCGTGGTGGCGGATACCACTTCCTCCAGGGGCGGGGGAAGCTCGCGACCAGTCTGGTCGGCGTGGTGCTCGTCTTGTTTAGCTTTGTCATCTACGTCAGGTATAGTGTCAAGCCATGAACGACGATACGGTGCACGTACGGCGCATCGTGCGCGCGGCCGCGCTTCTCGTGAACTCTAAACGACGCCATGGCGTTCCTGTTGATATGTTCATCCATGTCGCATGGAAGAGATGTCCATGTGCAGCAGCTTCCCTGCTGCTTGCTTTTCTAGTGTTTGCTTGCAATCAATTTGGCCACGGGCCAGCCCATTCATTGGTCGAGCCTGGTACCCAAGCTCGTAAGCTCATAACAGTGACAAGTGGCGAGGAGAGCGCCCTGCGCCGCGCCGGAGCGCGCACGAGCGGCCGCACGCGATTCTTTTTCTCTCCTGCCGGCTCGCGGCGTACGCGCTCGGTCGCGGGCTCGTCGGCGCGCGGCCACAAGCAGCGTGGACCCTTCGGTCCGGCGCGCTCGCCCGGCGATGCATACTAAGACGCGGCGAGGCGGAGCGCGCGGCTGCGCTGCAGCAGCATCAGCATGTCACGAACTCGAGCTGGTCTCCGGTGACGACGAAGGCAGCAGCTTGGCCGGCGCGCGCCATGGGAACAGCGACGTCGCATAGCGTTGTGCAGTGCAGCGCCGCGCCGCGCCGCGCACGGGCGCAGGGCCGAGCCGTCGTCGCCGGAGTCTATGAAGTGCACATGCAAGCATGCGGTGCGATTTTCTCCGTGTATGACATATGGGCCCCCGCAACTAATGTTGGTTGCGTGGCAGCTTTTGATTGGCTATAAGCCTATAACGGCAAGGCAACGAGGAGGAGTTCGTTTCAATTCTCTCGTTCCCGCCGCCCTCTCCGTCCACTTCCTCGCCGTCGTCTCGTCTTCCTCGCTCCCCCGTCGCTAATGTAAGGCGGCTCGTGGAGGAGAATAGCAATATGGCGCGATATAGCTCCGGTGCGGCGTCAATGGAGGCAGGCTACGGCGACAGATACCGCCGGCACCGACAGCAGCGAACGGGCAAAGGCGGCGGCGGCTGAGAACGGCAAGGGGAGCATGGTTGTGCGGCAAGAGAAGGTGACGAATTAGCATCTCACTGCGGCGGCGACATGGAAGCAGGCGACCTCTCTCCATGGATTGCAGATTTGCAGGTTTGATTGAGAGGAAGGGCAGCTTTGGTGCGATACTGCAATGGACGGCCAGGACGCAAGACACGCAAACAAGGACTGATCGGACGGCCGGGAATAAGATGAACAGCAACAACTAGTCATTTACCTAGGACAATGGAGGAGGTGCGAGGCCCACTTGCTTTGTTAGTTGGGTGTTGGATCCTACTGTCTCTGTACTAAAATATTATTATTTTTTTGCTACTTTAAATTAAACCAGTAAAAATATAGTAATATTTTTGAATAGATGTAGCACGTACCTTTTATTTGGAGAAAAGAGAAAACCATTTTAATTTAGAATTTGCATAAGGAATTTAATTGGAACCCAGATTAAATTCACCTCTCGATCAAACTAGAGCCGAGCGTGCCCTGTCCCTCTTCGATCGGTCGTGCAACCCACGTCGTCTTCGTGCGGCCCTCTCTGCCTCGTCGAACGTTCATGTGTCACCTCGTGAGGCTTCGCTCTAGATGTAGTACAAACATGGTTTGTAATTTCGCTTTGAAATTTTGGACCCTTGATACGAAATTATATTTTTTCTGAAAATTTCAAATTTTTGTATAGCAAAATTTATTCATATTTAGTCAAAATTTAGTTAAATTTCAAATTTTTTGTTGTAAAATAGATTTGTGTAGACCGTAATAGTAAACCCTGTAGCACGATGGGCTAGACCACGCCCTGATGGCCCATCCAAAGTTTTTTCGCTACCAATGCCACGTCGCCAGAAGGGCGACGACGATCGTCGTCGAGAGATATCTGTGTTGTCATTATGCTGCTTGTACGGATATTTATAGGTAGGAGTTAGCTAGAACGTGAATCTCTACGAATAACAACAAACCAGTTGAATTCCATAACACAAGGACGCTTAGTGATGATCGTTTAGTTAGAACTCTGTTCGACGTACGTGTTATCGGAGGGTTGAAGTTGATGTATAAGTATATGTAAGCTACTTTCTCCTTACAAAATATAGCAATCAGTATTGGAATATTTATGGAACAATCATTGAAACTATTAAGAAAGGGAGTTCTAGGTATCAAAGTCCACCAGATCAGTATACGAAGTGAAATATGCAAGTTCAAGCGATGGATGTCCATGGAGGATGTACGCATCCAAGAAGAAATATGACGACTGTTGGTCCGTGTCAATCGTGACGGAGTACAACTGCCATCTTTCGGGTAATCAGAAGTACCACAGGCACATATCATCTGCATTCATCGCTTCAGAGCTGTATTATGCTGTTGTGGAGAACCTCCGGTTCGAGCCCAAGTCAATTATCAGGCACATCGAGGAGAAGTACAAGTACACCATTACATATGCCAAGGCATGGAGGGCCAAACAGAAGATAATTGAAAGGAGATTCGGCAGTTTTGAAGCTTCGTACAATAATTTGCCTCGTCTACTGGAAAACATCTGTGCGAGGAATCCTGGCAGCTACTCCGAAATCAAAAGTTTCCCATCGTTAGCAAATCCTGGGCAGAGCGTCCTTCAGCAGGCCTTCCTCTCTCTGCAGGCTTGCATGTTTACATTTCTTCATTGCAGGCCCATTCTCTGCATCGATGGCACGTTCCTAACTGGAAAATACAGAGGACAAATGTTGACGGCAATCGGAGTAGACGAGAACAACCAAGTGTTGCCCGTGGCCTTTGCCTTCGTCGAGAGCGAGAACACAGAGAGTTGGTACTGGTTTCTGAAGCTGGTTAAGGAAAAGGTGGTGGGGATGAGGCCAGCTGTATGTCTCATACATGACCGTCATCCAGGGATGTTGCGTGCAATTGAGGAGCTGCGAAACGGCTGCGCAGACAAGGGATACCCTCCGGTATGGGAAGATGTAAAGAGCAGATGGTGCATGCGTCACATGGGCGCAAACTTTTATAAGCAGTTCAGAAACAAGGAGCTGATGGCCATGTTCAAACGTTTGTGCTCCCAGAATCAACAGAAGAAGTTCAATGAGCTGTGGAGGAGACTTGATGAGCTGACAGCCAAACATAGAGACGAGAGTTCTGCAAGACCCGCAGCTAGAGGTATTGACGGCCCTGAAGCTCTAGGTGCACTTCCCACCGATGACGGTACATTCAGAAGGAGGCCCGGTTCCTCGGTTAGCAGATTTTCGCAGTGGATCGAGCACGAGCCGAAGGAGAAATGGGCATTGCTGTACGATGAAGGTGGAGCAAGGTACGGCATAATGACCACGAACCTTGCAGAGGTCTACAACTGGGTCATGTGTGGTGTGAGGTAACTCCCCCTTGTTGCCATCGTGGAGTTCATCCTACATGAAACACAGACGTACTTCCACGACAGGTGCAGACAGAATGGCCCATCTATGGCCGATGGAAACCTTTGGTTTGGCGCCAAAATGACAGAGTACCTTCAGGAGAAATGCAAGAAGGCAAGAGAGCACCAAGTCCGAGTGCAGGGTACACGAGAGCATAGATTTGAGATATTGTGTGCCGACAGGTCCAGGCGTGGCATATTCGCAAGGAAACCTTTGCAAGAGTGTGTCCTAAAGGAAGATGGGACATGCAAGTGCTCCTGCCGGAAACCAAGCTTGTACCACAAGCCCTGTTCTCATGTCATTGCCGCTTGCGGGGAGTGCGGCATTGACGAACGCCAATATGTGTCCCCGTACTTTAGAAAGGAAGTAATCATGCATACATGGAGTACCGAGATCTTTGGTTTCGGCATCGTCGGCACTTTCACTGAAGACACAAGTCCAGTTTATTACATCCCTGACCCGACGAAGGGAAGGAACAAGGCAGGCCGCCGTAGGACACGGAGGATTCGCAATGATATGGACGAATCCGAGGCCGGCATTAGCGCTCAACGTTGCAGTAGGTGTGGAGAGGAGGGACATACCTACAAGAAGTGCACGAAAGACGCCGAGACCCCAAGTGCAGCGGAAGTTCCTATGGAAGGATCAGGCGCCGATGGAAGGCGGCCAACTGGGGAAGGCACCACTGATAGGCAGCGTCATCGCAGGCGTCCTCGTGCACCTTCGGGTTATGTTGTGTAGTATAGCCGCTGGTTACTGATGTAATGTCCCTGTAATGTGTACTAATATGAATGTATTGCTATCTGATTTTCGTTTTAGTGTGGACCTTTTAAAGGTACTTTGCTGTCTGTTAATTTTCTGACTGTAATGCACTATGTTCAATTGAGCTAATCCGTTCTGCTTCTTTTTCCTTGCAGCTATGGACTACCAGACGCCTGAGCTACTGGATCACACCACCGATCAGTCCCATCGGTCGTTTCTCTCGGCAGTGCAGAACCTCGAGCTCGGTACCTTACGTCCTCGACCTTCTAGGCGACTCCTTTCCGTGGACGACAGGTTCACGACTAGGTACGTACGAACGTTGTACTGTGAAGCTGTATATGTCAACTTACTAACTTGCTTTGTTTTGATTGTCAGGTTGCGGCAGGCAGGCCTTCTGCCGCTGTGTAGGCTGGTAGCAGCCGCAGTGGATCCGAATGACCCGGCGAAGAAGTGAGGTATCGATCGGTCGCTGATCACAACTCTTGTGGACCGGTGGAGACCGGAGACGCACACCTTCCACCTCCCATGCGGTGAGATGGCCCCCACGCTGCAGGACATCAGCCTCCTCCTTGGGCTGCCTCTAGCCGGTGATGCGGTGGGCCCAGTTGACGGGCTCCAGGCGTGGCGAGACGACATCCTGCAGCGGTTCGCCCCGGTTCACCGTGCTCTGGGGCTTCCCCTCATCGGCGAGATCTCCCCGTACACGCATGCGGGCCCCCCTCAGGCTTGGGTACTGAGCTACACGGTAAGAATGATTTCTTGTTGTTTTATGTTCATCCTTCAGTCCGTACTAGAATTACAGTGTCAACTTCCTTATATGTTACTGCAGTCTGATCAGCTAGACCCGGAGGCCGATGCGTACTCACTGCAGATGAGCCTAGAGGCGTACCTGTTGTGGCTGTTCGGGTGGGTGATGTTCACCAACTCGCATGGCCACACAGTCGACAAGGGCTTGATCCCTAACGCGAGGGAGATAGCCGACGCCGAGGATGGTACTGTTTCCCAATACAGTTGGGGATCGGCAGTCCTTGCCGCCACATACAGGGGTCTGTGCGACGGCTGCAGGAAGACTGACCTAGAAGCGGTCTTCACGGGTTGTCCACTCCTCCTACAGCTCTGGGCGGCAGAGCGGTTCGCGATCGGCCGCCCCATGGTGGACCACAGTCCGTACGAGTCGACCCTGTACGTGGATGTCCCACCGGAGGACTATCCGACGATGGGGACGGTGTGGTGTCGTCGTGAGGTATGTTCGGTGTTAGAACCGTCTCGGTTTTTAATGTTACTTGGACTAACGAGAACTCTTTTCTTGTTTGTAGCGTCGGTATGCTCACGTGCAGGTGCAGAAGTCGTACCCAGACTTCGTCATGGAGTTCGATAGGATCACGGACGACGACGTTGTTTGGGAGCCGTACAGCGCCAAGGCGGTGAACGCGCGTGCACCGCGTGGGCTGTCGTCCCTCTGCACCAGGGACCAGGCGTACTGGCTAACGATGACGCCGATGCTGTTCGACATTTCTGTCGAGCCGCACTGCCCGCAACGTGTGATGCGGCAGTTCGGTATGCGACAGACCTTCGGCCATCCACAACGCCCGGGCGTACCGCAACAGGTTCACAGGTATATGTGGAAATGAATATTCCATGTTGTTATGCATTGTATCACCGGTTGTGCTCTGCAGGTTAAATCGGCATGGCTAGGCCGCCGGTAAGTTGTGGAGACCCACCGTCATCGAGTACATCAACGACTGGCTCATAGCCACGGAGGACGTCATCACGGAGATGCACCCCTACACAGCTGCCAGGTACGAGCAATACCTTTCCTGGTACCAGGCCCATACCAGACTACGGGTGACGTTCACTCCCGAGGCTCCACTGGCGCACGTCGCGGGGGTGCGAGACACATACCCGACACACCGCGACCAGGACTACTTCCGCGCGGTGAGTCAATGGTTTTCATACTATTTTCAACAGTAGTTACCACGCGCAACTATCCACGCATGTCCTGCTGAACAGGCCTACTGCGGCAGCGCCTCGAGGCTAGCATCCCTCTCACGCAACAGGAGCAAACGATCACATTCGGCCGGATGTGCAACACGATGCGCTCGGTCGTCCGTGCTCTGACTTGTCGCCGTTCCGATGCAGCCCCACCGATGCACATACATATGCGAGGTCCCCATGGTGAAGGGACATCGGCAGGAGCGGCGGGTTCTGCAGGGGCCAGTACGTCGTGGGGAGCAGGTCCTTCTTGTACCACCGGAGGATCGAGGTCGGCAGCCTCCACGATCGGGTGAGGATTGTCAGGTACGTCAAGTTTGAACCTATTCTCCATAACTAACTGCACTTTTTATTCGGCTAACGCGAACTTTTCTTTACCAGACCCACGCGGCGGATCTCACCACCACCTGGGGGACCTCGGGCGGGGATCTGCCCCGAGCACCTCTGCTTGGATCTCTACCGAGGACGACCTCGTTCCGGAGCAGGACGTGATCGGGTCGTCACAGCTCGGAGGTGCACCGCACACACAGCCGCACAACGCCGGTCCTTCCTCTGCTGCTCAGGCAGTCCGAGCCAACCGTGGGGTACCGGCGGACCGCCTGACGTACTCGCGCGGGCACGTGCGAGCGCAGCCTAGGAAGACGAGAAGGCGTATGACCTAGGGGCTATTGTTCTATTTATTTATTTATAGGTCTCGCATAACTTGTTTAAATTTGTCATGTCCATATTCACCCCCTCTAGGCTCGATCCCACCCTTCAGATATGACCTTTCACAAATATTTACAACGGTATTCCATCCTGTCTGTACCATTTTAAAAGGACAAACCACTTTCGGCGCATACCATGCGCGAGTACGGACCACCTTTACTTGCATAATATAGGCCGCGCGTGCGCCACATTGCGACAAGCGAGCTTTCGGCGCGTCGCTTTAGTCATGCGTCGTCACGGGCATTCTGAATACATGGTCGGCCACTTCAACCACTTTTTGCATATGCATGTCCCTTATATTTTGACCTGTACGTCTCATAGGGAAATAGATGCACGACAACCTATATAAAAGCACCATCATAGTAGCAGAGGGCCTTCACCCAGGCCCTGGGGCAAACTTCGCACCGTTTATGAACTTCGGCCACTACCTGCCTCACTAGTTTCATTTTCTTCTTGTAGCAGCATCGAACAATGTCTCCTACACCTCTTTTCGTGGAGGATTGCAACTGGTGATATTTAGGTTTCGCTTTGGTACTGCCACCTTGGGCTGAACGCTCGATATGCCTTTGTGGTGACCGTTGCCGGCTACGCGTATCTCATCAGGAGGAGACTTACGGCTGGAGATACTTCGAGTGCGTGCACCAGAGTCCCCAGGTACGTGTTTCAGTCAAGTCTTTGTCATATTCGTTTTTACGCCCACGACTCTTATACCAGGATATTTACCTTAACAGACCGAGGGAAGATATTGCGGCTTCATCGAGTGGATTGATAACGGCAACCCGGAATATGACTACCTCCCGTTAGACGAAAGCATGGCGCAATACATGGCCAGGAGGGCGGAGCACGAACAACGTCTAGAGCTAGAAGAGGCAGACTGGAGAAATCGACCTCTCGGACTACCGCGATGGGAGGACCGTCCAACGTGCGCTTGTGGTGATCGTTGCCAGGTCGTCAGGTCGAGAAGGCCAGGAACTCTGCGACGCAAAAGCTTTGTTTGTCCGAACATTCTTGACAACGATATCGATGTAAGTTCAGACCGCACCTTACTTCCTGCAGATAGTTTACCTTCACCAAACGTGACGAATTTACTAACCAAACTCGTCCCACAGGATCCTCCAAGGAGGTGTCAATTCAGACAGTGGATTGACAATTTCACGCCGTTATATCTATCACGGCACTGGAACATGTAACCAGAATCACCATCCGACTACAGCCTGTCTAGATCGTACCATGAACGAATCGCCCGCTTTTCTAGGAACCGGTGACTACAACGAGTGGATACATTGTACTGCTAACAATGTAGTATCCCTAGTTGTATTTCATACTATGGGTGTCGCATTCATCATGCCGCAATGCGAACGGCTCGCATCTAGCTAATATCACTATGCTATTGTATGTGCACTGCGTTAAGTATCGACCGAGTGGATGACGAATAATACAATATATCATCTTCCAATGTCGAATTAAAAATCATTCAGTACGTACATTTTTGGGGTTAAAAATTAGCAAGAAAATTTTCAAATTTGGTAATTTGCAATGGCTCCAGGGGGCCGAGGCCTGGGCTAGGCAATGGTCCGATCGGGATGGGGCAACGGTCCGATCGGGGGTATTCGGACGGTTCGATCCCTAGACGGACGGTCCGATCTGGGGCAACGGTCAGTCCGATCAACGGTCCAATCCGGGGGCAACGGTCCGATCGTGTGCATTCCGATGGCCCGATCCCTGGGCGGATGGTGTGATCTTGGGCAATGGTCAGTCCGATCAACGGTCCGATTCGAGGGGCAACGGTCCGATCGGACGATTTGGACAGTCCGATACCTAAGTGGACGGTCCAATCCGGCGGGCAACGGTGCGATCCGGGGATTCGGACGGTCCGATCCATGTGCGGACGGTCCGTTCGCTATGCATTCGCCATCCAGGCATTCGCCGCCGTCCCCCAGGGCGGCAACGCCATGTGGCCCCCCCGGGCTAACGGCAGCCCGCGCCGTGAGCCCCGCCTGACGGGGAGGCCATTCGCCGCCCTGGGCCACGGCGGTTTTTAAATACCGCCGTGGCCCACGGCGGCAAGAGGCTATTTCTGCAAAAAACCAAATCAAAAATTAGTTTTGTAAATTAAAAAAAATTAAATTAGTAAAAGTAAAAAGTCGATGGGCGAATCCACCAACACCTCGGCTTTATTGGGCCGAGGGAGACTTCACGTGGCCATGTCCTGCATCCACCAAACAAAAAAAGGAGATGCCTGGAGAGAATTTTTTTATTTTTATATTTATTTAATAAAATATTTACAAAACTACATTTTCATTTCAAAAATTTACAAAAATATACTCCCAACGCCCTCTGGGAGGGCATTTTTCATGAAATCACCCTTCCAGAGAGCGATTTGATGACGTGGCTGGCTGTCAGCCATTTTGCAGGCGGCTCCCCGGCCTCCCAAAAACCGCCCTCTCAGAGGGCGGCAAGGGGGCCGCCTGCAAAAATCCAGCCGGGGGGCCGACCATTTTACAGGCGGCCCCCCTGCCATCCTCTAAGAGGGCGGCCCCCTTGCCGCCAGCTGGAAGGGCGGTTTTTAGCTCCCCCGATATAAAACCCCCTCCCAGATTCAAAAAATGTCATAAAATTCACTGAAATCGCAGGAAAAAAAGAAGAGAGAGCTGAGAGCGAGGCTGAACAAAAGCAGCGAAGCTCTATCCGTTTGCTGATTCGTCTGCAGGTAAAATCTATTGTTTTTTTGTAATTTCTATTTATATGCAAGAATTGATATCGTATTGTACTGGTTACGTGTATAGTACTATATGAAAATAAGTTGTTACTCGTAGATCTGTAGGTTTTTAGTTAATCTGTTAGATGACTTAATTTTGTAGAGATGGGAGTTATAAAATTTGGAATACACGGTTTTATATGTGAGGAGAATATTGGTACCTAGTTTAATTGTATTTTTTTCATCAACAGAAATGTCAAATAAGGTGATATTTCAGTTATTTCACGGGTAAGGGAATGTTAGATATGGTCCAGAAGGGGTAGATCTGTCGGAGTTTAGTTCAACGGCTAAGGGGATTGATAGGCCTGCTGAGAGAAGTTTTGGGTCAGTGTACAACTGGCTGATGCAAGGGTTTCGACTGGACCCCGAGCTCAGCGCAATAACCTTGTATGTAGTAGTCAGTCGTGCAGCTGAAGATTTTTTTGGGAACTAATGCCGGGGGATTGCACTGCCACTTGGAGATGGTATGTGGAGATGCATTCCAACATGGGTGGCCACTGGGTATACTTGTGTCGGTGTATGAGAAAGATAACACCGCTGGTGCAATGTCTATGCAAGATGATGAGGGTCCAAGTACGGCGGGAGGTCATAGCGAAACAATGAAAGAAAATGAAGGAGAGAATGAAGAAAATAGACAGCCAACAGGTGTGGCAGATGAGGGAGAACTAATCAACACCATCGTCGAAGAAATGGATAGGGAAGATTCTAAAAACGAGCAAGTAGAGCATGATGATTCGTGTGATGAGGATACCGTAATGCCTGCAGAATGGAGCAACGAGGACTTCTCTGGGCTTGCTATTTCCGAGCGATATCATGTGTCATGGGAGTACAAGGAGAATGAGATAATCTAGGGGGCTAAGTATGCATATGTAGAGGATTTAAAGGAGGCAGTAAAACAATGGGCGGTGTCACTTCAAAGGGAGTTTTCGGTCGTGAAGTCAAGCAATCGGTGTATGAAGTGAAGTGCATGAAGGATGGGTATCCATGGCGGATGCACGCATTCAAGGGTAAATGGAAAGATTTTTGGCAAGTTTCAATCGTGACTGAGCATTCATGTTTCTTACCCGGTGTTGAAAAATATCACAGAAACATGACATCTGCATTTGTTGCAACAAAGATGTACTCCCATATTGTCAACAATCTGGGGTACGAACCAAGGTCAATTGTTAGACATATTGAAGAGAAATTCAAATACACAATTATCTACGCTAAGGCTTGGAGGGCAAAACAGAAGGTTATAGAGATGAGATTTGGCACATTTGAAGCATCCTATGATAATTTGCCTCGTCTATTAGGCTGTATTCTTCAGAGGAATCCAGAGACGTGCTACGACCTAAAAGCCTTTCCATCAATTCACCATGGTAATAAAAATGTGTTGCAACAAGTATTCTTTATATTAGGTGCTTGCATTCAGGTATTTGTCAATTGTCGTCCCACCCTCTGCATCGATGGGACATTTCTGACCGGAAAGTACAAAAGGCAGATCTTAACAGCAATTGGAGTTGATGGGAACAACCAAGTTCTACCAGTAGCTTTTGCTTTTGTTGAGAGTGAGAACACTGATAGCTGGTATTGGTTTCTAGAAAGGATTAAGGCTGCAGTTGTACGGATGAGACCAGACGTATGCCTTATACATGACCGTCACGCCGGCTTGCTGCGTATAATTGAGGAATTGAGATATGGATGTGTTGAGAAGGGATACCCATCAAGGTGGTCTGATGTCCAAAGCAGATGGTGCATACGTCATATGGGTGCTAATTTCTACAGACAATTTAAGAATAAGCACCTTATGGATCTTTTGAGGAGGCTTTGTGCCCAAAATCAAGAGAAGAAATTCAATGAGCTTTGGATGAGGTTGGATGAGCTGATCTCTAAACTAACAGATGGGCAGTCCAGGAGGGCTACCATTGAAGGGGATAAGGCTCCACAAGCTCTTGGACCTCTATCAAGTGACGGACCTCATATGAGAAGAAGGTCTGCATCCTCAGTTAGAAAATTTTCAGAGTGGATTGAGAATGAGCTAAAGGAGAAATGTGCATTGTTGTATGACAAGAATGGTTCTCGATTTGGCATAATGACCACAAATTTGGCAGAGGTTTATAACTGGGTGATGCGTGTTGTTCAAGGGCTCCCACTTGTTGGCATAGTTGAATTTATCTTGCATGGCATATGCAAATACTTTAGAGATCGGTTCAGAGCAGCTGGGCCCTCAATGACGGACAGTAATCTTTTCTTTGGCACACTACTGACGAAGTATCTGCAAGATAAAAGTAAAAAGGCCCGAAGACATCGTGCTCTACCTCAAGGCACACAAGAACACAGATTTGAAATATTATGTACCAACAAGGGCATGCGCGGAATCTACCGCAAAAGAGTTGTGCAGGAGTGTATGCTAAAGGAAGACAGGACCTGCAAGTGCTCGTGCCGAAAACCTACTTTGCTCCACAAGCCATATTCTCACGATATTGCCGCGAGTAGTGACTGCAGGATAGAAGCACGTTATTTTGTCTCATCTTATTTCAGGAAAGAAGCAATCTATAATACCTGGAGCGGAGACATATACGGTTTCGGTATTGCGGTTACATTTACTACGGAGCATCCTCAAGCTATGTACATTCTTGATCCAACAAAATTGAGGGATAAAGCAGGTCGCCGCAAGACAAGACGCATCCGTAATGACATGGATGAGTCAGAAACCGGTGAAAGGCATAAATGTTGTTCAAAGTGTGACCAAACAGGTCATACATATAAGAAATGTCTAAAGGATGCAACCGGTCCAAGTGCGGCGGAAGCTGGACTGTCGGGTTCAACCGCTGATGGCAGTCATCCTACGGGTGAAGGCACAACTTCAAGACGACCCCGTCCTAGGCGTTCTCAAACATTTGGTGGTGCTACGGTGTAGTGTAAGTCTATACTTGTTCTTTGTTATAGAAGGATATGTACCATACTGTTGTTTTTTATTGTCATGTAACAATGCTATAAACTTTAACAATAATTTACGCTAACTCTATATTTGCATGCAGGTATGGCGTACCATACACCGGAGCTACTCAACCGAAGTCTCGACCAGTCCCACCGGTCTTACCTGTCAGCCGTCGAGGGTGCCCAGCTAGCCACCTTCCGTCCACGGCCTTCACGTCACCTCCCGCGGATAGACCCCCGGTTCCGTGAGAAGTAAGAGCTGTACGAATATTCATTCACATCAGTTGTGCATATCTATGTTCCCTAATATTGAATACAGTGCTATATTCTGCAGGTTATGTGAGGTTGGATTTCTTCCTCTGTGTAGGCTAGTTGAGCCCGTACCGGACGAGAGAGACCCCGCCAAGCGATGGGACACTGACCGGTCACTTCTGGCAGCACTGGTGGATCGCTGGAGACCAGAGACCCACACGTTCCACCTACCGTGCGGCAAGATAACTCCCACACTCCAGGACATATCGTACCTGCTAGGACTTCCCCTCACAGGAGACACAGTCGATCCGATTGACGGGGCGCATGGTTGGTTGCAGGACATCACTGCTTGGTTCAAGCCCATGCATCGTCAACCTGAACTTGGAAGGCCGGATTCGCTACCGCCTTACACCCCGAGCGGCCCCTCGCAGGCGTGGCTGCTACAGTTCACCGTAAGTCGCAGATTCCTTTGATTCACAATCAACTGACCTATAAAGCAACAGTGCTGCTGACTATAATCTTCCTTTACAGCCTGATAAGCTACAGGATGACGCCGACGAATACTCGGTGCGGCGGAGCATGGAGGCGTACCTGTTGTGGCTGTTTGGCTGGGTGATGTTTACCAGCACTCACGAGCACGTAGTGGACAAGGGACTGATCCACTACGCTCGTGCGATCGCCGACTGCGAGGACGGCTGCGTACCGCAGTGGAGTTGGGGATCTGCTGTGCTAGCGGCGACGTCCGTGCTCTTTGTGATGCATGCACAAAGACCGATCCAGGTGCGATTATCGCCGGTTGCCCTCTCCTTCTGCAGCTATGGACGGCCGAGCGGTTCGCGATAGGCCGTCCTCTGATTCAGCACTCTTCCTACGAGGGCGGCCCTGGAGGCTTGTACGGGCAGTGGCCCGAGGACCGTCCAACTATGGGGACCGTATAGTGTCGCCGTGAGGTACAAAATGTGAAATTCTATGTTTAGCACTTATGCGCAAACACTGACGTGTAATCTTTTCCTATTTTGCAGCGTCGTTACGCCCACAAGTAGGTTAGGAGGGCCTACTCCGAATTCATTATGGAGTTCGACCGCCTGCTGCCCAGCGACGTCGTCTGGGAGCAGTATAGTCCGCAAGCCATCGCGGCCTGTGCACCGCTCGGACTCTCTACTCTTTGCACACGTGACCAAGCGTACTAGATGACGACAGTGCCGTTGGTGTTCGACATCTTCGTCGAGCCCCACTGTCTGTAGCGCGTGATGTGACAGTTCGGCTTACGTCAGCACTCCCCTGTGCCCGTGGAGATCGTTGTGTCGCGCGATGTACACCGGTTAGTACAACTGCGATCTTTGTTTAGTAATACAACTATTTAATGTAGTCTAATGCACTCTCTGCAAATAGATATAATCGTAGGGGACAGGCAGCTGGCGCTCAGTGGTATCCCCGACTGCAGAAGTACGTGGAGGACTGGTTGTTGGTGATAAAGGAGGTCATCGACGAGATACAGCCACACACTGAGGAGACCTACCTAGCATACCTCACGTGGTACCAGCCCCATACCCGCACATGCGTAACGTTCACCCTAGATGATCCACAGCCACACGTCACCGCTACGACGGACACGTATCCTAGACACCGTAATCAGGACTACTTCCGCGCGGTAAGTCATATTATCTTTGCACTTTGCTATTCCCTTTGTACGTGTCAACGGTTCTAACACATGTTCATGTCACATTTGAAATAGGCCGACGCAGCGCGACAGGTTCAGGCTGATGTGAACGCGGCGTTCGGAAGGTTGGACAGTGGGATCGTGCTGACTGCAGATGAGCAGAGGACGACCTTCGGGAGGATTCATCAGGCGATGCACACAGTGATTCGTGCGCTTACTTGTCGTGCGGCCGATGCGGTACCTCCCGTAGTTGTGCAGCAGCAACAACCACGGCTAGCAGGAACAGGAGCAGGAGCAGGAGTGCGCCCGCAGGGTTCCAGTCAGCCATCTGGCCCCTCCAGAGGTAAATTTGACTAACCATCGGTTCATAACATGTTTCCTTCTATGACATGCACTGTTGTACATCAATATGCTTCCCTACAGCTTTCACTACACCGTACCTACATCTCTCTGGAGCTAGCACGTCGACGCATGGAGTGTACCATAGACGACCACACGCGCAGCTGGGCATGAGAAGTGCCCCCCGGGCCACCACAGGAGGTCCTTCAGGTTATATCAAAGTTTACTTTTACCTTGTAAAATTTTGGTTTGCAATTATCAATAATTTGGTGTACAGGGTTCCACTCTACAGCGCCGGGGATGTTTGCTGGCGCTGGCTCCTCCACGCAGGGCGCACGCGGCAGCAGTTGGGCACCGGATCCTTTTGAGGGGGACGACTTGGAGGACGAGGGCAAGGAGATCCAGGAGATACTAGCTGCCTCGCAGCTCGAAGGAGCTCCGCCACCACAGACACAGGACCCATCAATTGCCACACCCGTGCAGACGACCCGCGCTGCTGTACCACCAGACCGGCTGACGTACTCCCAGGGCCAAGTGCGAGCGCAGGGTAGGAAGACGAAGAGAGCTAGAGGTTACGGTCAGGGCCCGTAGTATGTTGTATCAGTAATAGTTTGCCTGTTGTATATCATGTTTTATTAATTCTACGTATACTGAAGAAACCCCTTTACTTCGTTTACGCTCGTCGATCAAACGATATACTCCTCACGATCTATGTTTGTAACGAAACTGATCAAAAACAAGAATTTTCGAGTTTCAACTTCACGGCGAAAGTACATTCCGAGCGGTGACAACCGAACACACGTTAATTGCTTATGAACATAATGAAATTATCCATCCAAAGAGTACAAACGGCACATCAAACGTTTCTAGTTATTGTTATTATATGCCTTAGGGAATTTTAAACAGATATCCAACTAGAGATGTAACTACTGTGTGCAGCGTGGGTACTTCCCCTTCCTCGCCGCCTCCGGCCCAGCTTCCTTTGCACGCAGTGCCCTCTCCCGCTTCCTCTCCCTCTCTACCTCACGGGCTTCCTTCTCCTGCCGCTCCTTCTCCTCCTACCTCTTCTGCTCAGCCTCCCACTGTTCTTGCGCCGCCCAATAACGTTGGGTGCGCTCCTTGTTCCAATCTTTTAAACTGCAAAGAAACTCGGCGTCCTTTGGACGGACCTCCATATCTATCCACTGCACAAAGTCGCACAGAGGCGGAGGAGGCTTCAGTGGCTTGATATATACAAATTTGTTAGCTCAAGGTTCAAATATTTCGTACTACAAAATAATTCGTATTACCTCCACTGGTTTCTTCGCCTTCCCCTTCCCCTTCTTCCCTTGTGGTTTGGCTTCTCCGGTGAGTAGGCGTAATTTGCACACATCCAATATCTTTGCTGGTATGCGTAATCCTTCTCACTTATTGTAACTTTGCAATTATCTTCACACCAACACATCGGTGGAGGCTCATCAATCGGAGGTTATAGATGACTGGACATACCGGATGCATCCATAGCAACCTATATTATAATCAAATAAACACAAGTTATAACTCACTGGGCCAAAAATATCTTATACAACTACATACCTAGGATATACTACACATAACTACAAAAAATAAAATATCATCGTCCACATTTCTATCTCCCTAGCATTTCTCAAACTAGTTCTACTCATCTAGTAAAAAAAACCTAACTTCTTTCATGCGCTCTATCAATGTCCTTAGCCGTTATGCTTAACTACAATAGATCTACATCCTGTAAAACAAACCTAACATTTATTTATCTATGAAAAAACTGGTATAATACTACACATACTACATCATTTGATGAATACAAATAGAAATTGCAAAGAGACATCAAATATTACCTGCAAACGAATCCGTAAACCGATAGGGCTTCGGCGCTTTCGTTCTCCTTCACTCTCAGCTCTCTCTTTTTTTTTGCGATTTCAATGAATTTTATGATATTTTTAGAGTCTGGGAGGGGGTTTTATACCGGGGAAGCTAAAAACCGCCCTTCCAGCTGGCAGCAAGAGGGCCACCTGCAAAATGACCGGCCCGTGTGTCGATGTTTTACACCGGCAATAATACTATGGGGGTACTCGGCGACCTGGAATTCGGTGGATTGCAGAGGAACACGAGGGAATTATACTGGTTCAGGCCCTCGATGTGAGGTAATATCCTACGTCCAGTTGAGGTGTTATTCCTCTGAGGTGGATTTGTGATCAACGATCTGGGGGTGCCCTCATAGGGCGCCCTGCCTCCCTTTATATACTAGGGGACAGGGGTACATGGCAAGGATCCCAGTCGGATACGACCAAGGGATTTTCTTATTAGAGATAGAATCCTATCCGACTAAGGCTATGTTTCCTTATTGTACAAGGCATAACCTGCCGGGTGCTATCTTATCTCTAATTACATGATCTAGCCCATCCTCTATCCGAGTGGCCCATGTGCTGGTAATGAGGTACCCGGGGCCCATGGCTCCCACACCGTGGGTCGGCCATTTTGCAGGCGGCCCCCCGACCTCACAAAAACCGCCTCTCAGAGGGCGGCAGGGGGGCCGCCTGTAAAATGGCCGGCCCCCCGGCCGGATTTTTGCAGGCGACCCCCTGCCGCCTTCTGAGAGGGGGGTTTTTAAGAGGCCGGGGGGCCACCTGCAAAATGGCTAACGGCCGTCGGCCACATCATCAAATCGTCCTCTAGAAGGGTGATTTCATAAAAAACGCCCTCCCAGAGGACGTTGGGAGTATATTTTTGTAAATTTTTGAAATAAAAATGTAGTTTTGTAAATATTTTATTAAATAAATATAAAAATAAAAAAATTCGCCTGGAGATTCCCAATGGCCTTCTTAGATTTTTGCCATCATTAATTGTAGATGCCTTAATGAGGAGGATATGCATCAGCTTCTTCAGGATCAAGAAAAACATTTGCACTTCTGTAAAAGAAAAGGGGAAAACTACTTTGATCCCTTGAGGGATGTTATTCTCTTGTTTGTTTAAAAACCCATTAAATAGTTACGAAAAATTCTTGAAAAATTTGACAACACTCATACAATATACATATACCACTTCACAAAATCGTAGATTCAAACTCAACTTATACATTGAGATATAAAAAAGACAAATTCAACGTATAAATAGTAGTGGTACTATTCACACTCGAATTTGTTTTTTTATTTCTCAATGTGTATGTCGAATTTAAACTTGATTTTTGTGAAGTGATAGATGCCACTATATTTTATATTGTTAATTTTTTTAGAATTTTTCACAACTATTTGAATTAAATTTAAAAGAAAAAGGTACACAAGAGGGTATCCTCGATGGATTAGAATCTATTCCTAAGAAAAGGTGTAAAATGGTCTTGCACTCGAGCAAGGAAAACCCTCTACCAGATAGCTAGGAGTTGGCCCCCATTGATCAATACATGCTGGTCGGCAAGGTGAGGTATCCTCTCCTTTCCTTCATCACCATTACCAGACATGGGATGTCTTCCATCTCACGTCCCAATTTTTTACTGCCCCATGAAACGCCTATATAACCGAGCTGCTATGCACGGCAAATTTCTCAACCAAGTAGCAAGCAAAGCACAATTCAGCACAGGAAATGGATCAGGCAACATCTCGCTCCCGCTCCCGCGTCCTGTCTGAAATCGATCCCCACAGCGAATGGATTCGAGGAGACGAGTTCGACACGCTCGTCCTCGACGTTACAGGTATCTGCAAGACTGCAATTCTGCATCTCAAATTCATGTTGTGCCTAGGATTTTTGGAACATTGTCCTTAGCGGAATTCGGATTTGGGGCGGTATGCTAGAACCGAATGTTTTGTACCATTTTATGCTCTTGAAATTTTGGCCAAGAATATATATAGCAAACTCAACGATTTTGTTGCAACTGGAGTACTAATGTAGGATATGCCAATTGCTGCAGGATTCAGCAAGGACCATCTGAAGGTCCAGGTGGAGCCGTCGGGGAGCCTCAACATCAGCGGCGAGCGCGCCGTCAACGGCAGCGGCCGGCATTGGCTCCACTTCCTCAAGCGGTTCGACCTCCCTCCCGGCGCCGTCGGCGACGCGTCGGCGATCAAGGTCCAGCTCGACAAGGGCATCCTCTATGTCCAGGTGCCCCACCCCAGCGGTGCCGCCGGCAGCGACGGCGAGCAGCTGCGTCGCATGGCTGAGCCGTACGAGGACGAATTGCAGGAGGGAGAGGTCGGCGGCGCATGGAGCGGCGGCAGCCATGCGGTGCTGAGGCGGGACGGGCACCCGGCGTGGCAGCTCGCCAGGGCGCTGAGCAGGCACCGGCAGGTCGTCCTCAACGTCGTGATCGCCATCGTCCTCCTCTGGCTCGTCGCGTTCGCCGGCAACAAACCGAGAAGTGGCCTGACCAAGAACGAGTGATCCAACCGCGTCACCTGTGTGCGAATACATCACTGCATAACAAGATATACATACATTCGTGTGTAGAGGAGGATAAAATGGAATAAAATAGCTGTAAATAAACAGGATTGAGATGCTCAGAATATCGATCGATTGTGTTTGTAATGTGTGCGCTGAACTTTCACTGCTGCCTGCTAGGCACAGCGATGTCGCAAATAACTGAGATGTTACACAGGAACGAGCGATGTAGCCTAATGGTATATTGTAGAAGATTCAAATACTACTGTAGTTCGCTGTTCCCCCAACAAACATTGCACAAACAGTGTCGACAAAGATGGATACTCCCCTGCTGTACTATCTTATGGCTCCGAGTAGATTTGCACCTCCAAGCTTAGCACCAGTTAGTTGCTGCTCAACGGAATTCATGGATTAGATTTTAGAAAATAATCTTATACTACTACTGAAACCTATGATCCCACATCAGATAAATGCATAGTTACATGGTCTAAAACTAGGGAAAGAAGGCACACATAATCATTGAGGTTGTGAACATTTATCCCTGAGATGACTTTCCTGTGCTTTCATATGTGAATCAAAAATAGGTAACTGGTTGCCATGAAGTAGAGTGATAGGAAGTAGACATACAGTTTCACGTAAATCAACTTCCCGCAGGTAAGCTCGCTGAAGATTTGCACCTTGCAAGTTTGAACCAGATAATTTAGCTCCCTGAAAAGGATACTGATTTAGAATTGTCTCCGTCTAAATGGAAATTGTTGGAAGAGACAATAAACAATTTCAATATCTTCAGCTTCAGTGATGCACAGCATGAGAGATAGTATGCTGAACAAAATATCAAGCATTATGACTTCAAATGAATAATAAAGATCGTTGGATATTGTCAAATCTTACTGAGAACTATTCTGGATGAGTAACACTAAGGATCATCCGCTTTTACTGAGAACAAATGCATCATAAATTTGCAATATACTCCCTCTGTCCCAAAATATAGCTACCTTTAGATTCAAATTTTATTCCAAATATAGTTAACTAGACATGTAAAAGGTGACTTTTACCCTATTACTTTCCATACTACCCCTAGTGGGCCCCATCACCTCGAGACCCACATCTCACCCATACTATCTTTAATCCTCTCAACCCACCATACATTAATGAGGGGTATTTTAGACTTTTTACTCTAATCCTTAATTTCTCCAAAACACTCCTAGGTAGCTATATTTTGGGACGGAGGGAGTAAGATTTACCTTCAGATTGGCTCCTTCAAGGTTAGCTCCTGTCAAATTGGCACCTGTAAGATCTGCACTCTGAAAATCCATGTAAATTGAACAATTAGTATTAAAACTGATCCATGAGAACTGAACAGAATTCAACTTGCCATAATATATGTATTATAAGTAAAAGTACTTTCACAGACAGTTTTTCTATGAAGTGACACTAGGAGAAAAAAGCACATGCCTATATAGTGCTGCAGATAAAAGTTTTCTGACTGCGTGGGTCCAGTATGCAAAGATGATATAAGATTTGATAGAACTAGAATAAAACAAAGACTAGATAATTAAATGCTGAAGTTCTTTTTTTTTTTTGGCCTACAAGTTCATCATCATCAAAATTCAAAAAAAGTAGTTTCCTTAATCCTACATTGTACAGCAATTGGCAGTAGCATCCTTGCACATAATGGTTAATAGCGCAGAATTTGAGTTAGCACATCAGGGTGACATGCAGCAACATGGAATAATGAACATAACCTTTTTTTTCACAAACCTGCAGATGTGCTGAACGGAGATCCGTTTCAATGAAGCTACACTTTATCAAGCATGCATCTGCAGAATAGGTTCAAAAATTTATCGCAACTACTTATTAGTTTACACTTTATAAAGAAAAAGAATACCACCATGCAGATTACAAGCAGAATAATTTGTGATCAAGTAAAATGTGAAAAGAAAAAGATCAAGTACCTTGTAGGTTTGCACTTTGAAGGTTAGCTCTGTCCAAAATGGACTCTTGAAGATTTGCTCCTACAAACTCACACCTACAATGCCATATTGTGTAATTACTAATTACTAACAGAACCTCCAAAGTCCAAAACAGAAATGAAATAAAGCAGAAGAGAAACAGAGGGGGAAAGGCAACATTGAAATCTTCTTACTCACGCAAATTAGCATTATGGAATGAAGAATGAGAAGCTTGAACCTCCTGCAAAAGAAGACATAGGCGTTTCACTACCTAAGTAGCATTCCGCACAAGAGCTTTACATAAAAATAAAGGTAATTCACCAATAATTAGCATTTCTCAGTTGAAGTAAATGTACAATAGGTAAGTCATCAAGTATAAGCACTTGTGAGTTGAAGAATTATCACAAGGTCATCAAACAGATACGTAGAAGTCCACAGTAGAATTACTTAATTTGATAAGAACTACGGAAATTATTCTATAAGCAGAATCATAGAACAAGTTCCATACCCCAAATTTAGCTTTGTGAAGGTTGGCAAGGGAAAATTTTGTCTCCTCAATACACCCACAACTGAAATCAACTTCCGATAAGTCCTGCAGACCATAGGGAAAACAAGGCACGTCTTAAACAAGTTCAGTTGTCAAGAAGCATTTGACTAACACGAGATGGAAAACTACTCAGTGAGCCTTCCCAAGAGCTTACCAGCTTGGACAAGTCAAGGCCAGAAAGATTCACGCCTCGGAACCGGACTTTATCAGCCTGGATGCACTTGATCACATCCTTGCGAGTCAGCTCGGCCTCCGAAGAGCTTCCCATCTTATCATCCCCAATCCTTTCGTTTATGCAATCGATCAATCCCTAGAAGATTAGATCAGACCAAACCAAATTCAATGTCAGGTTCTCACAGAGCAGAGTCAAAACACCACACACAACCAGAGAGCATGAGGTTGGCTCATTTACAGGAAGCCGGTAGTACTCCGCCTCCCGCAGCAACTGCTGGTACTCGGCGTCAGCGAGCGCGGGGACGGCGCCGTCCCTGAGCCAGTTGAGCACGTGCCGGAACAGCTCCCCGTCGCGGTCCACGAACACGGCCCCCTCCTCCTGCAACGACGCCACACCCACAAGCACGCGCAGTTCACGCGACGAGGTCAGTCAAGGAGAATCAACCAGCAGCAGCGAATGGCGAGCGCGGTACGTACGGTGGTGGGCAGGCCGTGCGCCCCGCCGGCGAGGATATCCGCGAGGAGCGAGCCGGGCTCCCGCTGCGTGAGCGTGTCCGCCGTCGTCTCGTACCTGCTGCCCCCTGCACCGCACAAATCGGCCGCCGTGTGAGCCCGCGACCAACCGCGACTGGAAGGGCGAGGAATCCAGCTAATTCTGGACCGAATCGAACAGGATGGATGCTACGGTTGGTAGATGCGGCGAGGGAGGAGGAGGCGGACCAATGTTGAGGAGGACTGGCGGCTGCATGGCGGCGCGCGGGCTCCGGATCTCGCCGTCGCTTTTGAGCTTCTCCGGTGCGCCGCGCCGGGCCGAGTCCCGCCGCGATGTGAGGGGGTAGAGAAGGTCTAAGGCAGCGGTTGGAGGGGAGCCGAGCAGAGGGTAGAGCACAAGCAGACTTTTGGGGATTTTTGGTTGGTTTGAACTTAGCAGAGTAGGTGTTTAGTTTAATTTTTCTCATCATGTCGAAGTATAGTCCAGTAGATACCTTAGGGACCTACTACATGTTAACCAGAAAAAACAACTCGTTTTTTAGAAACATATTTCTCAAACAGCTAAATGATGTATTTTTTAAAAAAATTTTATAGAGAAGTTATTTTAAAAAATCATATAAATTAATTTTTCAAATTTATAATAGCTAATAATTAATTAATTATATGCTAATAATTTACCTCGTTTTGTATGATCTTCTTTTTTTTTTCTTCCATCACCTCCAAACTAAGCCTAAACAAGTTTTAAAAATTAGTTACACCCACTCTGATAATAACAAAGAATTATCGTATCAAAATAGTCAGCAACAAATAACAATTCTGTTTTTCATAGATTCCGGTTTGAAGACATTGTATATTGTAAACCATACAATTAGACAAAAGTAAAAAAAAAGGTATATATTATGGCCTTGTGGTAATCGCCAAAAGGCCATGCCACCGTTGACATCACCGTAATCATGATGGACTACTTTACTTTTATTTCTCCTCCTTTTTTTCCTCTAATGTCCGTGACAGGAGATTAAGCCTGAGTTTGAAGGTGAGTAAAAAGAAATAAGAAGAAGATCACGTAAAACGATATAAGCTATTAGCACATGATTAATTGAGTATTAGCAATTACAAACTTAAAAAATAGATTTATATGATTTTTTAAAACAACTTCTATATAGAAAATTTTGATAAAAAATACACCGTTTAGCAGTTCGAAAAATATGCTTATGAAAAATAAGGAGAGTTTTCACGAAGTTGCCCATGCAAAAGTTTCTAACTTCCACATGTAAGTTTTGTGATTTTCTTATTTTTAGGTTGCAAGCCTTAGATCAATAGTAGAAATTTTATTGATATATTGTCTAGAGTGTTTGTTTCTTTTTTTTTAGTTGAGTCTTTTAGTTTGATAGTATTTCTGTCTCCAATTAAGTTTCTACATATTTTGATCGAAAATTTTATTTTGGAGATTTTAATGCATGGAACATGTGATGCATCATACGAAAGGAAAGAGATTGAAGATTTCGAAAACATACAAGTATATAACAAATGGCGCACATAGAAAGTTCTTGTGTTTATTTTAAGATGGTCTTGATGTTTGGACCATTATGATATAGGATTAACATGCAGCATTCCTCATTCATTTTCAATATGCTTTGGCATTATTTTTTGTCTCGTCTATCTTTTTTTTCAGATTCGACGTTCTATTTTAATATTATTTGTATTTTATTACTAGAGTTATCTTAAATATAAAGAAGTAAGAGTGTTTCTCCATGTTTTTCACACTAACATTATAGCTTCACGACCAACCACTGTTGCGTTTATGTGTCACTTAACCAATTTAGTTAAACCAAACCAGGTTTGTCTCGGACCTGTACTGCCACGCCCGGGTCGGAATTCGTATACCTAGCTCAACCCAACCACGGTCGGTTTCATTCTTGTTGCATAAAACGCGACGAAACCCCAAATCCCCGAACCCCCAAACCCCACACGAAGAAGCACTCGTCAATCCAACCAAATCGCAACCATGGCCTCCACAACCGCCGGCGAGGACCGCAAGGGCAAGCGACCCATGACGCCGGAGGAGGAGGCGGCTGCGGCCCGTGCAACAACCCCCGCCGCCCCCGCCGCGGCGGCGCAGGAGGAGGAGGAGAGGAAGGGGCAGGGGGAGGGGGAGACCGAGGAGGAGGGCGAGAAGCTGGTGCTGGTGTCGGACGACGGCGTGGAGGTGCGCGTCTCGGTCGCCGCGGCGCGGGTGTCGAATACGCTCCGCGGCATGATCGAGGACGGCTGCGCCACCGGCCGCATCCCCATCATGGGCGTCCACCCCGACGTGCTCGCGCTGATCGCCGAGTACTGCGAGAAGCACGCGCCGCACTACGACCCCGAGGCCTCCGCCCGCGACCGGTACCCCTTCCCGCCCTTCCCCGTCGATCTTCCCCCCTCCGCCTCCTCCATCAAGCCCGTCACCTTCGTCGACCCCGACGCCGACCCCCACGGCCTCAAGGCGTTCGACAAGAAGTTCCTCGACGTCGACAACTCCACCCTCTTCGAGATCATCATGGTAAGCAACTACCCAACCCCTATTCTGTCCCGATTGGATGTTTGGTCCGTGAATTTTAACACAAATTGTTCAATTTGGGATGATTTGGCGTTTGCGTCGAGTGCAGGCTGCGAACTACCTGAACATCGAGGACCTGCTGGAGGACGCATGCACCACGGTGGCGGACAAGATAAGGGGGAAGTCGCCGGAGGAGATCCGCGACCAATTCGAGATCGAGAACGACTACACACCGGAGCAGGAGGCGGAGGTCAGGAGGGAGAACGCCTGGGCCTTCGAGGACTGAAGGGAGAAGGCCTTGGTTCTGACTAGAAGATAGGCCTCGACAGATGAGTTCCAAAGACTTGAAAACTTCCATAGTGTTAGTATAAAATTAGGAATTCGGTACTGCAAAATTTTGCTGTGAGTTGTGGTGGATGTTCTTATGAGGTGGTTCAGATCAGAACAAACTGGTGTGTTGCACATTGTGTCCAGATAGAGCAAATCAGTATGCTTATTTCATATCTTGCTCAGCTTCATTGGTTAGTTTGTTTGTGCTTTGGATGCTTGCCCAGCTGTGAGATGTCCTTACCTGCCTCTTTGTTTGGAATTGTGAGTCTCTTATGCTCAATTGGTTCATTAGGGTATGATACACCGGCTAAATGTGTTCATATTCTTGTTGCTGTTCTTGGTGAGTTGAAATTGTAATCTCCAGTTTGATGCATACTAGATAGGTTGCAGATCGATGATTAGGTGAATACAGAAGATTATGGAAGAAATTAAGTTACCATTCTGCAAGTTTTAGTGTGAAGATGAGTACATGTATTTAGAATGGTTCATATCGGTACTAATTGGTTGTGGAGGATTGCACATTTGTGATCAAGTTAGTTTTTTTTCCTTTCAGCAGTTCCCTTTTTCCAAGGTAAACCCTTTTAGCAGTTCATACTGAGAAATTTGGCTTCCTAGTATCTTGCTTTGTCTGGAAATGTTGTTTCTGTTTGCATGCTGATGCCTTCTGCATTCTGCTCTTTGCTGTGATTTATGCATTTTCTAATGTTTATTTTGATTGAGCAGTGTGTTTGGTACCCTGGACCGCAACTGGTGTTTGTTTAGTTGCCAATCTTTCATTAGAGTGTTTTAGCTTTGTATTGCCCTGTCTAGCCATACCATCTTGTGGGCATGTGTACAAGTTTTACATAGAAATTATACAATATGCATGTTGCTTGTGCAAGGCTGTGAATGACATTATGACAAACTGGCAAAATTGATGCATACAGAAGGCGCATTCCCATGTCCACTATGTCTCTTTGATAATTCTACTCAGAATAGTGTGGATATAGGTTAGAAGATTCTTTTAGAGTTGAGTATAATTATACTTTTGAATTTTATTTATGTTGTAGCATATTTAGTTGCCACCAGTTGCAAGTTGCAACGCATTCACACTGCACCTCAGTCAATAAAATTCAGGACTACCAAGGAATTGCAAATTTGCAACTTTAGTTCAAATATCCGAGAGCTACAGATTACAACAACTTGATACTTTTGGACAAAAAGATGTTAACGTCTTTTGAAATTCACTCAAATTCGAGTTCCCTCTTGCTATGTAAAGCAACTGAAGATAAGATTTAGGTGGTAGCAAAATCCCTCAAAAAGCGCAAAAAAAAAAACCACTCAGATGTAAGTTGCAGGGTATTCGTCACGTATGCTTATTATCTGCAGCAGTATGAGAGCTGCCAAGAAGAACACACAACATTGGTTGCAGAGGAAGCTGCAAAAGAAGAGCTCCAGAGGCAAAACCAAACACCAGCATCCACGAGGATGGTAGAGACGTAGGCCCCGCCGTCACATGAGCCACGACGACCTCAGCACCAGCGCCGGCGTCCGCTTCTTGCCGTCCATGGCGATGACGAGGCCCGGCTGCAGCCTGCCGCCCTTGCCGAGGTCGAAGCTGAGGAACCCTTCAAGGTGCTTGGGGTGCTCGGCATCCTCCGCCGTGCCGCCCACCCGGAAGCCCCACCCGAGCTCGTGCTCCGGGCAGTCGGACACGCAGACCCCCCACCGCAACGGCCGTCGCAAGCCGTGCCGCCTCACCGCCGTCTCCATCTCCACCCAGCCTTCTGCTCTCATGGTCTCGAACACGTCGCAGTCCACCATGACTGCCACCGTGTGCGACGGCGCCGACTGGGCTCCTGGCACCGGTGGGGCTGCCGGTGGCGCGGCGGTGGTGGCAGCAATAGAGCCGTGCACTGGCACCGTCGCCCCTATCCCCTCCATGGAGGTGAGAGGAGCAGGAGGCGCCGGAACCTGCACCGTCAAGCTCGAGTCCGATGACTGAGGCGGCGGTGACGGAGGAGGAGCGGTGGTTTTCCGTGTCTTCAAGCTGCCTAGCGGCACGGCGAGCGCGCCAAGGTTGCTGAACCGGGACGACGGCGGGCGGACCTGCCACAGCCCCGACAAGCTGAGCTTGACGTCGTCGGCAACCTCGTAGCTCACTTTCCCAAACGTCGTCAACCGGTTGGGTACCACATGATCGCCGCCGCCCTGATCTCCTGGAGAACCAAAGATCAGCTTCGCCATGGAGGCCCTGAATTTTGGCCCCTTTATGCTCAAGCCGGCGCCGCAGTCGTGACGCTCCGAAAACGACGGCGGCTCGCTCAACAAGGCTCTGCTCTGGATACTCTGCCGCCAACAATGATGAGACAAGCTCAGCTCGCTGTCGCGCGGCCAAAGCTCCGGCGAGCAAAGATAGTTTCAGCGCAACGTTACCTGGATCAGGCTCGAACCATGCAAGCTGTTGTCGCACTGGGCGCCAAACGGGACGAGGGTCATCGATAGCCATCGGCAGACGTGGGCGCAGTACTGCAGCCTGGTCAGCTCCAGTGGCCTACCGCCGGCAGCCGCCGCGCCCAGCCCGGTGGCGAGCTCCGCGGCGACGGTGTCCTTGCCGGCCCGGGTCGTCGACTCGAAAACGAACCTGGAGCTGAGGCCCGTCGTGGTCCTGGCATTGGCGAGCCTGTCCCTCGCCCTGTCGAGCTCGTCGCCGTCGACGAGGAGCAGCGCGCCGGCCGCGTCCAGCGCGACCTTCACCCGCACGGGGAGCTCCGGGAGGTGTAAACCCTTAGCGCCGCTCGTGTACAGGGAGACGATGCGGTCGATCTGCTCATGCCCGTCCATGAGCTTGATCATGTCGGAAAGCTTCTCGCGCTGCAGGCGCTTCATGATTTCGGCCTGCAATGCACGCAGCCACTCGCCAGTGCAAGCATGTCAGTGAAGCCGGTAATCACCATGGTTGCCGAGTGATCGAGCTTTATGAAGCTTACCGGGCGGTTGTGGTGGTGGTGGTGCGTTTGCTGTTGCTGCGGCGACCGAGGCGGAGGCCGCGGAGCTGGAGCCAGGCGGCCCGAGTTGCCACGGAAGGCGAAGCGGACGAATGCCTCGCCGCACCTGAGCAGGCCGCAGAAGTTGTCGACGACGGTGGGGATAGGCTTGGGCCTGGCCTCCGGCGGCGGCGGCGACAGAGGCGCGGGCTCTGGCGGCGTCGTCGGCAGCAGCAGAGGCGCCGGCTCCAGCGCGGGGTTGGAGGGGGAGGAGGCCATGGCAAGGCGGATCACCTGAGGCGGCTGCTCGGAGACGACAAGTGGCGCGCGTCAGGTGGATTACTTCCTGCTTAGAAGAAGATTTGAGACGAGCGTCGCCTAGCCGCTTCGTTTCCCGCTTTTTTTCTTTCTTCACGACTCCCTTATTCTCTTCTTTCTCTTTTTTGGCTTTTGCTTTTGCTTTACCTTTCATTTTCGATGTTTCGAGGTATTCTGCCCCTAGTCTAATCCCCCTTTCTGGTCTTGACTTGCTATTTGTGCCATATGTCTTGTTTTTCTGGTTGGGATTGGGGCGTACGTATTTCGGTTGAATTTTGTAACTTACGAGTCCATGGTGAGATTTGTGCACAACGTATTTTCATCTGTAAGGAACTTCGACACATTACAATGTTAATACAACCAATTAAGTTTCACGACAAAGGGTTACGGTGCGTGGTAGGAAAAAAACAAGTTTAAGGTAGCGGATCTCCAGTTTTGAGTGAAAACCCCTTTCGTTTCCCGTGAACACGCTTTCCGAACTGCTAAACGGTGTGTTTTTTGCAAAAAAAAATTCTATATAGAAGTTGCTTTAAAAATCATATAAATTTATTTTTCAAGTATGTAATAGTTAATACTCAATTAATCATATTTTATGTGATCTTCTTCTTCTTCTTCTTCTTCACTCACCTTCAAACTAAGCCTAAACAGAGACAAAAACAATGGTTGCATGATAGCTGTGCAGTAGGTTGCACCATTGGAGCCACAAGTCATTAACAAGTGTGGGGCTAGAAAGAGGTGTATAGTGTTGTAGGATATGGTGGGAGTAACCACTTGGGAGAGGCCTGGAATTCGAGGAGACGCTTAGGAAGACGAGACCTAGGTGGCATTGAGAGGCGACCGAAAGGGACAGAGCAAAGAGGTGGGAGAGGGGAGCAGATGAGGTGCCAGTCAAGTAGAGGGTGGTGACCATAGCAAGTGTGTTGCACGCGTGGATGCAACCCAAAGGCTTTCCGCCTGTACGAAAAATCCATGTTTATCTTGGGCCAGTGTAACGTCCCGATTTTTTGGGTCGTTAAAAATCTATTTTAATAAAATCCTAATTTCTAAAAACTCGGATTTTTGTGTGTGAACTTAAGGACCTATGTGCCAAGGATCCCAATTTAATCCCCTCCTTGAAAGCTCCGAAACTTCCCTCAAAATTCCCCTAATTAAAAATATTCGATCCCAAAAATAATTCGAATTTTGCAATTCAAATTTCCATCTCGAAGTCCTCAATAAATATTTTCTTCCTTTATTCTATTCTCATAGGAAAATTAAATATTCAATCTCTTCTCAATCTAGGGCCAAAATTTTGAAAATTCAAACTCCCTTTTGAAATCCCTCTCTATCCTCTCCCTTGAATATTGGAAATTCAAACTCCTAATCATATATATATATATATATATATATATATATATATATATATATATATATATATATATATATATATATATATAGATAGATTGGCTACTATGCTTTATAAAGCATAGCACCATCCGTGCGGTATACTCCTGTCCGTTGGATGGATTGCTATCTGCGGTCAGATATGGATGAACGGAGCGCTCTCTTCAGACGTAACGGCGCACTCACCTAACTCGCGACGCACTCACCTAACTCCTCACCTAACTCGCGACGCTCTCTTCCACCTGCGCCTCCCCTCAGCCGCGCCGCCGCCTCCTGCTCGCCTAGCGCCGTCGTCATCCTCATCGCCGTGCCCGTCGCTGAAGTCCCCAGCCGGCATTGGTCGCCTTCACCTGCCGCCGGTGAGCACCCTACCGCGCCGCCCTCTCCTTTCTTCCTCCCCGGTGCCCTGATGTTTTTCTCCCATCTACTGTGCGCCGTCGCCTGCCATCGCCGCCGTGTTCTGCACGCCGCCGCTTCGCCTGTGTGCTGTTGCCTCCCCTCTGCCTCGGTGAGCCCTAGCCGTCGCCACCTCTGGAAGACGCCGCCGGTGAGCCTCCAACCCACGCCTCCTCCTTGGACCGTCGTCGTCGTCTCCCCTACACCCGAATCGGCGCCCCCTTTCCTCTCTACCAAGCGGCTGTCTTCGGAGAGGGAGAAGGATATGGAGGGCGAAGGGCATCGGGCGGCCGTGACATCCCTGGCTACCGCTCCCGCTCTGCGCCCTATCGCCATCCAGCCATCCAGGCGCCGCCGCCCCTCCTCTACCGTGCGCCACCCCTCTGCTGCATCCCGAGTACGCCGTCGCCACTGCTCCTGCAAGCTGTCGCCGGTGGGCATCCTTGTCGCCAAAGCCGCCTCCTCCTTCCTCATCCTATGCCGCACCATGGCACCATCGTCATCGTCTTCGCCGCGTCGCACCACCCCAGAGTTGCTACTCCTGCCACCGAAGTCGACATGACATCGGGTCTCCTCTCTGCCTCGCCATGACCGTGCCCCGTCGCGCCGGCTGTCGCCCGACCCCTCGGCTGAGTGCCATGGCGAGCTCACCTTTTCTCTTGCCCCTGACAGGCCAGCCCCGCGATATCCCCATCCTCTGAGACAACCATGTGGACCTGTTGATAGTTTTCCCGATGTACGACAGATGGACCTGATGTATGACACCCTCTCTCTCGACAGTTGGGTTTGTGAAGGAAGTACCCGATGTTCTGGGTTTTTAATTTTTTTGCGAATTTTTTTTGGTTGTGTCAGTATTGGTTGCTGCACTTGGTTCTGGTAGGGAGGGTTTAACTGAACAGATGCAATTTTACTTGACTATGAGGAAAATTTTCTAGGTGCTAATAACTGGCCCAATGAATAGTGCTAATAAAAATTAATTTGCTTACTATCAAACAGATGGATGAAAATGATCCTTATATTGACTGTGAGGAAAATTTTTTGGGTTTAGAAGAGACACAAAGATATCGGGAAGACGGAAAAGATGAAGAGGAACAAACAGATAAGGAAGGAGTTATTACAGGTGACAAATTGGAACCATATGTTGGCATGGAGTTTGCAACGGTTGGTGAGGCATACCACTTCTACAACACATATGGTTGTAATGCAGGATTTGGCATTAGGAAAAGCAGCTAGGCAAGATCAAGGGTAGGTTTGTCATCGGTTAAGTTTGTTTGCAACAAAGAAGGATTTTCTAAGAGACAACTAGATGAGAAAAAGAAGTTAGAATCCGAATTATGTTTGCAAAAAACACCAGAAAGAGAACATGGTTATAGTAGATCTGGTCGCAAAGCTGGCCTTCGAATAAGGCTAGTAAATGGAGTGGTTTGGAAGGTGTCAATTTTCGACAAGGAACATAACCACGAACTTATTGGTTCTCCATCAAAGAAACGAAACATTCGGTCACAAAAAATTTTGAACTTAGAAGATAAGGAGATAATATTGGATTTGAATTCTCAAAATGTAGGTTCCTCACAAATACTAGGTTATCTCGCTAAAAAAAATGGTGGAAAAGAAAATATTACTCTAAAGCAAAAGGATGTGAGTAATCAAATTGCAATGGAGAACAGAAAGCTTATTGGGGTAGATGTGAAAACAACATTGGAATATTTTCGAAAGAAGCAACAAGAAGACCCAGAGTTCTTTTTTGAAGTTGATGCTGATGAGAATGGTGTAGTGCAACAGATTTTTTGGGTTGATGGCCGGGCTCGAAGGACATTTTTAGAAATTGGAGATGTGGTTACATTCGACAGGACATACAATACTAATAAGTACAAAATGCCATTAGCTCCATTCATTGGGCCTAATCACCATCGACAATCAATTTTTTATGGTATGGCGCTTATTAGATCTGAGAAAGTTAGAAATTTCTCTTGGTTGTTTGAAACATGGTTGAAGGCTATGTATGGAAAGCATCCAATAGCGATCATTACAGACCAAGATCCTGCCATGAGAGTGGCTATCAAGAAGATATTTCCAATCACAACTCATCGGTGTTGTCAATGGCACGTGATGCGAAAAGCAAGGGAGCATCTTGTGAAACAGTATAGTTCAATAGATGGATTTGAGAAGAAGCTGAAAGCTGTGATTAATCATAGCCTTACAGTTTCAGATTTCGAGGATTCATGGAAAATGCTGATTGAAAAGAATGGGCTTGCAGATCATAACCACTTAAATGTCATGTTCAAATCAGCTCCAGAATGGGTACCAGCGTACTTCCGTGGTATCTTTTTTGCGGATATGAGCACCACTCAACGTAGCGAAAGCATGAATGCAATGATGAAATTATGGTTGAGCAGTCATACCTCCATTTATCAATTTGTGCAGAAAATTGATGATATGATTGAGAGAATTGGCACAAAGAAAGTGATGAGGATATCAAGAGTATGAATAAATCTCCTCAGTTGTGGTCCCATTATGAGCTAGAGAAACAAGCTCGTGAAGTTTACACAAGACAGAACTTTAGGTTGTTCAAGGATATACTCAAAGAAAGTACTCTAGGCAGTGTCATTGAGATTGAAAAAAGCACTCTTTATTGTGTGGCAATAAAACAAAATCCTCTTTTCAAAGATTGGGTTCCTAAATCATATGTTGTTGAGGTTGACAAGAAAAATGAGATGTTCTCTTGCAATTGCAAAGGATTTGAGTTTGAAGGATTTCTTTGCCAACATGCCATTAAGGTTATGATTCATTTGGAGGTTGAACATTTACCTAAGAATTACATTTTAAAGAGATGGTGCAAGAATGCCAATGCTAATGCAAAGAAATCTATTGGGGAGAGAAGCTTGGAATTGGGCCAAACAGAGGCACTTCGGTCTTTTAGAAAGACTAGCCTACAATTAGTGTGGAAAAAGTTGGAAGACATGGCATGTATATCACCTAATGCCTTTGCATATGTAAAATCTAGTATTTTACAACTAACAGAAGATGTAAGGCCTATGGTTGGAGTTGTACCGAACCAAGAAGATAGAATATCTCCAGAATCTGTTGGTGAAGAGTGCCAAGAAGGGAGTAATAATAGTGCATTATATATTGATCCTCCAATCTCGTCATGTAAGGGAAGGAAGAAAAGACCAGCGCATTTTAAACCACCCATCGAGTTAAATGTAAGACAACGACGCACTTGTAGTTATTGCCATGCTAAGGAGGCTCATAATATCAGAACTTGCCCTAAGGTAGCTTTTATTTGACTTTTTTTATGCTTGCAGCCATTATATTTTTGGGTAAAGCTTGCTGCCATGAGATTTTTATTATGAGCTTATTTTTTTTATTCTTAGCGCTTGCGGGATCTCGCTAAGGGAAAAAACAAAATTGAAGAAGAAGATCAAGGATCCAGTAATGACGAACATTCCGACTGAATGGTTCTTTTATATTTATAAAGTACTTGTATTTACATACCATCCATGTTATTTTTTTTTGTCCTGTATTAATATTCTTTTTCTAAATTTTCTGACAGGCCTACCAAGAGTATAGAAATGCTTTCTTATACCTTTCGTAGATGCACTGGCAAAGACATTGTTGTTCCCATGCTTTTGAACATTTTGATTTTTAATTGCAGCAACCAGCACCTTTGCTCATACCTTGGACCAGCAAAGTATGGAGGATGATACCTAAGTGCTTTTTTGAAGTTTAGTTTTTAATGCTACCGTGACTTTCATGTAATTACTTATTTTGGGTAAATGAAAGAAGATAATGAAGGGCTGGGAATAAATGGCAACAGGAAAATAATTAAAGGTGTGAAATGCAAGATAATAAATTATCGTGGCCGGGAATATTTTTCTTGTATTCTCTGTGCCAAAATATATTAATTGGATTTTTAGTGGAATTTTCAGAACACAGGAACTATTCTTAATAAATCAAAAACGCTTATCGGAATTTAAATCGTCCTGGAAAATCTTTTTTCCTTTTTCCTTTCTCTTTTTCTTCTGTTGGGCCGGCGGCCCGCTCCTGTGCCGGCCTCCCTCCCCGCGCGCCCGCGCCCGCGCCCCTCGCTCGCGCCCGCGCCCATGCGCCTCCCGCTGACAGGCCGGGCCTGCCTGTCAGCGTCGTCTTCCTCCTCCGTCCGAATCGGGCGGAGGGGAAAATCCCCGGAGCCGTCCGATCTGACGCCGCCTCCCGCCTCCTCCCGCGCTCGCACTTGGTTCAAACGGGCGCGGACCGAGTCCGACCCACCTCCCCGAGTTCCCCGGCGTCCACGCCCCCTCACTCCCACGAATCGCGCGCACGATCTCCACGCCGCCACTCTCAGCAAGTCTATCCATCTACTGAAGAAAACTGCTTGCTCAATATGACGACAATTCATTGATCTCGAATACAACCACCTCAAGTATTAGCATGGCGGTTCATCAAATTCTGGCTCCGAAGTCCAAACTCCTTCCCCTTTTCTTATTTTTCTTCTTTTTTTGGTATTTCCTGCTTTTTAGCCTTTTATTTTACAAAGCAGCATTTTTGCATAAACCATCTTCCAAGCTTATTATTCTGATTCTAACATGCTGCATGATGGGCTAGGCACCAATTTAGTTCTCATTATCAACTATAGCTTATCATCCCTATGTGGCAGGAGGAAGCACCTGTTCAGCAGAAGACAGTGCCACGGTCATTATCAACATGGCATTTAAATTCTTAAACTTGCAAAAGTAATTCACTCAGCTATTAGTCTATGACCAGAGCAATACAGTTACAACAGATAAGAAAACTACATAAATATTGAGTTCTAAATTTCATAGATGTAATGGAACTCAGACACAAGTTTAATGCCCGTGATGCCATTTATATTTACCTCCCTCAATATAGCATAAAATGATTAAATAAATTGCATTCAGAATTTTTCCTGTAAAGATATAGACACATGAACTGCTATCACCAATTTGTAAGGGCTACATGTAAAATCCTTTTGATCTAGATACCAAACCAAAGGTACTCCTGGGTAAGATCTAACACTACAATCAGTCGAAACACTACAGACGGTACAGACACTAAAAATTACCAGTGCAAAGAAAAGGAAAGATTTTTTCCCCCTCCAAGAAAGCAGAGCAAGTCAACAAGACATAAAAAAGAAAAAAAAGGAATCCTAAATTACTCTTGATCTGCAAGCTTAGCTAAGCTCTGATGCTTTCTTGCCCTGTGCTGCCATGGCATCCCCCTTCTCCGCCGCCGACGAGCTCCATCTGGTCCTCCAGGTACTGGTGCAGCAGCGCCGCCCGGTGCCCTTCGCCCTCCATATCCTTCTCCCTCTCCGGAGACAGCCGCTCAGTAGAGAGGAAAGGGGGCGCCGATTCGGGTGTAGGGGAGACGACGACGACGGTCCAAGGAGGAGGCGTGGTTTGGAGGCTCACCGGCGGTGTCTTCCAGAGGCAGCGACGGCTAGGGCTCACCGAGGCAGAGGGGAGGCAGCAGCACATAGGCGAAGCGGCGGCGTGCAGAACACGGCGGCGACAGCAGGCGACGGCGCACCGTAGATGGGAGAAAAACATCGGGGCACCGGGGAGGAAGAAAGGAGAGGGCGGCGCGGTAGGGTGCTCACCGGCGGCAGGCGAAGGCGACCAATGCCGGCTGGAGACTTCAGCGACGGGCACGGTGATGAGGATGACGACGGCGCTAGGCGAGCAGGAGGCGGCGACGTGGCTGAGGGGAGGCGCAGGCGGAAGAGAGCGTCATGAGTTAGGTGAGGAGTTAGGTGAGTGCGTCGTGAGTTAGATGAGTGCGCTGTTACGTTTGAAGAGAGCGCTCCGTCCATCCATATCTGACCGCAGATAGCAATCCATCCAACGGACAGGAGTATGCCGCACGGATGGGGCTATGCTTTATAAAGTATAGTAGCCAATCTATACATATATATATATACATATATATATATACATACAAATATATGTATAAAAATATATATGTATGTATAATCTCAAGCCTGGAAGCCTTTGTTTTAAATCCCTAGAGCTTGCAAAATTCCAACATCAAATTTTGGAAAATTAGAACTCTCCAAAATCTCCCTAAATCCCTCCCTGAAAAATTCCTGGAAAAAGAGAGAAGGCATTGTTCAACATGGGCCGTTCTCCCTCTCCCCCGGCCTAACCCCATCGGCCTCCCTCTCTCACCTGCACCAACCGCCAGCCTGGGCCCGCATGATAGTGCGCTCCCCCACGCCTCGCCTGCGCACGCCGACAGCCAGGCCCCGCAACGCTACGCGCGCACCACATTCCTCACGCCACACGCCCCGCGCCGTGCTCGCGCCGCGTGTGTCCCCGACAGCCCGGGCCCACCTACCAACCGAGCCCACGCGTCAGCATCATCTCCCTCCTTGGACTCCTCTCTCTCACACGCCCCCAGTGTTCGATGAAATGCGCACGTGGTCGCGTCGACACCTAGCATCGTGCGCGACCACGGCTCTCCGCCACCTGACTGCATCGGCCTACACACCGTCCTCCGCCGCCCCACCCTATGCTCCGCGCCACGCCTCGGTCGGCGTAGCGGCCCCGCTATCCCGAGCTCCGCGCCGCCGCCATTGTCACCGCTCGGAGCTCGTGCCACCGCCTCATTCTTTTGTTGCGAAGCGGCCATGTTCCCCTATAAATCCGGCCGCCTCCCCTTTGTTCCCTCGCCCCGCGTCCTTCCCCGCGCCGTCGTGCTCGGCCGGAGCCCGAGCCGAGCTCGGTACCACCGCCGCCTCCGCTTTTTGTTCCTCGGTGAGCACGACCCCTCTTGACTCAGCCCCTCTCCTCTCCTCTGTCGCAATCACCCAAGCTCAAAACCCTCCTTTTTTGCCCAAGCCCGCGGCCGATGCCTACTGTCGGCAAAATGGGACTGGGGGTCCCACGTTCTGCAGGGACGCGTGGATCTCCGGCCACGTCAGCTCCTCCGGGCCCACTTTCTACAGAAGAGACGGCCGGCTACGGTCAACGTCCCGCTGGGCGCCCGGGGCGCCATCTCCATCGGCCCCGGGCACCGATGCCCGGGCCCGACGGCCGACTACCGATTGCCCGGGTGCCCGGGTGCCGATCCTTCCGGTCCCGGGTGCCGATGCCCGGGCCCAGGGCCGACTGCCGACTGCCGATGCCGACTACCGACTGCCGATGCCGATTCACTGGAAGGACTCAGCGGACCAACTGCGAACTACTCGCATTAATGGCGAGGCGACGGGGCGCGTCGCCCCTATCACCAGCTCTGCCACACGTGGGCGCCTCGTGATGGCCCCCCCGTGGACACCCGACTGCTGTCAGAAGCCTTTTGATTTCGGTAGTGAGAGCAAGCAGCAAGACGACCAGACGACTCGTCACATCCCGTCACATCCCGTCACATCCTCACGTCCCAAAGACTAGGCCGCCCGCAGCCGACCTACCCCGGCGTGGGCGTAGCAGGTGGCAGTAGGCGGAGACGTGCGACAAGATAGCGCTTCCTCTCTCCCCATGTACTGGCACTGTGGACTCCCCTGATTCTATAAAGGAGGATCCAAGCCACCGAGAGGGAGAGGCCGAACTGGACAGGAGCTTTCCCGGTCTTCTGGCTCTCTGGCTCGCACGCTAGCTACTGTTCTTCTTCTCCGACTCCGGCCGCGAGCTAGGTTCACCCTGTAACCACATTCATCCACCACAGATAGCAACCACACAGGAGTAGGGTATTACGCCTCCGAGCGGCCCGAACCTGTCTAAATCCTCCTGTCTTCTTTGTGTGCTTTCTTCCTTTCGATCCATCCATCGTTCCGCTGATACACACTGACGCCGACTTCGCCTGAGAACTACTCCCCTGGCCGAATCTCAAAGGGGGGGTCTCCTGACTTCCCGCCGTCAAGGTTTCATCCTCCGACAGCTGGCGCGCCAGGTAGGGGGAGTTTCCTTTTCAGGTGGTACGCCGGCAACACCGACGCACTCCATGGCAGGAGGCCATCGTCCGCGGGACTTCAACGAGGGGCTCGGCGGCTTCACCCCGCCGGATGACGCTAGCTCAGCAATGAGCCCGCCATGCTCCCCGTCTCCCTGGGGGCGCGCGGCGCGAGCCCGGCGGCCTGGGCCCCCGGCCGACAATGCCCATGGCGACCTCCGCGACCGGCTGGACCGGACGCGGGTTCAGGAGGACGCCCGGGTCACGATCGAGTGGCAGCGCGAGCGGCGCGCGAACGCTTCCGCAAGTCCTGGGGCCCCCGACCAGGGCCCTGGGGATGATGGCGAGCTCCCACGTTCCGCGTCACGGCGGAACAGGAGGAAGCGCCGGGAGGCCAAGGAGGCCGCCAAGGACTTCGCTTGGGCGGCTACGGGCAGCCCCCAGGGCTATGTTGCCCGCGGAGGCAATGGTGGTAGCAAGCGGCAAAAGGCCGCACGTGCGCCGCCGCCGCCGGCAACGGCCTGGAGGTGGTGCCCCCTCCACCAGACGGGCTGGCACGACCTCAAGGAGTGCCGTGCCGTCCAGGGCACAGCCGAGCCTGACGAGACGGCCATATCTCGGGGATGGTGCGCCTACCACGACACCGATCGGCACGACATCACGGAGTGCCGTGCTGTCCAGGCCATGGCCGAGCGCCTCAAGCCGGCCACAGCTCGGGGGTGGTGCGTCTTCCACGACACGGACCGGCACGACATCACGGAGTGCCGCGCCGTCCAGAGCCTGGCCGAGCGTCTCGAGCCGGCCATAGCCCGGAAGTGGTGCACCGTCCATGAGACGGACTTGCACGACCTCTCGGAATGCCGCGCCGTCCAAAAGCTGGCCGAGTGCATCAAGAAGTTCTGGCAGGAGCCTTCCGAGCGCCACCGAAGCCGTTCGGACGGTCCGATCCCTCAGCGGACGGTCCGGTTGTAGCAACTCGGACGGTCCGACCCTTAGGCGGACGGTCCGAACCCCGCTCCCGAGCCGGAACAGCTTCAACAGGGTGCGAGTACCTGGACTGCACCGCCTCGGCAAGGGCGGGTCCGGGGAAGTCGTCCCGATGCGGTCCATGTCCTTGCCCGGGCCCCGTGCCCGGGCACATGTTGACCACGTCAAATCACATGTCAGTCCGGGGCCCCCTGGGTCCCGGGCACATGTTTGAGCCGAGGCACAGATTCCCGAATCCATGCCCCGGGCCCGACACTGAGGTGCCGAACTAGGGCGGCCTCGCCAAGGCGAGTGCAAGCCTAGGAACGCGACACCCGGAATAGGGCGCGATAGCCCGGACAAGCACCGCCCCAGCGAGAATGCGTCCGGAAGGTCGTCTCACATTCCATATTCAAGCCCGGGCCCCCGGAACCCGGCTTATATCAAAACCGTATTCCAGTCCGGGGCCCCCGGGTCCTGGACGTATATCCTTAGCGCTGGCCGGGGCCCCCGGGTCCCGAGCACATGCCTTTCCCCAGCCTCGGGGGTCGCGAGGGAAGCGAGTCCGAGCTCCATTCCTAGGCACATCAAGCATCTTCACGAATCTGTCTGTATAAACATCCTGTAAGTTGGGTGAACCCGGGCCAGCGCCGGACTTCCCCGGAAACTCAGCGCTGGCCGGGGCACCCCATGTATATACACTTTACATAAGCAGCATTTTTAATGTTCTTCCCGGTCTCGTTCCTTTCGTCGTTTCCCGTGTATTGCGTTCGGGGCAGTCTCACCCCCTGGGGGTACCATCGGGCCGCGCCCGTACGGCGGCCGGGTTATGCGCAAAATCCAGCCGCCATACGGGCACGACCACGAGAACGCCTTCGGGAAGTGATTGACGCCACGGCTCGCAGCATGGGATGGACAAGGGAACGAACCGGACGCTCTCACAGTTCACTATGTGCAGAATAAACCTTTCCCCGGCGGTCCTGGGAGCGATTCATACCACACCAAGTTGGGCGCCCGAGGAGACCCCATTTCTTCCTGGCGTACCGGGCCGAAGCCGTTCCGTCGCCAGAGCTCTCCTTCGGCTCTCCTTGAGTACAACGCTACATCGACAACATCAACTACGACAAATATGCAGCTCGACGACCTCGACTTCCTTGAGGAACGAAGGTGGCGCGCTCCGCTCCGCGTCGCTCGTTACCAGCAGGACCTCAAGCGCTATCTTTGGCGTAAGGTACGGGTCCGATCGCATAGGGTTGGGGGTTGGTTCTCCGCCGTGTCCTTACACGTGCCGGAAAGAGGTAAACCTTCCCCCCGTGGGAAGCCCCTTCCTGATGATCGATGTTTCCCGACCGGATTCGGTAAGCTTGGGAGCATTCTCACAAATTTCTTCCATAAATACATTCTTCTCATCCCCTGGGGGCATACTCGGGCCGCGACCGTGCGACGGTTGGGGTTCGCGCATTATCATCAGTTCCCTACCGACGAGTAATCGTATCCCGACGTGCTAGGTCCAGGGCGTTGTCAAGCTCGCGGGGACCTAATGGCGCCCTCCGGGAGGCGCCCCGTGTCCCTGCGGCTCCGACGCCTTGCCTGGCCAGCTTCGGTGATCGGTTCTATCCGGAGGTAGGGGGCGAAATGCTTATGCGTAATCTTTCCCTCTGCACGGTCGCGACCGCGAGGACCCCTTTGGGAGTTCGTCGTATGCAGATTAGACCAATTCCCGGCAGGATTAGGCAGGCCTTCCGAACCTCGACGCGGCCTGAGGAGCCGGCCTGGCCGGCTCCTCCCCGGCAACTGCCGAGGCGCCGGGTGCTTCGCTGCCTGGCCACCCCGTCTCCGGCCAGGTCCGTTCCCGCGGCTTCGCGGCGCTCCTTGGGCCAATGGCTCCCGGGGGCGCGGAGGGCCCCCGGGACCCGGAAGACAGGAGGGGTCAAGCCTACGGATTTAGCCTTTTCCCCAAGACTTGCGCTCGGTCGCCCGCGGCCCCTTGGTACCGAGCTCCCGGGGACCTGGGTGCTATGGCGGATCACGGCAGATCGGCCCGATGCTCGGCGTTCCCGGGGGCGATCAACGCTCCCGGCCCCGGGATCGTGCTCGCGAAGCCATACTGCCACTTACAACATCCAGATACGTAACCTTATCCAAACTTACATACTGCTTAAGTCGTATTCTTCCCCTATTTGTATGATCAGCCTAGGTTCCCGGGGCGGGCTGCGGTGCCCGACCTGGCCAGCTCCTCCCCGACTGCCGCCGAGGCGCCGGGGGCTTCGTTGCCTGGCGACCCCGAGCCCGGGCAGGATCAGTTCCCGAGAGACTCCCGGCGAGTCAAGAGTGACCTTGCGGCCTCGCTATGCCCCCTGGGCCAAGGACGCCCGGGGGCGCGGAGGGCCCCTGGATCCGGAAGACGGACAGGGGCCGAACATGCGGACTTTGTCGCTCTGCAAGGCTCGCGTCCGGTGGCTCGCGCTCAGGGGAACCAGGTTCCCGGGGCGGGCGACCATCGCGTTCGCCGCCCCTGGGGACCGAGCTCATGGGGCAGGCGGCTGTACCAGGGCCCGGACAGGGGCCTTGGGACCAACGGCTCTTCGCCGCTGCTGGACCTCGATGTCAGATGACGCCCAGTACTTGGCGTTCCCGGACACGAGGCCCCGAACACCAGCAACCTCCGAACAACACAATAAACCAAGGTACGAAAATATAAACATGATCATATACATATACAAATGTCTCTCTTTGTACAAGACAGGCAAAACCGGAGCGCAAGCACGAGCGAGGCCCGGATCGCATGGGGCGCGGTCACCGCTGTGCTTCTGACCGGACCCCGAAGGCGGCCCCGGGCGACGTCGGAAGGGGAGCACCCGGGGGCATGGAGGGCCCCCGGGCCCCAAAGGCGACCGTGGATAGCGTCAAAAGGAAACCGGTGTCTTCCTCGACCTCTTCGTCAGGCATCAGCTCTACAAGATGTTCGCCGCGGTCGAAGAACCCTGCCTCCGGGGCAGCGGACTCGGCCACGGCCTCCCGCGCCTCCTCGCGAACCTCCGCGACTTCCTCGCGCGCGGCGAATTCACACCCCCGAGACGCGGGCCCGGCCTCTTAGGCCCGGACGCTTCCTTCCCGGGAGAGTGTTTCCTTCTCCCGCACCTCCATCTCGGACCAGGCGCGGGAGGTCTCGTCGGCGGCAGACTCGGTGGCGCCCTTCGATTGGACGACGCACCCCTCTGCTGCCGCGATCTCCAGTTAGCGGGTTGCCACGAAGAACTCGGTGGCGACGCCCGGGCCCTGGGCACGTATCCCGTCTAAATCAACAAGTCTTCAAGCTACACCAGTCCAAGGCGAACCAGGTTCACCCCGCGTCCCCTCTTTTCTTCAAGACGTGGCCCTGTTCCTGCCCGGGGCTAATCCCGGCCGAGCAACAGGGCCAGGGGCCACTGTCGGCGAAATGGGACTGGGGGTCCCACGTTCTGCGGGGACGCGTGGATCTCCGGCCACGTCAGCTCCTCCGGGCCCACTTTCTGCAGAAGAGACGGCCGGCTACGGTCAACGTCCCGCTGGGCGCCCGGGGCGCCATCTCCATCGGCCCCGGGCGCCGATGCCCGGGCCCGACGGCCGACTGCTGATTGCCCGGGTGCCCGGGTGCCGATCCTTCCGGTCCCGGGTGCCGATGCCCGGGCCCGGGGCCGACTGCCGATGCCGACTACCGACTGCCGATGCCGATTCACTGGAAGGACTCAGCGGACCAACTGCCAACTACTTGCATTAATGGCGAGACGACGGGGCGCGTCGCCCCTATCACCAGCTCTGCCACGCGTGGGCGCCTCGTGATGCCCCCCTCCCCCCCCCCCCCCCCGTGGACACCCGACTGCTATCAGAAGCCTTTTGACTTCGGTAGTGAGAGCAAGCAGCAAGACGACCAGACGACCAGACGACTTGTCACATCCCGTCACATCCTCACGTCCCGAAGACTAGGCCGCCCGCAGCCGACCTACCCCGGTGTGGGCGCAGCAGGTGGCAGCAGGCGGAGACGTGCGACAAGACAGCGCTTCCTCTCTCCCCATGTACTGGCACTGTGGACTCCCCTGATTCTATAAAGGAGGATCCAAGCCACCGAGAGGGAGAGGCCGAACTGGACAGGAGCTTTCCCGGTCTTCTGGCTCTCTAGCTCGCACGCTAGCTACTGTTCTTCTTCTCCGGCTCTGGCCGCGAGCTAGGTTCACCCTGTAACCACATTCATCCACCACAGATAGCAACCACACAGGAGTAGGGTATTACGCCTCCGAGCGGCCCGAACCTATCTAAATCCTCCTATCTTCTTTGTGTGCTTTCTTCCTTTCGATCCATCCATCGTTCCGCTGATACACACTGACGCCGACTTCGCCTGAAAACTACTCCCCTGGCCGAATCTCAAAGGGGGGTCTCCTAACTTCCCGCTGTCGAGGTTTCATCCTTCGACACCTACGCTCCACCACCGCCGAGCACCATTCTCTCTCCCCACCGTCTCTAGAAGTTGCCGCCAGCCGCCATGGCGCATCGTCCGGTCCATCCGAGCCGCTCATCCTGTTTGCCGACCTCTCCTTCCCCTATTCCCATATGCCGCCGCTGCTAGCTCGCCGCAGCTCGACGGCGTCGCTCAAGGCGCCGTTGGCTGTCGACCTCGTCCTCTCTCTCTCTCTCTCTCGCTCTCTCTTTCTCTCTCTGACTAAGCGGCCCCGCCGCTGCCCGGCTGACATGAGGGCCCCCCTTTCTTTTTTCCCGTATCAATGACAGATGGGCCCCACAATGCACAATAATACCCCCTCCCATTCCCAGTGACATGTGGGCCCAACTGCTTAAACACCCCATCTCACTTACATATGGGCCCTCTCCCTTTCAACTCCTATATGAATGACAAGTGGGCCCTCCTGTCCAGGCCTCTCTCCTGCCACTTACATGTGGACCCCATTTTGTCATCCAAATACCTCATTTACATGTGGGTCCCACTGACATGTGGTCCCACTCCCTCTTTCTACCTCAGTGACATGTGGGTCCTACCTCCTCCTCTCTCTGACATGTAGGCCCACCTCACTAAATAAGCCTTTCTTTTATATATATCACTTACAAGTGGGCCCATTTCCTCTCTAAGACTGCCATGTGGGCCCTACACCTGAGCCCTCCCCTCTCTCTCTCTGTCCCTGGGCCCCACCTGTCAAAATATTCCTGGAATATTCTTTTTCAAATAATTCCTTTTATTCCCAGAAAATCCATTAAACTTCAAAAAGTCATATCTTTTCAACCATAACTCTGATCGACCTTGTTCAAGTCTCAAATTTTTTCTAAAATTGAGATCTACCTCATGGCATTATTAGTTATTAATAATAGTATTTTATTTCTAGGGTTTTTTGTGTTTTCTCGTTACGCGTAGTCGACGATGACGGAATTTATTTCGGACGTGGATTCTCAAGGACTTTGAAGACGAAGTCAGAGGCAAGTCATACCTTGAACATATTGTTCCCAGTTTATAAAATATTTTTGTTTGTTAAACTGCATTTTAGTGTGCACGTTAAATTTGTTTCGGCCTCGGTTCACGCGACGGAACAACGGACCTACCCAGTAGTTACAATAACCCGTAGGTTTGAAAAACCCTATTCCTTGTCGCTCCACCTCCATGTTACCTCGGCATCCGTGCTTTATAAGCATGGGTATCGGCAGCTCCACTCATATCACATGTATTGTCGCACTGGGAAAACCTAGGTTTATAAACTCTTTTAATCCAACACGCGGTGTCGGTAAGCTTGCGAAACAAGGAATGTTTGCGAAAACCCCGGGATGCAGAGTGATCGCCTGGATGGAGTTGCTTTGTATTTGCATATAAAGACCGATTCCTTGGGAAATTGCACTGATCATAGTACAGTGCGACCACACGGGTGGAATGGGACACTCCTGGCCAAGTAATTAGTAGACCCAGAGTTGGCTTGGTTGCCTTTGGACGTGGAGTCGCTAGGGTGGCAATATGAGATGCACCCGTAGGATCCTGAGTACGAGGAGTCTGGGACTCGCTCAGTACTTGGTCTGGGACCCATTCAGTTGGCTTCAGGCAATCCTGGAGACACTTCGGAAAGGCCTTGTCGCGAACCTTCCCCTACTGCTGAGTAAGGGAAGTAAGCTCGCATCATGTGGGGAAAGCGTACACCTTTGCAAAGCTCTGAATTGTTCAAACAGCCGTGCCCACGGTCATGGGTGATGTGAAGTGATTCCTCTAGCGTAGATTTGTTTGCTAGTGCTTTACGAAAAGTGATTTGTGGTATGGAAATCGTTATCAGAATCGGTCTTAGTGATTGATGGATGACCTGAGTGGTTTGAAACGGGACTGTGTGACCCGGGATGTCAAATGGCATCATAGTTTAGGCTTCCCGAGTGGAAGCGGTGTATGTTATGAGTTAAGATTATGGATGGCTCGAGGAGCCACTGAGATGAGTTATGAGATGAGATGAAGTGCTGTATAGGACAAAAGTGAAAGGAAAATAATAGAGAAAAAATGAGATTACATCCGGGAAAGAACGAAAGTGAAAATAAAGTAATAGATGAGAATACAGCAGAAAGCTGCTTGAGAGCAGACCCACTGAACCGCTGTCGTAATCTGATAGGCAGTACAAGAATAAACTTGACTAAAAACAATTAAAATCCGATTTGTCTGCTCGAGTTGTTGCAAAGCAATTCATGAACAGGATCAAGGCGAGAGCCTCTTTCCAGTTACAACTGGACCCACCCACACCTAGGGTTTTGGAAAATGATTTAAAGTAAAATGTTTACGAAATAAACCCCAGCATTCCTTGATGTCCTGCATAACTCACAATTCCCGTGACTTGCTGAGTACGTATGTACTCAATCCATTATCTTTTTCCCCTTCAGGATGAGTGAAGTTGAAGTGAAGATTAGGGTTTCTTTCCTAATCGCAAGCCGTTGCTTGTGGATTGGGTTCTCACTCTGCTGTTCCGCTGCTGCTGTTCTGTTTAAAGGTTGCTATTCAGGGCTTGCCCGTAGTCGCAACTTATAAAGGTATAATATATAAATATGTTATTTAGTTGCTATGGTACATCTCAGTTGACCACGGATACCAGCAATGTTTCCTAGGACTGGTACCGGCAACGCGGTTCCGTGGGAGTTGGTTCACGCCAATCTCCTGCAACGCTCTCACTCTGGTGTCACTGTAGGTGGTGCCAGTGTGGGGGCGTTACAGCCGGGCTGTGGGATGAATTTTGCATGCGTCAAGTCTGGCCTGGATACTCGCCCAAGCAACCAAACATGTTGATCATTGCATCAACCATACGAGCCAAGTGCAATACAGGCAACCAACATAGGCCCCTAGAGATAGAGGAGGAAGGCAACACAAAGGCATCCGACTAGAGTCCATGAGGAAGCATTTGGGTGGGATGGGGGAGGGAGCAGTGGTTTGTCACGTCTTCATGTGAAATATGGGTTGTTGAATAAAATCCAACATCCAAAAAAGTAGCCGACTTAGCTTCAAAATATGACAATACATACATTAATGACGGAGAAACAATAGAAATAGAAGTTTTCAGGAAGAGAGGAAATGTACAATGAGAGACTGAGAAAACACATGGTGTCACTATAGTGCAGTAAAATTATGCTCAGACTTCGATTCGATGTATTATATTCCGTACAGTCTATTTGGACTAGCTTTGCATGCAGTGACGCCTAACGTTGAGAAAAAAATGACACAAGCGGCAGAAGGATGGAGATAAACTTTGCTCTGCTTGGATTTCCTTTCCCTTATTAGGATTTAGTTCAATCCCTCCAGAATCCCTCCCAATTTCCTCTAATCTGAAGAAGCCCTTAGTACCTCCATAGTTAAACCATTTTCAGGCATGCACAACACAGATGCACTGCTCCTCCAGACAATGGAGAGTGCAAATTCTCAATTGTGCTGACACTCAAGGCCATGGAAAGGGAAAGCTAGCAACGGTTCTAGCCTACCAGTTGGCAATGCCCATTGGGCTAGCAAAAGATTTTTTTTTCCTTCCTCGAGACCTATCCTGCATAGAAGTACCATGGTTCATGTTTTGGTTCAAGCGATGCTGCGGTGTTCTAGAGTATCACTATAACGTGTGCTTACTATGAGAGAACGTCAATTAGAGGCGAGACGAACTAAGGGCATGAATAATGCACCATGCCCCCAACAATTAACCCTAGGCTCCACCTAAGCAAAAGTAGATGAAGGCACTTATGAAGCTACGGTTCATCCAATGCAAATTTTGTACATCTGTCCCTCCATACTTTAACCTCAGCTCACGAAATTTTACCATATTACATATTTTACAATAAAACCCCTTAAGACATAAAATAATTTATAAAATAGTCCATGATCCACCATTTAGCATACCATACCCCCACTTTCTTCTTTTCCCGTTTGCTCTACGTCTCTCCTGATCCTGAATTCCCTTTGTCTCCTTCCTCCATCATGCACACGAATAGAAATCATGCCATGACGTACCCTCTCCAATCACCGACCAGAAATCATGCCGCACCGTCTAGACTCGGCCTCTCCGGAAGAAGTTGCCGCTAGCCAGGGAGACGCCTACCTCGATCTAGTAACCGTCGCCTAGATCTAGCCACCACCACTATCCTCGCTCTAGGTCTAGCCAAACCTCCGGTGGCCTCCCCTCCCCTTTGTAGTTCATCCCTGCGAGCTCGAAGACGGTTTCATCAACTCACCGACAGCTAGCTCTGCTTATCGGCAGCCTGATCTACTCATTGGCGGCTTAAGGCGACGATGTCTTCAGCCATGGAGCAGCGGAACACCATTGATCCACAAGTGCGCAAGAAGATGTGGGAGGCATAGGTAAGCAACTGACTCTAGACCGCCTCTTTTCTCCTCCTCAAGCCACCCGTCTCCTCTTCAGGGTACATTGACATGCTACAAGTCACTTTTTCTCTCTTTCCTCCACGATAGCTCACCGTCAATATATACGGCCAAATGGGCCGTGCTAGAACGAGCCGGCCCAGGCATGGCACAGCCCGTTTAGCCATGTTGTGCTTGGGCCGGCGCCTCAGCCTGTAATGCTCCGCTTTCAGCAAAATGTTAAATGCTACCTTAATAAAAACCTATATGTGAAATTTTCGCTCTTTGTGTGCTGTGTTGTAAGCCGTCCCTAGATCTCAGTTTGTCTCCCTGTCCTTGATCTCAAAACCCGACCTCTCAAAAAGCTCCGTTCCTATCACGCCCGGAATTTTCACCCAAAATTCCAAACGCTTACATGTGTATTAAAATCCTCGTCCAGGAATCAACCGAGATACACAAGGACAAATTTGATAACAAAGTACGAATCTATATTGAATGAAGTGACGAAAGTATAATTATTACAGAGGCAGATGGAACCTCTCAAACAAATAAAAAGTCTAAATAACGGAATTAACTAGCGATAGCGTCGTCTCCATAATCCACACGCAAACTTAACTTGGACCCAGCCTAGTCCTCTAAATCTTCGCCTTCACTGTAGTATTCTTCTTCTGATGATTTGATATTACAAGGTGAGTACATGGAATACTCAACAAGCCACACAGCAAGTATGCAAGTGCACAGGATAGCAAAGGATGGCATATAGGACTAATTTGCATAGACAGCATTTAACTAAACAATTAAGAGAGAATTAAAACAGTAGAACAGTTAAGTAGTATTAAATCAACACTGTACAACCCACTTGGCTACACAGGCCCAAACCATCCCAATCTGAATGTCTCATATCTCATTTAAACATTAATTAATAAATGGGACTAATCACGAAAAGCATCATTCAGTTCGCCCATGACCGCGGGCACGGCAATTCGAACAGTTTTACTCTAGCCAGAGGTGTACAATTTTACCCACAAGACACAACCCCACAACAGGTCACCATGCGCCTTGGCACCACCACGATACCTCGGAAAAGAGTTGTAACAGGACTCATCACATAACATGTCCAACAGAATGACCACCCGCCAAGTCTCCAGTAGAGGTGGCCCAACCTGCAGGCTAGAGAAACTCTTAGCTTCCAAACGTATGGTCTTATTAGCACTGTCATTGTGGATTTATTGACACTACCACCTATCAACTAAACATACCATGGTGTCTCCTGCTGGGACATGCTACACTATAAGTCCAGCCGTTGCCCATGCTGGCTTGTGGTTAGTACGGTAAATGCTTCACAACAGTAGCTTGTGAACCGGTTCTTAACTGTCATGAGCACCGCTAGCAACAAAACCAACCTGGTGCTCACAACCCACCATTCATCGATGTTTTAGTTGCCCATTAAGAATCAGCCTCACACGAGCACCGTCATGAATAGAACCATCATCATTTTAAGTGTAATCATATGTGATTAACAACCTTTATGTGATTCTATAGTTTCTAAGTTGAGCTAAGCAACATAGAATTATCCTAGCTAACCAATATTTCAGCTAGCTAGTCATATTAATCCCATAGGTACAAAGGTAAGGTATCAAAACAATGGGTTGTAAACAAGGATCAGGATTCCCTTCTCGATGTCATTCTAAAATAAATGCACTTTTGAATCAAAACATAGATTTAAATCATAGGATCAACATGCTCAAAGGGTTGTGGATCTGTGTGACTTGCCTTGTTGCTCCGCAAAGTCTTCCGAACCCTCCTTGGCATAAACCGGCTCTTTCGGAACATCCAAAACTATAGGCAATTAACAAAATGAGTAAAAATAGTACATAAGCACATAGCAACAACACATAGGAATATTTTAAATGGATAGATCTCAATTTTTAAAGAATTTAGAGACTTGAACGACCTCAATTCGAGTTCGTATGAATTAGTTATGATTTTTGGAAGTTTAAACCGATTAAAACCATTTACAGGAATTATTAATGTATTAATGACGCAATAATGAATTAATTTTGAAAAGGAAAAAGAGATTTATTGCGTCATCAGAGAGTGGTCCATCATAGACCGAGTCCATGGGATCGGCTCATCGGGTTTAACGGTTAGGATGGATTGGATCAAGATCCAACGGCTCGGATCTAATGGATCAGACGAAACCCAATCATGGCGCACGTATGGGCGACACCTGGCGCCGATCTGGCAGCCACAGGGATAGAGGGGTGACGCAGCGGCTGACGGGACGATGACATGGATGTCCGACGGCGGCGGAGACTCGAGCGGCGAGGCTCGCCGGCGATCCCGGGCACGGCGGCGGCTGCGGTTTGCGCCAAAAGGATGAGCTCGAAGAGGCGATCTTACCTCGCAGGTACTCGGTGACGAACAACGACGAATTGAACACCGGCGACGAGAAAAGACGGCGGAGACCTTGGGTACTTAGCAGTGACCTTGGGTACTCGGCGGCGACCTTTGGGTACTCAGCGGCGACGGCGCTCCGGCGGGGAAGGGTGGCTGCCGAGTGGCGGACTAGGTGCTGCTCTACCAAGGGAGCACGTCTGGGTTGTCGGCGAAAGGCGGCAATGAACCGAGCGGCGGCGCGGCGCGGCTGGACTTGGCGGCGGCGGCGACGCTAGGATCCTACTGTGGCTGGGGCTCTCCAGGGCATTTAGGGTTAGAGCAAGGGCAGCGACGGACTGAGGGGAGGACGGTAGTACTTATAGGGTCGCCAATTGGAAGAGTCCGAGGCGGATAAGGCGGCTATGGCGGTGGCAAACTCGTGTGGCAGCGGGTCTCCGAAAGAAACTCGAGTTCAAGCTCCAATCTTACCCGTTTTGCTCCAGGTTTTGAGGGAATTGGCGGCGGGGATAGAGGGGAGGATTTCCCCTCAACCAATTTGAGGAGAGGAGCAGGGCGACCGGATTTCTCGCGGGAAGGACGGCGGCGGACTCGGGCTTAGACTCGGCCTGGGAAAGATGAGGATCCCGACAGGTGGGATCCACCTATCGGTGGGAAAGAAGAAAGAGAAAGGGAGAAGTGGGCTGAGCTGTGCTGCTGGCGAGGGAGAGAGAGAGGAGGGGAGATGGGCCAGAATTGGCCCATGGCCTCGGGAGGAATTTTAAAACCTTTTTCTAATTATTTATTTACTGATTTGGTTTTCTATTTATTAAAAATACTTCCACACCTCAAATAATTCCTAGAAAAATCCAGGGACTACAAGAATTAAACAAGTATTTAATAGAATTTTCTCTGGCCCATTTTTACATTGAGATTTATTCGGGATTTTTATTAGCCACTTCTTTAGGCTTTTAATTATTTTCTGAAAATTATATTTTCACAGGTATTATTTATTAACTTATTTTTAGGGTATGACAGTTCCAAAATAATCTCGGAAGTTTGAATAGCCATATTTGAGTTTCCCCTTCTAAAACCCTAACGGCAAAATCCCTTGATCCTCCATCAAAAATTCCATTTCAATATCCGTTCCAAAGATCCGAATTGGAACCCTAAAAATATCCCCTTTGACCCTTTGAAAAGCTCCCGTGAAATCAATTCCTGAATCGGAGATTCAAATTTCTATTTTGAATTCAAGTTCTCTCCTCTCTCTTGAATTTGAATTTGAATTCTCTCTCCTTTGAAATCCTCTCCTTGAAATATTCCCTGGAAGTCCCAAATACAAACTTCATTCCAAAAATACCTAAATAGCTGCCTTGGACCCCCTCCTTGACCCCTTGTTTTTCCCTAAATTCAAATATATATTTTGAATTCAAGATCTCAAAGCAAAACCTCAAAATATCAATCCACATGATTCCCTAGAAAATAAGAGGGAGTACTGTGCATCCTGGACTAGTCCCTCCCTTCTTTCTTCTCCCCTGCGCGGCCCACAGCCCAGCACCGCACAACCGCTAGGGCCGATCGAGCCGTCGGGTGGCTACCACATGCGCCCCGAGCCCTGTCCAGCCGCTCGATTCCACGTGTGCCAGCCCTCGATCTCCCCTTCACCCTAGATGCTCGCCACCTGTCCCGAGAGCGCCGCGGACGTCTTCCGATCCCCTTAACCCGTCTCGTGCCTTGCCGTCTCCCGTCCGATACCTGCCACGTGCCTCGCCGTACCGCTCTGCGAGCGCCGATCGCTACCACGTGCACCCCGAGCACCGCACACGCCGTCCGATCTCCTGGACCCGCCTGTCAGTCGGCTCTGCCTCACGCCTGCCCGTGCATGTGCCCATGTGAGACGCTATCGGCCATTCGGATTGTGCCGCGAATCCCGAGCCGCGCGCCACTGTTCGATCCCCCCTCACAGTGTCGTCGTCCACCTCCGTTCCGTCTTCCTCGCTCGCTCCCTATCACTACCTGTCACGTCCGAAAATTCACCAAAATTTTCAAAGCTAATTTGTGCAGTAAACCCTTATCCAGAAATCAGCCGAGGTACATAAATCGACAATTTGATAAACATAACCAAAACAAATAACGATAAATACTTCCAAATGAGGCACCTAGTCCTTACACAGAAGTAAACTGCAGCGGAACGAAAATCCTAGCGAAGCAACAGCACCAAGCCCACATGCAGTTCAATTGGGGTATAAGCCAAACGCTAAACTTCTCTTTCCACGCAAGTCTTCACTCTAATGATCATAAAATAGCAAGGCTTGATACCACCCACCGTACTCAACAAGCCACACATGAAAATGCAAATTAATGCAACAGGATTCCAAAGAAAAGGCATAATATGGCTTATTTGGATAAACAATATTTAAAACCTTTGCATTTAAAAATATTAAAAAACAGTATAGTTTAATTATTAATTAATATTAAACCAATCAATGAGCAGCACTTCAATGCACTTCAAACCCAAACCAAAACCCTCCAAACTGAAGTTATCAAATTTTCATCATTTATTATCATTAAGAGTAGTGTGGGACTAATCATGAAAAACATTGCTAGGCCACCCATTAACCGCGGGCACGGCTATTTGAACAGTTTTACTCTAGCCAGAGATATACCAATTTACCCACAAGACACGGTTCCACATATGTCACCATGCCCTGAAATACCACCATGGTACTGCAAAGAGGGAAACTGTGATAAGACCTTTCATGCAACTCGCCCAACAAAAAAGCCACCCGCTGAACCACCTGTCTCCAGCAAGAACTAATCAGGTCCCCAACAGGGAGACGGTCCAACGCCCAAAATATGGACTTATTGACAACTGTCATGGTGGTCTTGTTGACACAACCACATCACACCGTGGGGTTTCCTGTTGAACTCGCTACACGTCCAGTCAAGCCATTACCCATTCCAGCTTGTGGTTAGTACGATATTGCTTCGCAACAAGTAGTCCGTGAACCGATCCTTAATTATCATGAACACCACTAGCAACATCATCATTCCATGTGCTCGCAACCCACCATTCAGTCAAGTTTTAGTTGGCAAGTTAATTAATCAATCACAACCAACTGTCGTGCAACTTTAACCATTAGTCATAATTTAATCATTGGTAACTAGACGGTTTTCCCCACATAAAATGATACTAAAGTTTCTAAGCATTGGCTAAGCAAATCCTAAATAATCTAGCTAGATCATTAATTAGACATTCGGCTAGTCAATATTAATCACCTAGGGTATTAAGGTAAAAGTATCAATAGCAAAATAGTCATAATCAAGGAATATTAGATTAATAATAAATATCCATAATAATGACATTCCAAACATTGCATGCAATAACTCTTAAATAAAATAATTTTCACAAATAGGATCAACATGCTCAAGGAAATTTTCGTGTGACTTGCCTTGCAATAGAAAATTTTTCAGTCGATCTTCCGAACTCTTCCTCAATCTTCGCCTCCTTCCAAAACGGCGAGAATACGCAACTACACAAAACGAGAAAAAATACTAAGAAATTCTAGATAAACCATACATTAAAAAGTACATAAACATGTAGATCATGATTTTAGATGAATTTAGAAAGAAGAACAGGTCGAATCAGAGTTTGGATGAAAATGATACGGCCTTCGGAAGTTTAAATTCAAAGAAAATCCAAAAAGAATTAGGAAAGGAATATTCTCGGAATATTCCTGGGATTTTCAAATTAAAATAAATATTTTGAATGAACAAATGTGGTGGGGTCCATTGTCAGTGGCTTGGTTTAGGTGGACTAAGTTCACTGGACATGGGATGAGATAAACTGGTGATCTGATGCTGATGTGGACTGCCACGTAAACAAAAGGTTTAGGTAGCGACTGAGGTGGCTGCTGACTCAACCCCTAGGGCTGACCTGGCAGAGGGGATCCAATAGATGAGATCAATCTCGAGGAATCCAACGGTTGAGATTGCTCCGGGTATTTTAATATGAATCCAGTGGCTCGGATGGATCGGATAAGATCCGATGGTGGAGAGGTTTCGGTATCTGCACGTGGAGCCCCTCTGTTGGTCACAGGGGAGGAGGTGCCGATGGGGCCCACATGGCGGTGGCACAGAGGAGGGGAGCTGCCAACAGGGCCCCGCATGTCGGCGTGTCCGGGTGAGTGGGCACCCGTGCCATGGCACGGCGGCGCGGTACAGAGATGGCGGCGGCGGGCTGGGGGGAGACGAACAGGGGCACCGGGGAGACGCCGGGGTAGACGACGACAGCGAGCAGTGGGAAGAAGAGGGCACAGAGGCGTCGGCGCTCACCAGCGACGGCGGAGGACGCGGTGGGCGACACGACGACGGCGGCGACTTGCTCGGTGAGGCGGCTCGAGGAGCTCGGGTTACGGCGCGAGATGTGTGGGGCGGCGCGAGGTGTGGCGGCGGGCTAGGGCGCGGGGATGCAGCGCAGGCTGGGTGGCGGCGCCGGCGGATACGGGGCTGGGCCGGGTTGAGCGGCGGCGGTGGTGGCGCAAGGCGGGGCCGAGGCGGCGGTGGGCCAGGCGCAGGCCGGCCTGGAGCTAGGCCGAGGAGGAGGAGCTGAGGGCCTGGGCCAGAGCGGCTCGGCCGGCCGAAGAAGAAGAGAGAAAGAAGAAGGAAGAAGAGGAAAAAAGGAAGGAGGTAAAAAAGAAAGGAAAGAGAGAAAAGGGGAAAAAAAAGGGAAAATGGGAAAAAAGCAAAGCAAGTATTTTTCGGAAAATTCCAAATTTACAAATTTAGAATTTTGGGATATTTAGGGAATCAGAGGAATATTTTAGAATATTGGGAATTGAGGGAATACACAGAACTTTGGAATATTTCGATTATTGGGGTATTTTGAAAATTAGAAACTTGGGGATATTTTACGGAATCTGGAATTTGGGGAAAGCTTCGGATTAACAGGATTATTTAGGATAGTGGAAATCGAAAATCTGCGATCAGAAGCGATCGAAATATTTTGGGGATTAGAAATTGGAAGATATTCCGGGGAAATTGAAATTGGGCAAAAACTCGGAATATTGAGTTTGATGGGTTTATTTCATATTGGAAATTAGATTTTGTGGAAACCAAGGGGATTTAATTCAAAGGAAAAATGGATATTCAAAAAAAGGAATTGAATATATCCAAGACTTTGGGATTCGAAATTTTGGGGATTTTCCGAAGTCAGACTTTTCAGGGAATAAGGAATTCGGGAACGACGAGTACAAAGAGTTTGGACCAGGAACGACCCCAGAAAAGGATTTTGGAATTTGTTTAAATAAATAATAAAAATAATCTTTGTGATACTAAAATTAATTCTGAAGCTCTAAAAAACCCGAGAAAATTTCAAAGAGGTTATTTAGACACAGAGAATTTATAAAAAAATAAATTCAACCATGATTAATTAAAAAAATTTTACTTCCATTTTTTACTTTACTTAATTGATTTACTTTTCAATTTAATATAAAATCCTGAAAACCCATTATTAATTAATTATTTAATTCCTGAAAAATATGGCTGTGACACCACCCGTTCGGCCAAAGTCCCGAGAGGACGGCCGCGCCATGCTAGTCCCCGCCTCAGTCCCGCTGAGGCCGCCGCTAGCCGCCAAAGTTGGGACAGCCACGACCACCCCTGCCGCCTCTCTTTTCCACCTCCCTCTCCTCCTTTTTGACCGAGAAACACACCGGCTTGCCCCTCATGCCATCTCCCTCTCCCTCTCTCGCTTTTCCGTGTAACCCGAGCCCGCGTTCGAGGTTTGAAAGCCACCGTTCGATTGACCGACCTCTGCCGCCCCTTGCATCCCTGTTGTTGCCAATATTTCGTCGCTCGCGAGAATTGCCGCGTCGCCTCGGCACCTCTCCCCCTCTCCTCCATTATTGACGCCCCCTAACCGACATAGTGCTCTCCACCGCTCCACCGCCTATAAAACCCCCAAGAATCCCCCTCCTTCCTCCTCCTTGGCTCTGCTCCTGGGACGCCGCACGATTGCACGGTGTCGCTATTCCCCGCCACCACTCGGCCGCCTCGAGCACCTCCCCTCTTGAGCCGCCGTGGACGCCGCTCCTCCTCGGCTCTGATCTCCTCCCCCTCGCCTCTGCACCGCCGCCACTGAGCCATTCCCCGTTCATGAGTTACACCTCCAGCACCCCCCTTTCATCTCCTTGTAGATGCGCAAAGCCGCCGCAGCACTTTCAGTGCTTGCTCACCGTTGTCGTAGCTCCTCGTCGCCGCGCGTCGGTCCCTTCCTTCCCCTCTCACACCGCCCGCAATCCACCGTCGTCGGACTGCGTGAGCAAGCCTCTCTCCCTCCCGACCGTCGCCATGGCCGTCCCCCCTGCTCCTCTTCTCTCTCCCCGACGCCCTCGGCATACCGTCGCCAGCCACCGTTGTTTGGCCTCTCACCAATCCAAACCATTGATCAGATTCACCTTGGTCCCCTCCTCCTGCCGGTGCCATGTAACGCCCAGAAATTTGTAACCAGAATTCTGAACATTTCTGTATATTAAATCCCCGTCTAAGAAAGCCAGGGTACACAATACCAAGTTGCCATACAGAGTGCGTCTTACAAAAAGAATGAAAATGTTTTACATAAATGCAGCGGTAAAGGTAAATAAAGCATATATACAACTAGCCAAGTGGAGACTTCCGTTCCACAGGCGTCTTGACGGCGGAGACAGCCTAGTCCTCCTGATGGTCCTCGTTAGACAGGTACTCCACCACTGAGAGGGGAAAGTGAGCAAGACTGAGTACCACTCACAATACTCAACAAGTCACACCCGCAAATATGCACATTGCACGGGAGACAAAGATAGGCTAGAGGTTTATTTGCGTAAAAGCAATTGCAAACAATAGTAGTAAAGGTTGATTAATTGAACATTATTAATACTCCACTGATCAACGTTACACCACGTTGACCAGACCCATCCATCCATCCTATCACTATAGCAAATTTTAAGTCAATTTATTATAGTGAGACTAATCACGGCAAGTCTTGACCAAGATGCCCGTGACCACGGGCGTGACTATTCGAATAGATTTTAACTCTGGCCAGAGGTGTACAACTGTTTCCACAAGACACAACACCACACACTTTCCCGTGTGCCGGCGTGTCACCACAACACCCTGCGAGAGGCTATGACAGGACCGTTCACGCAACCTCTCCCTAACCATCCACACCATGCTGAGGTTGCACCTGCCGACAAGATACCCCATATCGGCCAGGCTACCCCCCTTGCGCCATAATGGATCCGGAAGCCGATCAACCCGACCCCGAGCCAACCCAAATCCATCACGCCCATTCTCACCAACAGTGCCTAGGAGGGGAAGAAGAGACGCTACAATCCTAGCCGTTGGCATGTGGAATGTACGGATTACTGCCTAAGGGGGTCCCGCGCACCGGTCCTTAATTCACATGGGTGTGACCAACAAAACCATGTACCCACAGCCCACTATTTAGGTCAAATTTTAGTAATTTAATATCAACATATCCAAAGTTCCATTTCCCGACAAAGCGTCGAACACAGAATATAAATAAGAGTGTCTAAATTCCCATGTGAGCTAATTGTTTCTATGTAGGGCTAAGCATCCTAACAGTAGTCTCTAGTCATATTATTACCCAGCTACAAAGGTGTACAGGTGGAATTAAGTCAAATCAATTAAAATTGCATTTATATAGGTCAACCTTCGCACATGAAATGATGAAATAATGCATGTTTATTAATTGAAAACAAATATTTTGCAAGAAATGGGTGCAAAATGATTGAGGAAACGATGTAACTTACCTTGCTCCAGCTCGGCGAACTTGGCAACGACTTCATAGTAAACTGGAGGGTCGAGTGCATTGGATTCTATAGCAAACATAGCACATACAATTAAAAATAGTACATAAGGCACTGAAACAGGGGCTAAAAGTATTTTTAATGGATTCTTGATATTTTTCTGGATTTAATGAAATTTGGATGGAATTAATCGGAGCTCGTATGAATTAGTTATGGATTTTAGAAGTTTTACTGTGATTTCACTATACAAATTAATTATTAATCGATTTATTGCGCAATTAAAAAGGATTATGGCGTCAGCGGACCACGGGGGACCGGCGCCAACAAGCGGGGCCAATGGGTCAGCGGCGCGAGGAGGATGGCGCACGTGAACCCGGTCCACGCACGTGGGCACACGCGAACGGTCGCGATCTGCCGAGGCAGATCGGACGGCTATGGTTGAGCCAACGCTGAGCCCCGCCGGCGCGTGCGGCCCAATGGTCGCCGCTGGCGACCACCGGGCGTGGCGGAGGGCATCGGTGAGTGGCGGAGGAGGTGGGAAATGCGACGGGGTGCTCACCGAGGTGCGGCAACGGACGGAGAGCGACGAACGACGGCGAGCAAAGGGGATTAGCGGTGGTGAGGTTCGGGTTGACGACGACGATGCCGTTTCTGCGGCGCAAGGCGACGACGGAGGCACGAACGGGGTCGAAGGGTCCGAGCGGATTGACGGGGAGGTGCGGCTAAAGGCCGACAGAAAGGCTTACCGAAAGGGGACGTTGATGGAGGAGGGGTTCCGGCGGCGATAGAGCTCGTGGGGATGGCGGCCTAGGTGCAGCGGAGTGCGGCGAAGGCGGTGGTGGTAAGAGACGTGGGCGACGGTGGCTACAGCGGCGGTGGTGCTCGACTGGAGATGGCGGAGCGCGGCGGCCGTTCGGGAGCTCGGCGCGGAGGGGGTTAGAGGGCTCGACAGGTGGAGGCAAATGAGGGGAAAGCGAAGGCGGAGCACGGGGAGGGTTTTTATGCACTCGGCTGCGGGAGTTCGTGGCCGGGTTGGCTGAATTTCACAAGAACGTGGGGCGGCGGCGATGGCGGGATAGGCTAAATTCACTCGCGGGCGTGCGCAAAGAAAGCGGAGAAGTGGGGGAACGAATAGACAACCGCATCCGCGTCGTTTGAACCACGTGCGAAGGCGGGAGATCACAAGTCGAGGCGACATCGCAGGGCGGGGCGAGCGGATCCCCTCCGGCCGATTCGGTCGGAGGTTGACGACGGGTCTGACATGTGGGCCCCCAGTCCCACACGTCAGCGGGAGTAGAGCGGAGGGGCGGAACGGCTCCCAGGCAGGCGGGGCCCGGATGCAGAGAGAGGACGAGGGGGCCGCGCGGATAAGTGAGCTGACAGGCGGGCCCCGGCTAGCGGTGAGGGGGAGCGGGGGCGCGGGCGAGCAGGCGCTGACCGGCAGGCCCATCGGGAAGAAAAAAGAAAGAAAAAGAGAAAGGGAAAGAAAAAGAAATGAAAAAGAGATTCTAGTAGGATTTTAATTCTGATAATTTGTTTTGATTTATTAAAAATACATCCAGTGCTCTAAAAATTCCTGTTAGTGTATTTTGGCAAGGAGAATATAGGAAAAATATTCCCAACCATGATAATTTATTATTTTGCATTTTATTTATTTAATTAATTCCCTTGGTCTTTTAAAATAATTTCTTTGAGCCTTTTTCTTTAATATATTTTGTGTGGCTCTATTTAAGGGAAAAATCAGGGTGTGGCCCGCCCGAGCCAAGCCACACTTGGTATCGCTAACGTGTGGGTCCCCTTCCCCGGTCCACACCAGACTACAACGTACACCCTCTGTGTGACTAACGAGCAAGCCCCACCCCTTGTTTTCCAACCCCTCGGTCCATCGTCACTAACCTGCGGGCCCAACACTCCCTGGTCCACCACCGGCCTACCCTGTGCACCCACCCCACTTCCTCTCTCTCTTTGTACCATGATGGACCCGGTCCATGCACCAATAGCTACTGACGCGTGGGCCCACTTCTCCTTGGCCCACAGCGGCCCACGATTGAGTACCTCCTGTGTGGCTGCCACCCGAGCCCCACAGCCCAATACCATTCTCTCCTTCCAGTGACATACGGACCCCGCTTGTCAGTAGCCCCATCTGTCACTGACATAGTGGGAATATTCCCAAGAATATTCCATTCTAGAAATCCAATAAATCATTTCCTTTATCCAGAAATTCAATTAATCTTCGGAAATTCATATCTTTTAATTCGAAGCTCCGATTGACTCTGTTCCAACTCCAGTAATTTTCTAAAACTGAGATCTATCTAATGGCACTGTTAGTAGTACTAAATAAGATTTTTTATTAGTCTTTGTATAGATTTTTGAGTGTTTGCGTATAGTAACTGTCGTCAGAAATACCTTTTGGAGCGGATTTCGCGACGATTCTTGAAGACGCGTGAAGACCTGGAGCAAGGCAAGTCACCTTTGACCAACTGAGACCATATGTGAACTTAATTTATTTTATTTACGAAATCTGCATCGATAGGAGTGCACTGATCTGTTCGGTCCTGTCTGCGAGCCAGACTGGTGGACCTATCCAAACTCGCTGCATTTAAATCCTTCCTTGGTAATTGCAATACCCCGTTCCCTTGTAACCACCACTGTTGCGCCTTGGTATTCGTGAACTCCTGTGCGAGTACTGACGATCGCCTGCAAACTTAAAATTTAAGAAACCCTTGGGTAAAACTTGGTTTTACGAAATGTTTGGAAAACCCGATACCTGGGTCGGTGCCCTATGAAAGAAAAATGAGTTTTAAAAATAGAGATTCAAGACACAAGGCTGGTCCGATGTGTGATGCCTGTGTGGTCGCCTTAAGGATCGATTCCTTCGAAATTTCATTCAAGCATATGACAGTACAACCACATGGGTGAATTAGAAAACCCCTGGCTGAGTAACTAGCTGCCCAGGGATGCCTTGCGTGTCATTGGACTATGGATCGCTGGGAGGGCGTCGGGAAAGGCCTCCCGGATTCCTGGAACAGTATGGTCTGGGATCTACCCTGTTGTTAGTCGTGAACCCCTCCAGTTGACATGGGATAACCTAAGATGGCTCTGGAAACGCCTTGTCACGAAAACCTCTAGGTCATCAATCGTACGTGTATAGTGTGAGGTGGTGACTAGAGTAAGTCGCGTCGTGTGGCTAATGTATACCCTCTCTACAGAGGTCTAAACTATTGGAATAGCCGTGCCCACGGTCATGGGCAGATATAAGGTGATTCCCTAGCGTAGTTTTGTTTTACCCTGTTTGCAAAATGTGTGTGTGGTTTGGGAACTGCGGGTATGAAGTGCCGTCAAGGACGCGGGACGTCCGATGATTACGGCTTGGTTGTTGTGGACAACGGGACTTAGGAAGTCCAAAGAAATGATTTGGCTCTAGAGCCGGCTTGATGCTAACTGTTGAGATTGTGAAAACTGGAGGATTAAAGATTGATACATTTCAATCCAATCGGGCGAGACTCCACCTTGCCCTGATTGTCAAGAAGCACACACTTAGCAGATTTAAAAGAATTTAAATAAAGTTGTTTGCAAAATATCCAGCCACTCTTTGAAGCCTACAATAACCATCTAAGTTTTCCTGGCTTGTTGAGTACTTGGGTACTCACATTTGCTCTATATATAATTCTTCATCGGGAGTTGAAGCTGGAGTTGCAATGAATAGAAGATTAGGGTTTCGTTTTGATTCCCAGCCGTTGTATGTGGTGTTTGAACTTAGTCCACTGTTCCGTTGCTACCGCTGTCTCTGTGCTATTCGTTGCCGTCTCCGGCTTGTTCTAAAGCTGTAACGTAAGTTAAGGTATAAGTCTATTTATTTATTTAAGGCTTGTGATGATGCATATTTGACTTCCGTGGATACCAGCGCTGTGTCCTGAGACTGGTATCGGTATCGCAGTTCACGCTATTTTATTGCGGCACGCCCTATTTGGTGCCGTTGTACGGCGGTGTTAGACTAGGGGTGTGACACAGCTCGTGGACCGGCCCAGCACGGCACGGCTGCCACCGGGCCGACATGGCTGCCACCGGTCGCCCCATCTATTTTTTCCATAATTTTTCTATTTTTTCACTATTTTTTCCTACTTTTGATCACTATTTTTTCCATCTTCCCTATTTTTCCTTCAGTTTTCTATTTTTAGCATTTTTTTCTTTTTTATCTCATATTTTCAAATTTTATAGATCAAATGTGCTAATGGACCTCCAGCTGACTCATGTGTCGATTCAGATCCGTACCGATATGACACGGTCCAATGTCTTTATAGACCATGCCTGAATCAAAACCTCAGCACGACATGACTCGTTACAGAAATCATATCTTAACAGCCATACCGAAACGGACCTCAAACCGTACCAGCACGGTCGGCCGTTTGACCATCTATAGCCGTTAACATGGACTGGCGTGGCTACACTCCACCTGGAGCCCCTTTGGCAAACCGGCAACCGGATATGGGAATCACACTTCTGGCCGTCCGCCCGTCCCGCGTCCCGACGGCGCACGGGGGATTCATCCACCCCAAACGCCGCAAGAATCGCAAGTTCGCGACCCCTCTCGCAGCCTCGCGCACGCGATTTCCATCCCCCACCGACAGAACGCGCGCCGAGTAAAAACCGGAAAAGTTGCACCCACCAGCCTCCTACCGTCCTACGGCCTACGGGCCACCACCCCCACCCAACCGCGGTTTCCGCCGAGCCGGCACCCCTCACCAGGCCACCACCCGTCTCGCGCTCGCGGCCGCGGTCACGCGCGCGCTCGGGAGCGCCACCGAGCCGAGACCACCGCGCCCACCTATTAACCTAACACGCGCCCCCCACCTGAAAAGGCGACACGACGAGACCAGCCGACGCGCCCGGCGCCGTCGGATCCTTACCACCCCGCACGTACGGCCCCGCCCGCACCACGAGGGCCCGGGCCCCACGGCCGGTGTGGGGCCCATCCACCACGGGGCTGCGCCGCCTCGGACGTTGGGATCTCACTTCTCTTCTCTTCCAAGTAGCTGCAGGACGTCACGTACGCTGGGGAAACGGGAAAAGGTTGGGGCCAGAATTGAATCCATCCTGTCCGGATCCCCCTCCTCTCTCTTTTCGGTGGGGCCCTCGCGCCGAGGGGCCCGAGGTGCGAGAGGGTTTGGCGCCAAAACCCCGCGAAAAATTTTCGGTTTCCCTCCGCGCGCGCCGCGCTCTCTCGTCTCTCCGGTACAAAACCATTTCCCCGATTCCCTCTCCCTCTCTCTCTCCCCACCCCACCCACTATCTCCTCAACCAGCCGCCGCGTACCATTCCATCTGCGTGTGTGTGTGAGAGAGAGGAGGGGGGAGAGATTTGGGTCGTGGGTGTGCGGTTGAGGCGACACGGGCGGTTGCCGCCGGGAGGAGGGTGGCTGCTGGCCTGCGTACGTCTTCTTTTCCAGCGAGGAGTTGGGGCTGGATCGACCATAGCAGAGCAGAGCAGAGGATGGGAGCTGCTGCCTCCTGAGATGCACCGCGCGTCTCCGGTAAATTCTCGCCTTGAAAGAAAGACTTTTTCTCGACCGTTTCTCCGCGTGTGTCGTTGCGTTCCTCTCCGTGACTGGGAGAAGATTTCTGTTGTTGAGCTTTTTTTGGGGATGGATAGGCCGGCGATGACGTGATTTTGGAGCGGTCAGGTCAGCTGGGTACATGCGATTTCTCGCGTGTTCTTCCTGATCTGTGAAATTTAATGTAGAATGGGGATGCGTTTGGTGTTTTAATGGGCAAGCGGCGTTTTTTCACTGTAAATATGAAATATTGTTCGACCCTGCTTTCTCCTGCAACATTTCGGCAGATCGGGAGTATTGGTCTTCTTGTGTGCTGCTAATTAATTATTCTGTTATACTACTTCTGCATGTCATAACTAGGTGGTTTATTTTCAATAATAAATCGGAGCCTTTTCAAGGATTGGTTAGGGAGTCATCGTTCATGCATTTAATCGATATGATAATGATGATTGTGATATTGAGGATGCGCTTGAACTGTTTTCTAGTGGTATTCACTAAGTAAAGTGTTTTATTACTACATGATTAAATTTTTGGTATAAATATGGCTGCCTTCAATGTTCAGGTGCCACTCCTAACTCACATAGGCACAACTAAAAAAAATCGGAATACTATGTGATTATCTTCTCCCTTTATTTTTCCTTAATCTACAAGATAAATTCCTCAAGCAGTGCTCAGAACAGCCAAAGTTTTCTCTCAAGATGTCCCAGTCAGCTTCAAGTGTAAGCGATCTGTACAGTTCAGATTCGAATTTGCTGCTCTGAGGTTTTGTGCTGGTTCATTCAAGTACCGTGTATTTAATAGTTCTACCGTGCATTCAAGATGTCCCTAATCTGGTAGTTAATACTCGCAAATATGTTCAGATGTCCTAAATGGATCTTAAGTTATCAACATGAGCTTGTTTGCTGCCATGCTTTGTATAGCTATATTAGTTAATTTTGGGAATTTCTTCAAGAATTTCAGATGTTGCTTTTGTCTAGTGTGCCACCAATCACTACTTTAGGGAAACATTTGGAGTGCTTGAAATACGAAAAAGGATTGCTTTTCTTGTTAAATGATGGATATAGTGTGTACATAGAGCATTTTTGTTCTGTTTTGGTGTTTTCCAGCTCAGTCAATTCTCAGGTGGAATTATACCAAAACCGATTGATTGTGTAAAAAACAAAAACACTCACCTTGCGTTTCCCCCCTATTTAGCTAACAGAATTGCCCTGATTCCTGACCCAATCTAGCTCGTTTGGCTACAATAAGCCATTTTTTTGCTACTCCTTTTCTTCCTCTTACAAAGAATGAATATTGTAATAGAGAAGACTCTGCCTGAAGTTATACTGACTGATTCTTTGGCTACAATGTTTCTTCTACTGACTGATTCAGGGAGATGAAATTGGATTGAATCAAAGCTGAACATCTACTGTGAAATTGGACAAGAAACAAAGCTTGCTATTTTCTTGTGGATAGCAGTCATCATGGGTACTGGATCAGTTACTGTGAAGCAAAAGAAGCGAGTAAAGCATACAAAGAACAAGTACTTGAAACCTGGTGCTCTCGCCCAGATTCGTTATAGTAGGAGCACAAGCAGGGATATAGGAAAGAAAAGGATTCTGTTGAATGTTGATAAGGATGCGCTACCAGAGGAGGAGGTTTTTGAAAGCACTGAACCTATGATGTCGCCTACAAGACTCAATTTTGAGCCATTTAGTGGCATTAAGGGGCAGATAATGCCAATAACTCCAAGGACTCCTCAGTCAGATGAACTATCTGATGGCCATTCTAGACTTGAATCACTTCCGCTTGAATTGCTGGTATGGGAATGAAACTGCCTTTTTATTAACTTTATTGTGCATTACCTGTACTGAATCTGATTGGCATTGTTTTATTGCATAGATCAAGATCATTTGTTGCTTGCACCATGATCAGCTGAATATTGTTTTCCACGTTTCAAAAAGGATTCGGAAGGCAGTAAGTATCATCCTTTGAACTTTTATCCATCCCTTATAGTCAAGTCAACATGGTTTCACCTTAGGCACCTCTAGAAGATGTTTTGATAGATATTAGTGACATCGGCTCTTCTTTGTACATTATAAAGAATGTTCATCACTCATGTCACCTGTTTAACTGAGGTTGGCTCTTAGCTGAAGTTGCTTGTCCATTCATTGTTAAATTGTGCAAACCTATGTGAATTAATTGCAATTTGCATTAATACTTCAAAATATCCATATAGGGCCCTTCTGAATCATCTACAAAATGGCCGATTGCTTCATTTTTGCATGCTCAACATTCTATTTTGTTGAGTTGCTTTGCATTTATGTGCTCAAACATCTTTTATTGAATTAGCTTGCATTCTCAACATTTCATATACTGTTTTTTCCCCATCACAAGCTCACTTTTCTGGTTTATGTCAACTAGGTTGAACTGGCGAGGCAGTACCATTTTAACTACACTACTCCAGACCGAAGCAGACAGGAACTGCTCCAGCACACTACTCCTCTCCCAACAGAACATTGGCCTTTCATGAGGTTACTTTTAGCCACATCACATTTGCTCTCCTAATAGCACCGATTTGCAACATTTCAGTCTAATCTGTTCTAAGACCAGTGCCTTTTCAGCAGGATAGATGGCAGGGATGTGAGGATTTCCACCCCAAGAACCCCAAAGGCTCCAAAACATGCTCCTCGGCTTGCACGCCTTGAACTTCTTGATTTCAAGCCAATCACAGCTGTTCTTTTCCCAGACTCATTTCCTTCAAAACGTCTGCGCCGTTCAATGCCACCAGGATTGCCAAGGCCTGTATCCAAAGCTGCATCCTCAACTAGAGTTTTACTGTATGAGGAGGAGCTTTGCGAAGCGGTGGCACAGAATAAGCTTCTTTGAAGTTGCAAGAACCGTTGGGTGCAACCAACTATGTGTTATTGCTTTCATCTCATAATGTACATGGTTATCTATGTCTAGATATGAGTTTTGTTTTGTTAGGCAGTTTAGACTAGTTTTTTGAAGAACGTTTTAGACTAGTCATTAGCATGTTATATACTCCTATGCTCAGAAGTCAGAAGCATCTAGTTTGTTTTATTCCCTGGTTTGTATATAGTAAATGTACTGGTAAACTATTTATAGCTAATAATTTGCTTGCACCAATGCTATTTCTCAATGTTCTAGTATCTATCAGGACTTCTGGAGGCCAAGGTATGTTCTGTGGTATAGTGATGTCTGGAGGAGCTTAATTTTGTTTTGCCAAACAGATTACGAAGTTCTGTGATGCCTACTTTCATGCTGTTTGTTAGGCTGAATGATTGTTCTTTACATGAACGTGTTCTTTTTCCAAGTTTTTGACATGAAAATTCTGGTCATCATTTCCAAGTCTACGGTTCAGCATTGCAGCAAGAAACTTAGCTAGCAAAATGAAATCTAAGCTGTCAAACTGCAGCTTGTGGAATGAAACCTAGTGTCCAGGATCATGTCCAACAGGTCTTACATTATTTCAGCACTGATATTTGGACATTTGGAGTGCTGTTGCTGCTGCTGCACTGATGAATGATAATACAAAAAAAAAAGAAATCAAAGTTTCCTCTTTTTTTTTCTCCTGAAAATTCTGCCATACCAGAAGTTCAGAACCCGTATTTGTTTATGATCTGTGCGAGTAGGAGGTTATAGCCTCTCTCCGTGAGATGGTAGGTGTCCCAGAAGAGGAACTTGTCGACGTCTTTGCAGGCATGCGCCGTGTACCTGTTGCACGTCAGCGTCACCTCGAACACCCCCGAGCCACAGCAACCTCGGTTCGTCACCTCGAATCCTACCACCCAACCAAAACAGAGTTCGATCATCCGATTCGCGATCGGTTTGAACAAAATTTGGTCTTTTTCGACAAAAAACGATGCTTTTTTAGGCTTGGATTGGATCATGCGTGGTTTATGTACGTAGACGCGGGGCGCTGGATCATGTCGAGCAGCGGCGTGTAGAGGTCAATGTACTTGAGCACGGTGCCCGGTGGCGCCGCCGTGCCGTTGAGCCGCTCGATCTCCTGCTCGAGCCGGGCGTTGTACACGACGGCGCCCTGGTTGTACAGCGAGACGCAGTCCCTGTCGAGCCCGCCGGCGTTGGTCCGCTGCGACGGCACGCACCCGATCGGCGGCGCGCCGGCGATGTTCACCCGCCGCGCTCCCATGCCGAGCAGCTTCTGCGATCACATCATAGCCGGCCACCGGCGATGACGACGACGATAAGCGATGAGCTGGCTGTTGTTTTTCGGTTGGTGGAATTGGTTATGGATGAAGTCGGAGGGCACTGGACGACGAAGTCGATGTAGGAGTCGAGTCGTAGTCTCCCGGAACGGCGTGGTTGATAGTGTTGGCGAGGTCGTCCGGTGCCGGTGACACCATGTACAGGCTCTCGACGATCTGGGGGCGCGCCGCGCGCCGGCGATCCCTGGAGCTTCTCCTTGGTAACTCCTTGAACGGTCCAGCTGGTTGTCCAGGTGAGACGACTAAAAAAAGAAGCTCTTGGTGTTCAGAGAACGGTAAGTGGTTCTTGGCAATGCACGTTCCTGTGGTCGCCGGTGAGTGCTTACACGAGTGGCGGTGAGGGGGGTCGCGCGCAGCCAGCCGGAGGCGGAAGGTTGAGCGGTGAGGAGGTCGAAGTCGCTGAGCTCCGTGCCGAGGTACGCCGGCACGTACTGCTTGATGCCCATCTGCGTTGCTGTTGCATGTGATGTCACGCACAGCCATGGACGAGCAGAGCAGAGCAAGCAGCTGACGTACCGAGGATGTCGCCGGGGACCTTGCCGTTGCTGAACCGGCCGGTGGCGTTGTGGCCGGGGGAAGTCTTGCCGTAGGGCGAGAAGTTGCACCTGATCAGGTCGTGATGGCGTTTGTTGCCGGGTCCACGATGGAGTCCCCGAAACACGAAGCGCCGGCGCCCGCGTCTGGTTCGCCGTCGCGGCCGCCGGAGCAGCGCAGCATTGTCGGTGCAGAATCGCCAGCGCCATTAGGAACACCAGAGAGCGTCTGCTGCTAGCCATGTCGACCTTGTCTGACAGCTTGACTAGTGTTGGGGTACAAATAATTGAGAAATTCGAGCAGATTGCATGAAGGGAAATAGGTTGGAGAGAAACTTTGATCAAAATTTATCATGACTTGTGTATTTACCTCTCCTTTTCTTGCAAGACAGTACAATTTTGAATAGTGGCTATCAAGACTCAGAATTTTCTGAATATGGTTTCTTGCAAGGTAGACGCAGTGGTAAAATTTCTTGGCAGAATTCACAAGTTAGCACACATACCGTCATTTGCTCTGCACAAATCAAAACCACATAATTAAGTTTCCCATCTTTGTGCGAGTCTTTGACCTGCATCTATAAAAACTTAAATTACATGTTATCGAAGTCCAAATTAGTCAATGGAAGATTTTCAAACCTAACTTGTCCTATCATCAGGCTGCAAGGAATGCAGTAGGCGTGTACCAAGGTGGCTGTGCGCATGCGCACATCTTCGTACCAACCCAATCCAATCCCAATGTTCGTTTTTTATAGAACCCTGGTTTTGAGATAGGAAAAGTCTATAGAACATGCAAAAAGTTTTCTTACAAACACTGATATTAGTAAATCTAGATTTTTTGTAACTACCATTTAGTTAAATTAAACGGTTAAGAGTTTTATTTCTAAGAGTTTGTAATGTTTTTTTGAAGTACATGTAGCAGTGCTCTTTGGGATATTCTGTCGCATAATTTTAGGTTTTGTAATTTCAAAGTTTAATGACAGTATTGTTGTCAAAAAAAGATTTATATAGGGCTTTACATCTAAGACTAGGTGAATTATTTTCTCAAAATCGGGGGTTACTTACAAAAACTAGTCAAACATGAAATTTTCTGAACTAATAAAACATTGAGCTTTGCTACAAATGTTCTAAAACATAGTAGGTTATTTGAAGTTTACGGCTAATACGAAAGAAACACACTACGAATCTTTCATTTCTTTTTGAGAAAATACGCTAGGAATCAGTTGAATGGATGATGATCTGGGCTGAATGCTACATGCCCAAAGAACCGGGGCGAGGTGAAGTGGGCGGGCGCTTCGGTAACCTGCTAGCCGAGCGGGTTGGGCCGATGTGGGCCGGCACTTTGGCAACCACGAAAATTTTTTATTTTTATATTTATTTATTAAAAGATTTACAAAAGTAGATTTTTTTTCCAAGAAACACAAAAATAAACCCCTAACGCCCTCTGAGAAGGCATTTTCATTAAATTGCCCTTCCAGAGGGCGATTTGATGACGTGGCCCCGGCCGACGGTCGTCAGCCATTTTACAGGCGGACCCCCGGTCTCCCAAAAACCGCCATCTCAGAGAGTGGCAAGGGAGCTGTCTGCAAAATCGGCTAAAAAACACCCTTTTCAAGGGCGGTTTTTGGGTGCCCGGAGAGCCGTCTGCAAAATCCTAAAAACTACCCTTTCCCTCCTTCATTTTGGAAAGGACGGTTTTTGGGTGATTTTGTAGGCAGCCTCCTTAGCGCCCTCTGAGAGGACGATTTTTAGGAGACCCGGGGGGCCGCCTGCAGGGGCCGATGGCCGTCAGCCACGTCATCAAATCGCCATCTGGAAGGGTGATTTAATGAAAACGCCCTCCCAGAAGGCGTTAGGGGTCTATTTTTGTGTTTCTTAGAAACAAAAATCTACTTTTATAAATCTTTTAATAAATAAATATAAAAATAAAAAATTTTCGGCAACCACGCGATTTGGGCTGCAGCGGCCACCGGGCCATCGCAGCGGGAGCGACGATGAGGCGGACGGCGGCGTTGTTGCTGCGCTACAGCGGGGGCGGCGGCGGTGAAGGCGGCATCCCGCAGGCGCTAGCCGATGTGCTCGTCTGCCCGCTGTCCAAGAAGCTTCTCAGGTAGTCGAGGGGGGAGACCAAGCCAACAGAAGATGTGCCTCCCCCGTCTCGCCGCTGCGCGATGTGCGCGGCGGAGTCCTCGGTTCCGTCTTGCTTACTTATTACGTGCGGTTCTACTTGCTACGTGCAGGTCCTGCGAAGCCAGCGGGTCGCTGGTCAGCGATGCCGTCGGCGTGTCCTTCCCGGTGAGTCCCCGCGACTCCTCCCTCTCGGCTACTAAGATTGTCATTTGGACTGCCGGCCACCTGTTTGTGGTATTGTCTGAGCCAAACGAATATCCAAGAAATGAGGAACAAAGCGAATTCCCTAGTAAATAGCCGCAACGTGGAATGGAACGTCCAGTATTAATCGATTGAATTCAGGTGGTCCCTAGTGACACACCGTGAGTTCGTGAGGGCTACTGTTATGGAATATCCCATATAATCTGTTCTTCAGGAATCAGCGATTTAGGCTAGGCATGTCCTGTTAGTTATAAGGGTTGTTTGATCTGAAGTAATATAGATGGTGAACCATTCACGGTGGCGCAGTAGTAACCATATGTGACATTGTGAGTTTGTGACCCGACTTGTGCATACCAACCTACAGATCAACGGATGTTTTGGATGTGGTGCGTGTCCTCTTAGAATGGACTTCGGCAGGACCTAATGTTCTAGAGCTAACCAACAATGCAACTTACTGATGTCATAATCAAGTCTTCAGTGCGAAATATTAGTGTTTTTTTTTCTGTTATGTGTACATAGGTGTGTTCTGGGTGAGTCGAACTAGAGGAGTGTCGGACTTCTTTTTCTTGGAATCACTGGGGGGTTGACGTCCCACCTGAATGTATTACTATCTCTCTCTTTTGGGCAAAGAGATCAACCATTGGTTACAGAAGATAATAAGATTGATAGGCTCAGGACGTGACATTGATAAGATGCAGGCCAAGCGGCTTTCATGCCAACTGATAATGCTCTGGCAAAGGGGGTTGATATGTTGTGCATTTTGAGCTATGAATATGTGACACACAGTTTCTGGAGGAACAAATGAAAACTTAAACCATGCCAAAAGAAAAAAGACAAAAACTTTAACATGTGGAATCGTAGGATTTAAGTGTGCTGTTTCTTCTAGCAGGAATTCATTGAATTGTGGGCTGTTTAATGCGCAGTTTGGCAGCACTCCTATTGCCCACTGAATTATCTACTTTTGGCAACACTTTTTTGTGAGAAGCTGCTACTATTGTGGCGATTTCATTCATCTTACTTTCTTATATTCGTTTTCTTTTTGTGCTTATGTTTGCTGCAGATAGTCGATGGAATTCCTTGTCTCGTCCCAAAAGATGGTAAGTTGCTGGACCATGACCAGGACAAATCAGAAGATGGCAGCACAAAAGATTCTTTCAACAGCCAGTGAAAAATGGCTTAAATATTGGCATTTCTCTTGTGGTAATAAGTGGTAAAAATAAAGTTCGAGATAAACCACAGCCTGCGTGCTCTTCCAATTGCTGGTTGCTTTAGTAAAACATTCCCTTGCTGATGGGCACTGACCAAATTGTTCATCAGGGTAAAGAGGTTACTCTTGAAAATGATTCAATGTTGTTTGATCATTTAGTTTGTCGCTTGTTTTTTGAGAACCAACTTTGTCATTGTTTCATATTCATTAGTATCCTCTCTCAAACGACTGTCACTTATTACTTGTTACTCCAGTACGATCCTGTGATGAACTTAATTTTTCTTGCTGGAGTAATTAATTATTGTATTGTGTATGATACTCCAGAATAAATGATCCCAAGTTGCTCTGTTTCTACGTTTGTATTAGTACTCCACCTGTACTGATTTCTTGGAGAGAACCAATCACTTGAGATCATATACATATTGTTAGTGGTGTAATTTGGCCTATGGTTGGTCTTGTTTGAGCAGGCTAAATTATGGTTGGTTTAGATATCAAATTCGTTGGAGTGGTTTGCTTGAGAGTTAGTTAAATTTGTGTGTGTGTAGGAGTTGATGATACAGCAAGAAAATCATGTGTACAAGTGGCTAAGGAGCTGTAGTGTTTCACTTTGTGTCGATGTTTTATATCGGCAATAATAAAAGGAACACGAAATAATTTATACTGGTTCAGGTCCTCGAGATGAGGTAATACCCTACGTCCAGTTATGGTGTATTGCGGTGTATTGCCTTTAAGGTTTTTCGGTGAGATTGTTCTTCTTCTTTTACCCTCAGGGAGCTTCTTACCTCTCCTTATATACCGGGGGACAGGGTTACAGAGTAGGAATCCCAGTCAGACTTCAACCAAAGAATTTTCTTCTAGAAATACAACGTGCCTGACTAGCACTATATCCTTTCCTTATCATACAAGGTTATATATGCCGAGTCCTATTGTATCCCTAATTATAAGGTTAGGCACATCCTTTGTCCGAGTGACTCAAATGCTTCTCATGAGGTAGTTGGGGCCCATGGCCTTCACAGCAGCCCCTGAAACCTTAACCTTCATAGTTGAGTCACAGCTGATGTCGAGTGCTCATCCTCCGCGGTGAAGAATTCCCGAGTGCATTGCTCCCGAGTACTCTTTGTCCGAGTGCTTCTTCTCTCGCGTCCTGCTTCATATCAGCTGGCAACGAGGCTATGAAGGGCTTTATAGATGAATGTGAATAGTGTGCGCCGCATAGGCGCATCTATTAGGTGTAGTTTCCAACTTTGTGATTAATTGTGAAACAATCAAATATAAAGTCAAAGATCTTTAACCTTTTAACATTTTCCGAATAATATACTACCTAGAAATTAGACCCTTCAGCGTCATGTTAGCTGAAAGAATTTTTTCTCAGAGCAATTTTTGGCTAAGCATGTAAGCCGAGTACCACTTTTTGGATTTTAACCCAATATATAGTCAGATGTATTTGAGAGATACCTGCATCCCTAATTTTGATGGACCCAACTGTCGATCTTTATAAGGATGTATCCTCAATACTTGGTAAATAATCAAGATACCCGAATGTATACACCCGGTTATAGGCTTAGCGTAAAGCGTATCTAATTATTTAATCGGTTCTTGTAAAATAGCACCTGCATCACGATTTTAACGCGACCCAATAGGGCATGCTATTTAAGAACTTATATCTTTGGCCTACTACCGAATAAGCCGGCCTAAACTGACCTACATAGCGCAGCCCTATAAAATTGGCATCCCTCGCATGTCAAGATGAGTACTTTAGCGTCGGTAACCGCAATCAGCCAGAAGAATCCTTGTCCGCAAGCCTTTCCGACTTACGTTCTGGATGCAGCATGGTTGCCACAGATGTCCGAGTAGGTATATTGCAGGATCTGGTTGCCCTCTTCAGGTGTGACGTAGTGCATAAGAACTTCGGATGCGCTTAGACGATATAGATCTTCTCTTACTACGATAAAAGTTTTGCTCCATCACTTGAATTACTTGGCTTCGTTGTAATCTTTAGAAAGTTTGTCTTCCAGTGAAAATTAAAAGATTAGAGTTTCCTAGTCTTGAAAAATAATGAGTACCTCTGTAGATTCTGAGTTTGATGCTGCTCCTGACTGAAAGCTCCAGCAGTGTTTTGTTGCCATGTTTTTGCCAGATAGGTATCCGAACGCTGCGCTAGCGCAGAATTCGACTGGCGACCCTCTTGGGACATGTCCAACGTGATAAAATTATAGCCGAATAAGGTACCCAAACCTCACATTAGCATAGGATTTGGCTGTTAACCCTTATGGGGCGTATCCTACCCAACAAAGTTATGGCCAAATAAGATACCCGAATCTTGAATCAGCATAGGATTGGCTGGCGACCTTCATGGGGCGTACCCTACCCAGCAGAGTGGTACCCGAGCTCCGACTGGTGCCGGAGGTCGGTTATTAGCCGAATAAGATACCCAAACCTCGCATTAGCATAGAATTCGGTTGGCGACCCTCATGGGGCTTACCCTACCCAGCCAAGTGGTACTCGAGCCCCGACTGGTGCCGGAGGTCGGTTATTAGCCTACATAGAGCGTACCAAAGTAAAGGTGACATTCGAGTTCCGACTGGCACGAGTACTCGGACAATAGTCCTTGTGGAGCATTCCAAGTAATTCTTAAAGCATCGCACTCCAAGTGTATCATGGCAAACTGGTCTAGCCCCCGAGCGTAGGAGATATGCTCATAGCCCTGAGTTCCTGTTACGTTATCCAGAACTGACCCTGCATTATAAACATATCGGATGAGTAGCATCTGATGAAGAAAACAATCACCCAAAGAAAATTGATCTATTTTACAATAGATGTAAATATGTGTTCCTCTTCTTATTGATATTAATTTCTTCGAGTAGTTAACTCCTTACGTTTAAACATTCTGCTCGACTAGTCATAGTCCCCTAGCGTCGGGAGTTGGCTCATAGCTCTTTTCCAGACACACGTTTTGAGTAACTTGAGTTCGTCTTTCATGGAGCAAAGTTTCACGGATCGGAATTTATGCTACTCGAGTACTTTTGCAAACATTAAGAGTAAAAACAGAAAATACGCAGTATGTACACCTATTAGGTGTAAGCGGCTGCGGTATTGGCGAGACCGAGTGAGGAATTGATGATCTCATCCCCCTAGATCCGATCCCGACTGGCACTAGGCCGTATCCAAGTTAAACCATAGGGAAGTGAGTTGCCTCCTGACCCGTTTAGATGAGAATATCATATAAAGGAGAAAATATTTATCAAAAAACGACTTAGCTATTTGTTATTGCACAAGTTAGGAGTGGGGATGCCATCCTTGCATTTGAGCTTTTGAGCCCCCGAGCATGTCACTTATCTTTCTGATAATCTTCAGTTATAGGAGGTCGAACACGGTTGCGACCGACTGCCACAATGAAGTCGTCCGACTTGCATTTACGATCCCCAGTCTTAGTCAGGGCCACGTCATTGGTGTCCATCCGCTCTATCTGTTGGGGTGTCTTTTTGTCATCGAGGGCCTCAGCAGCAGCGTCGGCCGAGTTGGCGTATTTGCTCGCCATATTGAATAGAGCCTTGACAGAACTTGGAGGCTTCCGAGTGAACTCAGCGATGAACGGGGTATCCTTGATTCCTTTTCGAAAGGTGACGATGAAGACTTCGTCCTTAATCTTCGGAATTGAATTCCTCTTCTCAGAAAATCTTTTGATGAAATCACGAAGAGACTCGTTCTTCCTTTGATGGCACTGATATAGATCGTACTCAGAAGATGGTCTCTCGTACGTTACTTGGAAATTGGCGATAAAGCATTCCCGGAGTTCTTCCCAGGAGCCGATTGACCTCTTAGGAAGTCCAGTTAGCCATGTTCTCGCCGAGTTGGCTAGAGCAACTGGGAGGTAGTTAGCCATGGCCTTGTGATCTCCTCCGGCTGCTCGGATCGTCAGAGTGTAAATTGTGAGCCAGGACTCGGGGTTGGTCTTCCTGTCATATTTTTCAATTCCAGTTGACTTGTTGCAGCTCGTGGGTAAAGGCCGATACACCTTCATCTATGTGAGGACTCCAACTCCGACTACAGCAGTGAAACCACTTATGGTGGAGGCTGAAGCGCTCATTCTTGTCTTTTAGTAGGCAACGCTCATCTTCCTCGCGTTCGCGGCGTCGTGCATTGATGTCTTGCCGAAGATCATGTCGTAGTCAGCCTCGGACGTCCTGGTTATCCCGACGGTTGTCTTATGTCGGCGCCGCCGGTCATTATTGTGGTTGCCAAGTGACGTGTGGCGTGACTCCGTGTGCGGCTGACTAGAGCCGGCCGCTCGGCGTCGCATTGAGATAGATGAGATCGCCATTGGAGAAGCCGACTTGTTAGTCAGTATAAGTGTGTCGCCCGACTATTAATGCTACTGGCATGCAGCAGTGGTGATCATGGCTTTAATCCTTGTTATCGCCGGGGTGGCCTAGTGATCAAGCCTAAATTACAGTGTATCTAGTAGAGTTGCAGTGGCCACAACGTTCTGTTGAGGAGTTACGAAAACGTTGTGGTCGCTGACTCGGGTCTGGAGGATATCTTGTTGAGCAGTCCGCCCAGCTTTGCGCAGATCGTCGTTGCGGGCATCGTGCTCGGCCTATAAGCGTCTTGCGTTTTTCTCCTGTTGTTCTTGTAGTCGGTTGGCTTCCTCCTCTTGTTGTTCTCGTAATCGGCATATCTCCTGAGTGGGAGTTGAACTCTTGGATATCATAAAAACTTTACGTGACGGAGAGAAGCTTACCAAACTGCTGTTCGACTTAGAATCGGAGTCCGACTGAGAGTTGGAGTCCGATTGAGAGTCGAAGTCAGAATAGTTAAGGGGGGTAATAACAACCCCAACCTCTCTAGATCCAATCTCGAGCGGCTCTGAGCCGTATCCGAGTTAAACTCTAGGGGATCGAGTTTGCCGCGTCAAATACTGATTGATATTATCCGCGGCATTACCGAGTCCGAATGGGAGATTGACGATCTCCTCCTCTCTTAGCCCGATCTCAGCCGGTTCAAAACCGAGTCCGAGTCGAACACCGAAAGAAAGAGTTGTCCCTAGACTCGGCATATTGGAGATCGCCGCAACATGTTACCAAAGATCGCTGCAGCGTTACGTAGGCTAACCGGCGCGGAGTTGTCTTAATCCCTGGCCGATCGGATCGAATCCGAGTCGGATGGGGTAAAGTTGCCAAAATCGTTGACTCTGGTGAGTGGATCCATCAGGTTTATTGAAGATGATCTCACCGATCCCCCTACCTAACGCACCAACTGTCGATGTTTTGTATCGGCAATAATAATATGGGGCTACTCGTGAGACCTAAACTTGATGGACTATAAAGAAATATGAAATAATTTATATTGGTTCAGCCTCTCGAGATGAGATAATATCTACGTCCAATTGTGGTGTATTGCCTTTGAGATTTCTCTGGTGAGATTGTTCTTCTTCTTTTTCTGCTCTCAGGGAGTGCCCTGCCTTCCCTTATATACCGGAGGACAGGGTTATAGAATAGAAATCCCAGTCAGATTTCGACTAATGGATTTACTTCTAGGAATACAGCGTGCCCGACTAGAACTATATCTTTTCCTTATCGTATAAGGTTATGTATACCGAGTCTATTATATTTCTAATTATAAGATTAAGCTCATCCTCTGTGCAAGTGGTCCAAATACTTTTCATGAGATATTCAAGACCTATGGCCTTCATACTAGATACATGCGTGGACCAGCTATGGTTTGTTGCAGTTGAGGAGTATTTGTGCTTGGACTGGTTACCTGCATGCAGCTGGTGGAGTGATGAGATGCAGAGATGGAGATGGTTTGATGCATGCATCGTGCTGGGCTGCTGCCTGACGTTTTGCTACAGGAGCTGAAGTGCTGAACCATGTGCGATGAGGTGCTGAGAAACATACATGGCGTGGGACCCGGCCTACCGTGTTGCGTCGTCCGTGTTTTACTAGGAAACTGCTTGCATGAAGCAGGACAGCATATGCCACGGTAAAGGAAGGAGAGATAGCGTTTTTGATATTTGATTTGTTTACATATTAATCGTATTCGGTTGGTTGGAGTTACCATACACGTAGGAAAAATTGCACGCAGGAGTATTAGATTAGTCCTGCAAAGCATTATCAATCCATTTACTATTTTTCTGTTACTTTATTTTTTAGTTATTATCTATTTTATTTTCATGGCTAAGTTCTAGCAACTTTAGAATTTGGTTAATCTTTTAGCGTTTTACACTAAGAAACAATCGTACTTCTCCGTAAAAACGAGAAGGTTATCCTTGGCTAGTTTGCTCAAAAACTAATTATTTATCATCACGTAAGTATGATTTATCTTCTTTACTAATTTGTTTATAAATTAGTTATGTAATTCTACGAAAGTAAATTAATCGTGAAATCGACTCCGCTAGCCGGTTTTCATCCTTCGATTTTAACGAATTTATTTATTATACCGCAAATGTGAGTCTGTGCTAGTCACGAAAAACTGCCTGTTCCCGAACTAACAAAAAGATTAGGGTTAGCTCTAACTTGCACGGATATATTCTAACAAAGCAAAGAAAGTGACATAAAATGATTAAGAAAGAGAGAACAGCAAAAAGCTATACCTTATAAAGCAAAGCAAAGAGACAAAGAGAACAGTGAATGCTGGAGCACCTGCCAATTAAAGTTGCCACCAGAAAACACAAAAGAAATCTAGTATCGGTCAGTCAGGACAGTTCTTGCGGCAAGGAACACATCATGTACATGTATCTTCAGTTATGCAGTGCCCAACAACTGGTACATGATTAATGCTTTACATATGCACTAAGCAATTAATTACTGAATGAAAATCATGCAACTTCAGTTATGCAGTGGCCAACAAGTACTACATGCCTAATGCTTTCCCTATGCACTGAAATGAAAATCAGCTATATTCTATAAGATCACACAAAATTGTACAGCCTACATGATAATCAAATGGATTACTCCCTCCGTCCCAAAATATAAGAACCTAGGACCGGATGGGACATTTCCTAGTACAACGAATCTACACAGAGGGCTGTCCAGATTCATTGTACTAGGAAATGTCCCATCCGATCCTAGTTTCTTATATTTTGGGACGGAGGGAGTAGTTAAGATGAGAATTTTAAGAAAAAAAAAAACTATATATACGTTAGAGATTTGACATGCCACGGATAGAGCTATGATTAGTGACGGGTCACCTTCACCTCTGTTCTGCAGGGAAGAATAGCTCCAGTTACCTAACTAGTGATCACTGGCTTGCTCACTTATTCCCTTGGTTCCTTGCAGGTTACTGAAGTTCCTTTTAAGCTATGGGAAAAGGTCACAAGCTTTTGTGCTGATGAAGCAACAGGCAGGCAGAATAGCTCAAATAACACATCTGCTTGGCTGCAACCGACAAGGCTGTGCACACGAAACAACATGCAAGGCACTGATTGAATCGGCTTATAGCTTAAGCTATTTTTTTAGCACGTTTTTTTAATCGCTAAACTATATGTTTTTTAAACATGTTATATATAAAAGTTTCTTTAGAAAAACAAAATTTATTTTTTAAGTTTGTAATAGTTAATACTCAATTAATCATACAGTAATGAATCATCTTATTTTGCGTGTCGCTGACAAGCTCAAATCATAAGCTTATTCAAATGGTGCCTAAGTTGTTTTGGGGGCATTTGCATTGGCAAACTAATTTTCTTTAATCTATACTGCAAATATGACAATATTAATATAGAGTAAATTGCACTTTGTACTAGATAAATTATACCTTCTTTTACTTTATACTGGGTTTAGCATATACTTTTACTTTACACTAGCGTATATCAAAATAAGTTTCATTTTATACTAGATTGTGTCATATAATTGAAAGAAAATATGTAAAATATGAGTAAAACTTATGAAAATTCTTGAATTTGTACCATGTTTCACAATGTTTCATTCATATCTTATGGAATTTCATGAAATTTTTATAGGTTTGATGATATATCATGCTGTTAAGTAAAACTTATTTCAATACAACTTGATGCAAACTAAAACTATGTGTTAAATCTGATGCAAAACGAAACACAGTGTATTTTATCCGATGCAAAGTGTATTTTACTCTATTAATATTATAGTATGAAGACATGGAACAACCAAGAGACATGATAGTTCGATAACATATTTTGTCTACCCCTTAATTTAATATGTATGTTAAACAAGCTACAATGATTATAAGTTTTTATTTTTACATCAATTTTAAAAATAAGCGCAACATAGCAATCACAAGTTGAGCCTGATTTTGGAACAGGGAATTCTTTTGGGTCGTACAATAGCTACTCTCTTTGAGAAAACTTATCCAACTTCATTAATAACAGTCCAAAGTACCAAACTGAGCTGGTAGCCTAGCAATGCTGGTGGTTCAAAGGACGGCTCGGATCAACCGCTACAGTAGCAGCAGGTAAACTGGATTTTCAATCGGACGGCTGAGAAAGACCACTGCACCTCGCGATCACTGTATCCGAAATCTTTTCTATCTGACGCTTCCTGTCAGGTTGGTCACGTACACAGACGAGACGAGATCGATCACTCTGTCGCTCGAGCTGATCAGCTCAGCTAGGCCAGTGAGCTAGAAGCTTTGTATCTAAGGGAAGCCATGGAGTGAGTGAGCGAGTGATGGCTCGATGAACTCTTGGATTTTTAGGTGCAACCTCTCCATCACCTTAATTATTAATATCCCGGATGATCCCACGCTCGGTCTCGCTCTCGGCTCTCCTTATAAGCCATCGTCGCGATCCCTGCAGCTTCCAGGGCAAATCTTGGCTGCTCTCGGCGATCGAGATGGTGGTGGTGGTGAGCCATGTCATGGCGCTCCTGGCGTCGGCTTTGTCCGGGAAGGCGGCGGCCGGCGGTGGAGGCGACGACGGGCAGTGCCGTTGCTGGCGGGATGGCGACGGCGGGCACGCGGGGTGCTGCGTGTGCATATCGAGGTTCCGGGACGGGGAGGAGGTGCGGAGGCTGCCGTGCGGGCACGCGTTCCACCGGGACTGCGTCGACCGGTGGCTGGCGTTGTACTGCCGGCGGACGTGCCCGCTCTGCCGCCTGCACGTCGGCGGCGCCGTGGTGGCGGCCGCGGTCGCGGGGCTGGACGATCTCCAGCTCGGCGACGACCTCGTCATCTGGTTCTCCTCCCTCTTCGTCGCCGGTTTTTAGTTAGAATCCATTCTAGATGCTGCCTGCATGGACAGTTGGGACACGCACGGTGCATCTACTAATTTGCATTTTTTTTTTGTTTTACTTTGTTGTTTTCTCCTTTGTTCCCGTTTACGAGATAAAATGCCAATCTCTACATGGCCTGGTGGTAGAGCACAATGGCATGGCAGAATCCAATGGTGAAAACTCGGTTGATAAGTAGTTAGCTCCTTGCAAATTCACTCTGGCTATATCGATATATGTAAGTTCGGACAGAATGCAAGTAGGTTCCTAAATTAATTTGGTTGATGAAGCAATGAACAAAGTTGGTGGTACTGGTACAGTACATTGCTGAATAGCTTGGTTACACCTCTGTTATATTGCCCCTGTACCTTAGGAGACCATGAACCGCCTTGAATATTCAGTTTTGCAGTGATCTTTTTTTTAATACTGTTTTGCAGTGATCTGAATGAGTTCAGGACTGCCTACAAGGCCTTAAAAAAGGACACAGTGAAGGAATTGAATAATAGTCAATGCATCTCAGTTTGTTATGGTAGTAGCATAAATTCCAAAATAGAGAAAAGTGGGGCCAATGCAACCAGCAATAAGTACACTAACCATAGTTATTAGGATCGGATCGGACCAGCAGTCGAACCGGAAAAAACCGGAATCGAAGACTACAGTAGCTCGGTTCACTTAAAAAACCACTCATGCAATCGAACCGCTAAAAATCGGTTGAACCGGTTGGTTTTTTATGAAACCGCTGAATTGCCGGTTTTATTGGAACCGGCCGGTTTTTGCTTGTGGACCTTGTTATCCCCTTTTTTTTAGGATCACACAAGTAAGGTATGGGCAAAATCATAAATGTTTATGTTTTAGGGTTGCTTGTGCTGCTCTGCCTTTGCTAAACTAAATCGATCCCCAAACAGATCGGCGGTGGCAAGGTGCAGCGGCCGGCGGCGGCGGTGGAGGCGCAGGCGCACGGTGGCGGCGGCAGAGGTTAACTAGATGGTAAAGCTAATATTAATCAACTTCAGTTCGCATGTTGCAGACTAGCTACACGGTATCAATAGCATTATTAGCTGGATGTTGATGAGGTTGGATTTGTCTTAATTTCATTTAATTTCATTTAGTACATTCTGATTGTAGGTAGAATTAGGATATAAGTAAGGCGAGCCAGACCGACTCTTGACTCATCCTAGTTCTACTTGCCAACTAAATCAAATAAATGTATGTAATTTGGAATGCCAATTGAGCGAGGACTGGGACATCAATAAATTGGGATGGTGAGATCAACAAGTGTGCGTCCCTAAACTGGAAAAATAAAGTCTCGAACACATGAGGTTTTGCTATTCCTACAGGAAATGAACAAATTCCTACGAAAATCTTAGCTTAAATACATAGATATTTCTATGAGTTACAATTCATTCATATAACTGTACAGCTAGCTTCATGGGGACAATAGGATCGCATCCACCTTACCGCATTTTGCATTTAAATTAATTTATGTGCTTATTTTTTTTCTATAAATCGACTGCATATGTATATATATTGCTCCGGTTCAATATATTTCATGACCGGTTCAATTCATCCGGTCTAAAACTATTGAACCAGCGATTCAACCGGTTCTTAACGGTTAGACCAGTGAACCAGCGAACCGATGATCTCGCCGGTTCAATGTCCGGTCTGGTCCTCATAACTTTGACACTAACCACCCCTCTTTTATTAATTCAAATCACTAATCCAACATACTGTATACTCAACTCATCAGAAAGCGATTGTTTCTCCTATAAAAAGGGTATGCGGTTGACTGAAAATGTTTACATTACAGTCCACTTATGATAAGTGTTTGTACACATAGAAATATATAAAATGGTTACAAGTGACAAATTAAAATTAGAGCACATAACCCAGTAAGACTATGATAAAACCATATCAATTGTTTATAGAGTGACTCCCTTGCATTTGCTTTGCCTAAAGCACTACCATCTTTGACAGTTAGGTGATCACAGTGATAAATCATCCTAGCTCTCTGTACTTCACAGCATATATCATTTAACTTCATCTCTAAGCCTCGAACTAACTACTTCCTTTTCATGTCAGGTTGTCAGTAGAAAATAGAAAGACGGCTCACCGAACAGCCAGCTGACCTGTCTGAATCTCATTGCAAACGTTGCTGCAGAGAACGAATTCAGACAGACATCACTCACCCAGCGGGAAACTCTTTTAATCCCTAGAGGGATGTTCTATCCTTTCTTACATGCCATCTAAATAGTCAGCATATATGTAACACTATTCAAAATTCGGGGAAACTCTTTTACATGCAACACTATTAAGAATTTAGTCATGTCATAATTCATACAGACAACACTCACTCAACAGCATAGTACATGCAACACTATTCAGAATACAGTCAGGTCATATAATTCAGACAGACAGCACTTACTCAGCAGCATACATGCAACACTATCCAGAATTCAGTCAGGTCATATGTATATATTAGCATATACTACTTCAAAAGTGAAGTGAGGACACGGAAATACAGAATATTCAGTTAACCATAGACAGTAATTCAGCAGAGACAGACAGCGTGACATTCGTAGTTCTTGCCTTCTTAGAACCCACAAAATAAAGAAGAAAAATGGAAATTGGATAATACATGCGCCATAACACTGAAAAACATGGTGCGATTATCCTCTCGTAGAGCTTTACTTTTTTTTTTTGGTTAATGGAGGATGTATTTCTCCCACCCTGTGCGCCTTCTTATCTTGCCATCCTGTAAAAGATATAGGACTCAGTCTCTGTTAGTAAGAAACTATGAATATCATTCAGTAACAAAAAATATGAATAAACTGTGCTGAAACATCTAAAATGTAGAGAAAGATAATCTGCATTGTTCTGGTCAAGATGTGAAATAGCAGAAGAGAAGTGAAACAATCTTGTCTAATACTAGGAAATTTTTTTACCGGGTCAGCCGAAGGATTAGATCGAAGGATTAGGCCGACCAAATTTCATTAAGATTTGGGGAGAGTGAGTTACAAGTTTAACATCGACAGTATGCTGTCGAGATAGAGGTGGATTGGCAGAACCACACCCCTTACAGACACACGACAAAGACAAACAGCGACAAACAGAAGGAAACTACTCGCTACGTGCTGTGAAAATGCCGGCTGCCTTCCAGATCGATATCTAGGAATAAATTGTGCTGAAACATCTAAAATGTAGAGTAAGATAATCTGCAATGTTCTTGTCAAGAAGTGAAACGGTCTTGTCTTAGGAGAATATTAAGTGAAGCAACATGATCATCAATTGGATGCAGAAATAGGTTACCTGGACTTCCACTACTGTCGACGGCAACATGGAGTTCTGCACAATCTCCAGATTGGCGGTTAGTTGTCGGACCTGAAAAAATGAAGCGGGATTCGTATCTAATTCGAATAAATATAGACAAGTAAGAAAGACTAGAGGCACTTGATAAGTTGATAAGACTTCATATAGTCATTGTTAAAATAGTTTGTTAATTAATATTTAACCAGTAAATTAAGACACAAACGTTGATGCAGTGAAATTCTTCACTAGAGTATGATAACTGGAAGTGCAGGTCATTTATTTACATAAAGTGTGCCATAGACTAGAAAGAGGGGAGAGAGAGATGTATTCAGTATATAGACATTTACAACAAGTACTAGATCAAATGGAACTTGACTTAAATGTGAAAACTGAAAGGTATCTTCATAAAACAAATGTGAAAACATCCATAATACTTTTTTAAAAAATATCAACAATAATTCAAATTTGTTATCTAAAGCTACCATCTGCATCTATAGCTCTTTTACGCTAGAACATACCCTAGGAAATTCGGCAACCAATGTCAGTGAAACCCACCCCTGTTCATCCATCTGCTGCCTCAAATGTATATCCTGCCATAAATTGTTCTCGCTGCCAAAAAAGAGAATATATAGATCAAGAATATAAACTAAACCAATTATACTGTAAATTAAATTTGAACGAGCAACAGTAACAAACCTAAAGTAATACTCAATTTGCCTGCGTATTTTCTCCGACAGTGGCACTCCCGGTTCCTCCATATTTGGAGGCACTGGAAAATGCATGTAATGTACGGCTCGGGGTGGGGGTGGAAAGCAGTAATCAGGTGCAAATGCAAATCCTGCATGCCACATAGAAAATCAATATAAATTAACATAAACAATACACCAAACTTATAAGATGAGTTCTTTTACGGTGGTATCTATGAGAATATTCTATTATACTATCAATAATAAAAGTAATCTTAACCATTAATTTATAAGTTATACTACAAATTAAAAAATAATATTCCACTCCCTATAGTCATAGTCTATTAAATTAAAAAAATAACCGTAGGACTCATCGCATACCTATCGTTGGTTCATAGTACACGCCATGGGGTGGGGATCTGATTGCTGGTCCGTCGTAGTACGGCGGGGCAAAACAAAACGGCGGCGGTGGCAGCGGCAGAAGCTCCGGCAAAGGATGATACGGTGGCGGCGGGACCAAACCAACATGAAGAGGTTGGATGTGTTCTGCTCCATGCCGACCATGGTGACCTCTCCAACCGTCGCGACGACGCCTATCAAAGCCACCGCGGTGTTCCTGGCCGTGACGGTGGCCGGCGCCGTGGCCGCGTTCCGGTGCATGCCCACCACGGTGACCTCTCCCGGCGAGACGAAGGTGATCATCGGAGTCATCGCGATGATCCTGGCCGTGACGGTGGATGTTGTTTATCCTGTGATTGGACTCCCTGGAAGTAGTGGCTCTATCTGGGGGCGGCGGCGACGGCATGGTACGCGCCGGAGCGGCATGGGTGTGAGACGTAACTTCGGCGACAGCCTTCACTTCAGAAAACACCGGCGGCAAAACGATCTGCTCCGAAGTGATCGGTCTCTCTGGCGGTGGCGGCGGCGTCGGCGGCGCGACAAGTGCCGGAGCAGTATTGGTCTTTGATGGAACTGAGGCGGCAGCCATCGCTTCAGGGAACACCAGCAAATCGATCTGCTCTGCGGAGAAGGGCGGCGGCGGCGGTTCTTAGCCGAGAAGAAGAGTGGTGGCGTGGGACGCAAGTGGTTTGTTACGGGGAAGATATCATACGGAGAGGATAAAAAAGTGGATTGCTGACTAGAGGTGTAATATGGTTTAACCATCAAAGTTGTGATCCGTATGGGACTCCAATTGAACATTAATCCAACTATTAGTCCTAATTTTAATCTAATTCTTAAATATGATTGTTAAGTACATGTATAATAATGATTAATAATAAATGTATTGTGCCAATTTTTTGGATTTACAATCTGACTTGTTTTTGACTTCTTTTGCCAATTCATTTTAGACTTACAATATGACTCGTGTCGGACTTTACGGTCCCTCACGGAGAATCAAGTCGCGGCCAAAAGAACTTCAGCTAGTTCCATCAGAATCACGAGCTAGCTAGCACTTAGCCCTTCAAATTAACAATGGATGATGGATCATCGCCGGCGATCCAAAACATGGATCGCCGACGACGGGCGGCGCTTCAGTAATCGAACTGCTGGTAGGTGGTGAACGTCTGGCCGAACTGCCACCACGCCGGCGCGACATTGTCGAACTGCAGGTACTGCCCGCCCGTGGTGGTCACCGCGAAGCTGAGCGCCTGTCCGGCGAGCCCGGCGAGCGACTGCCAGTTGGCGCCCCAGTTGCGCGACATCTGGAGCCAGCCCGTGCTGGTGCCCTTGATCCACGCGCTGGCGACGGAGCCGCTGCCGGCGACGTTGGTGATGAGCACGAGCTCGAAGTGGTTGAAGCCGCTGACGGTGAAGCGCACGCCGCCGCTGCGCCAGCACTTGACCCGCTGGTAGAGCACCGGCACGATGCCAGCGCGGTAGACGCCGATCTGCTCCCACGCCGGCTGCGACATGTCGAAGTGCTGCCGTGGCGGGTTGCACCACCCGCCGTTGTCGCTGGGCAGCGCCCAGTTGGGCGGGCACAGGTTGGTGGCCGTGATGGTCACGGCGGCGCCGGCCTTGCACCACTCCGGCGCCTTGGCGGCGTCGCACACGATGAGGTAGCACTGCCCGCACGCCGCGCCGTCGTTGAACAGCGCCTGGCTCAGCGCCGCGTTGTTGATGCCGTACCCCTGGTCGTACAGGTTGCCGTACCCGCACGCGCCGCCCATCGTCCCGGACCCGTCGCTCCCGCCATAGAACGTCGCCGTCGCCAGCGACCAGTCCGCCGCCACCGTGGCCATGGCAGCGCACGCCGTGATAACCACAAAGCAAAGAACCAGCGACCTCGCCATGGCCATGTCCAGCAACCTTGGAGCAAGAAACAAGAGGAAGAAAAGGATTGAAATGTGTTGTTGATTCGCTAGATGTTGTCTCCAAGATTGCTGGTGCTTAAATAGCCATGGATCAGAATGCGGGAATCGGATGGAACAGAAACTAATTAACGATCGACCTGAAGATGATTAGCCGGATAATTCCGGTGATTAATCCTCGTCATGGAACACGTAATCTGGGTGCGAACTCGAAGCACATGCATGTGCATTCAGTGTGCGTATGCAATTAAGCTTGGAGCTAGCTAAGCCTTGACGTGCGCGTTGATTGGAATGAATTCCATGGCAACCAACACATTCCATTCAGACTCGTTCATATTCGTAATAACATAAAGTCTCTGCTCGGCATTTGCATTTCTGTGTGTCTTAAATTAATTTCGAGTTTGATTGGGGGCAAAGTCAATCCACCCAACTGGTGATGTAGATAATGCGGTTTTAATTAATGACGATTTCGGCTTAGATTAGGGTTGCATGATATATACGGTTGAACCTATCATGCATGTCTATTTTAAATACAGTATATTTATTTGTATAATCGCCCTCACTGTTTTGCAAAACCAAACTATCAAAACCATGCAAACCACTTCCTTACCTTAAAGAACACAGTATGATGTAAGTTGCAGTTCAGGTTTTTAAAACGTTGGTTTGCCCACATTCTGGAGTCTCATTCAGGCAGAAAGTTTCAGGTAACCACTGGTTATATAAGAATCAGTTTATGATTGAAAATGATCTAATGTCTTAGGTACTGTCACCTGAGCCAGGGTCTCACTCTCCATCCATATGCACTTAATTCAATTAGGGAGAGCTTCCATCTACTGAAGATACCCGCGCCGGCAACTCAAACTTTGAAGTAAGAACACTTTCAGCTTGAAAATTGGAGCATACATGCTCAACACACATTACACAGACAGACACCATTGTATATATTTAGAGAGAGTAGATTAATACAATGGAATGCACACATACCACAACCTAACACAAGCACTGATTTTAGGCCTTGAACTCGGGTGGTCTGAAGCCCGGACATGGATTTTCTATACCTAGGTGTAATTGCACAATAGTTATGGAAAATTTTGAAAAAAAAATGGTTAGATTAATTGTGATGCTAGAGCTATATGTACCAACATGATGCATGGTTAAATATGATCTACCCTTGGAGAAACAAAAATAACAAAATTTGACATTGCAGAGTAGATATGATTTGTTATTTTCGTTCCTTCAAGTGTAGATCGAATTTGTAGCGGCACGTTTGTGGACTAACTTATATTATCACAACATATCCAGATAACTTTTTTAAATTTTTTTATGTAACTATTTATATGACATACATACTCTAGATGCAATTGCAGCTAGGTGTTAAAAAATACTTTCTCCCTGAACCCTGCATGCATTATCCACACGCTTAATTAACTATCTGGCCAGCTTCCAGCTTAGCAAAATATCAATATATCTTATTACGGAATGAAACAAATTACAACAGATTCAGGCCGGGAAGAAAAAGAAAAAAAGCCCAGTCAGGCCCATTCTTTGGTTGGAGTATAGCCCAAGGGGTCTTCCCGCATATGGTCTGTATCATTTTATTTCAGAAAACGAGCTTAATTTCGGTCATCATGTGTAAAAATATCAAGCCCAACCTATTGTTACTAGGTCTGAACTCTGAAGTAACAATCTCCAATATCTGCTACACAGTTCATGTCCATCTTTTTTTTTTGAAACAAATTAAAATGTGGGATACTAAGGATGAGTTAGTATCAATGTACTTCCTTCCCTCCGTCCAAAAATATAATAACTTAAGAGTTAGACACATATTATGATGGGTTAAAATGAGAGATTAGATGGAGAAATTACTATATTCTAGAAAGTGGTGAATATCATGTGTTCCAATCTGGCCCGTGGCTCGCTCTTGGCAGCTTGAGCAACGTTCTCAATTTCATATCCATCTAGATCCTTGCCTCCTTTACTCAGCAGTAAGCCCATGCATATACGTGCAATTCTGTAGGATTTCAGGTCACGGCGACGGAAATTTTCTCAGCAAAAGAAAAAAAATGCACAGAAGAAATGGCAATTGTAAGCAGCAAGTCCAATAACAGAGACCACCGTGGGTATCTATGTCACCCAAAGACAACTCAATCGGCACTGTGTAGAGCAAAAATTTTCTCTTGACACGATAAACAAGATCACCTCCCAACATAATACTCTTGTGGGAATTTTTAAAAAACTTATGATCTGGTTTATTTTTTTTAATTTCACGGTTTTCAGTTCTTCTACCGGACAATATATATATACGCGCATCAACCAGCACATGGTTGTAATTCGGGGGATTTTGACTTGCGGGCTCTGATGATTGATACTCGGGATTAAAATTAAGATTATTCCTTGATAAGCTTTGTTAGGCGTTGCACCCATGTTCATATGCTGATTACCAGTTAGCTAGTCGTTAGTTAAGTTTTCTTTTCGAGAGTCTAGTCGTTAGTTAGTTAGTTAGCTAGTTTAGGGCCCGTGGATAACTCGCACATGGATCCTACAGTTAGAGAGTTAGTTTGTTAGAATTTAGAAGAGGTTTAAGAGGGCAATTTTGGGTCATGATTGGTCCTCTACTCCTCTGTACTGCATATCCACGTACATTTATACTAGATTAAATATTACAATATCTAGTTACTTCTGTACCGCAATATGGACCAAATTAAATTTGTTCAATGATAGTTAGGAGTTCTTCTGTGCGGCAGTATAGACTGAAATTTGATCTGCATCTCAGTATGGACCATAATTTGGTCAATGACATATGATCCTCTAGTTACTTCTGTACCACAAATTTGGACCAAATTTTGTTCAATGATCAGTGTAATTAGTTTCATCCTCGTCTTTAATACCTACACGGTCTTTCGTTTTCGTGTCACCTAGAAGGTTAACGTTTAGAGAAATTTTATGATCCTTGAAAAGATACTGAGACGTGTAAAAAATCACTCTAATGATAAGACTATGACATTTAAATATGCTAGTATAGTTGAGGTAAAGTAACATTTTTCTTTGTGGTCGGATGTACTCCTCTGCTTGAAATAAATGACAGAGCTACTGCCTTTTGTTAAAAAAAATGTGGCATTTTGATTTTAAAAGGGCACAGGTTGTACAAATCGCTAAGCTAGCGCGTATACTAGTTTGATTACTGGTACAGAAGAGTGATCTAGGAAAAGTAATATTGGACTTCTTCAATCATATTTGGATGGAAGAAATCAAGAACGTTCTGTAAATCACTCGTTATACGTAGCTAACGCGTAAGTCAATGCCGGGCTGTGCAATCATGTGCTTGAGATTCAACATGTATCTCATTTCATACTAATCGCGTTATGTCATGCGTGAATTTAGACCATCAAGAAGAAAAGGGAGAAAATATTAGTCTAAAAAACCACCGGTTTTTTTAAGATATCGGCGCACATTGCCACATTATTTGAGAGCTCTGTAGTCTGTACTTATTAATGTAATATCTGGATAATCAGTACTAGAAAATTAAATACTCGAAAGGGAGAAAGCAGGTAGCATGATACACAATATCAGAATGAAATTTCAAAATCTAGGGTTTACTGATGGGGTCCTAACTAGTAGGATGTGCTTCCGACCAAAAAAAATTCATTCGAATTTAGCAAAAAAATTCAAATTCAGTGAAATCTGTTCAAAATTCAAAATTCTGTTCGAAAATTCTGAAACTTCAACCCACTAAATCCCTTCTGCATTCTGAAATGTAAAACCCTGGTTGGTAGAGTTGGTTGAGATCGCTGAAAATTGGCACAACCCCACCAATATAATTTCCTCACAAATTCTCAAGTCTTCCAACCAGGCGTTACAACTGGCATGTTAGCGCCGGCATGCAGCCTTGTCTGATCCAACGCGAAAACATTTCTCCACTCCTCCAAAGTCAGAGGCCTCGGAGCTTAGCTTAATTAATCATCGAATTATAATTAATTAACCGATCTGCATGTGCTTGGATGGAACATGGATTGCGTGTTCTGCACAGGACAAGACCATCATTCCCCTCTACTACTACTAGCTTATTTCCCTACAGACCTGTACTAGCTAGTAAAGTCCATCGTGAAGGCCTAATTAGTTTACTTAATCAACTGCTCCTCCAGTCAGTTGCCACTTCAATTCCTGCCTCTATATAAGCACTCAATTGATAGCTCATCAGCACGCAGTAACATCAATACATAGTACATCGTCGTCATCGACGAGTGATTAGTTCAAGAACTTGTGGTTGGGTCTCTTCCGGCCTCTTTGAACGTCGCCATGGGCATGGCTGAGACGCTCCTGGTTGTGGTTGTGTGCACCGTCGTCCTCCCTGCGCGCATGGCGCTCGCCGCCGCCGGTTGGACTCCGGCCACCGCCACGTTCTACGGCGGAAGCAACGGCGCTGGCACCATGGGTAAGGCACCATTTCGACCCGTTTCTATGCGCGTACTAGATCTCCTAGCTATAGCACGTAAAAATTGGGCAGAATATAATGTGCATGCATGCATGAGCTGCAGGTGGCGCGTGCGGGTACGGGAACCTGTACGACCAGGGGTACGGCATCAACAACGCGGCGCTGAGCCAGGCGCTGTTCAACGACGGCGCGGCGTGCGGGCAGTGCTACCTCATCATCTGCGACACCGGCAAGGCGCCGCGGTGGTGCAAGGCCGGCGGCGCGGTGACCGTCACGGCCACCAACCTGTGCCCGCACAACTGGGCGCTGCCCAGCAACAACGGCGGGTGGTGCAACCCGCCGCGACAGCACTTCGACATGTCGCAGCCGGCGTGGGAGCAGATCGGCGTCTACCGCGCCGGCATCGTGCCGGTGCTCTACCAGCGGGTCAAGTGCTGGCGCCGCGGCGGCGTCCGCTTCACCGTCAACGGCTTCAACTACTTCGAGCTCGTGCTCATCACCAACGTCGCCGGCAGCGGCTCCGTCGCCCGCGTGTCGATCAAGGGCACCAACACGGGCTGGCTCGAAATGTCGCGCAACTGGGGCGCCAACTGGCAGTCGCTCGCCGGGCTCACCGGACAGGCGCTCAGCTTCGCCGTCACCTCCACCGGCGGGCAGTACATACAGTTCGACAATGTCGCGCCGGCGTCCTGGAAGTTCGGCCAGACCTTCTCCACCTACAAGCAGTTCGACTACTGATGAACGGCGATGACGCGTGTATCTTGGTTGCCGGAACCTGGCCGGCCGGTGAGTGCGTGCGTGCTCGTGGTTTGACGGAGCTGCATGCATGTGCCGCCATGGCATCCTTGGTGGCGTCATCTACGCTTCCTATGTGATGCTCCGACTGCCGGAGGTGCGCGCGACCATGCCTACGATTTCGACTCGTTGATGTTCTTAATTACTCTGTTAGCTTTCATGCTTAATTTGTTCCTTGTGTTAATTACTATCATCTATGCATGTAATTTTTTTATTAGATGAGTTAATGAAATTTTATTAACGAGGCAAGTATCCTGTATACTAAAGGAAATTAATTTTGACGTAAGCTGAGCCTAGCTTAGCTGATGCAAGATTTCTGATGAAAAACAAAAGCAGAACTGTCCTCAAAACGCTTAATTACACTGTTTTGTTGTTTTGCTTATATGTGTTGTAGCACGATAACCTTCCCGTGGACAATTAGCTCTGTTTCCCCAAGTTCATCTTAAAATTCAGCTAGGGGCTCTTCTATCTACTCCGTCCGTCCAAAAAAAACTAACTTTTATAAATAAATCTAAACAAGTGTTTATCTAGATTTATCTTCAAAAATTAATTCTTTTTTGACAGATGGAGTAGTAAATAGCTAACATTTTAACTTTAAACATTCTCTCTTACATGTACGTCTAGCTAGCTGTGTAAAAATCTTAGGATTATGTTTGTATTGCGGTAGAATTTTACTTCCTCTGTTTTTTTTAATAAATGACACCGTTGATTTTAAGTACCATTTGTCTTATTCAGAAAAATTTAAGTATGTATAATTTATTTTGTTGTGATCCAGTTTTTATCATTAAAGAAACTTTAAGTATGACTCATATTTTTGCATATTTATATTAATTTTTTGAATAAGACGAATGATCTAACGTCACGACAAAAGTCAACGGAGTTATTTATTAAAAACAGAGATAGTATAATATTTTGATTATATATTTTTACAAATAGTTTGCAATAAAAATCAGCAGTATTATTAATTAGGGACAATTATACGGTTGACCCCATTCTATAGGCTAACCACCAATTTGCCCCTGTTTTCTCAACTTTGTTCATTTGACCATATTTTCTAAAAAACGAACATCAGGCCTGGCCTTATTTTGTGAAGCTAACATAACGGTGTTAACTTTGGGCCAAAATATTGTTTATGCCCTTGCTGATTTAACCTACTTTCTCAAAGTTCCTTTTGTCTATTCGATCCGTTTTTGTGCACTTAGTGTATAAAGCGTGTTGGAAATCTTTATAACATTTTGATATATTTGTGTCACAAAAATTTGACTTAGAATTGACAAAATTATGACTAAACTTTAACTAAATTTTTGCGGCATATTATCCATCCCAAATTGCATATGTTGAAGCAAAAATCAAAGCTAGCTAGCATGCAGCACATCACTTAACCTAGAAAAAACAAAAGCTGAAAATGGGGGTTAAATTAAACAATTAAACACTGCATTGATTAAACACCCCGTTGATTTTTTTGTTAGGCAGTACGGACAAAACTACAATAACTACTATCGTTTTAGGTTAGCCGAATTTAGGTTATTGAACAATTACATCATGAAAATGATAGATTTAAGTCACGTTGGTACTTGTGGCAACAGATTGATCCAGAACTGTCATCGGTTGGTGGCAAACATGTGGGTGAATGTTTGACCTCATAACTGTGTGTATGTAATTGTTTCCTATATCGCCTACTGTCAGGTAGGGTAAGGGTAACCGATCATATGCTTTATCCGAATTCAAATTTTTTTTAGAAAATAAAAAAATCCAAAATAATTCCAGTAAGCAGTATTTGAATTGTGGATCATTATGATAAAGAAAGTTTACGAAAATGATAAAGTTTACTTTATATTTTAGAGCTTCATCGAAGTTAAAAAAAAATAAAAGATAGGTTGAGATATAATTTCTACTTTATTTAAGTGTAAACAATATAACAAGGGTTATGCAAAAAAATTATGTAATATAACATTATTTTTCTAGGGATATCCATAATTTTCTTGAATTTTCTACATTTTTCTAGAATTTTTACTACGTTTTACAATTTTTTCTATAATTTTATCTTTTTAGCTTCAATATACACGGCTTACCGTACGGTTACCGTGGCTTATTGCACGATAACCGTAAGCTAACCACGGTAACTATGACCTTATCGTGAGATATGAAAATTTTGAATTTAAATTTTTAGAGATAAAATTCGTACAGTTTTTGGCGGTTACAGCGATAACCGCCTTACCGTAGGAGGCGATAACCTTCCCCAAACATTAAGGACAATCCTGGTGTAAGTACCCCTGTTGCATCCAGATGGACCATATGACTGTAGTATAGAGCCAACAAATTAACACATTTTCAGGTTACAGTTTATCATCTTTATATTTCTGAAAATGGGGGTAAATGCGGTTAGAAATTAGTGTACAGTTCATGAAACAAACTGTTGCTCCAAAATGATGAGTTTCAGAATACTCCCTCCATTCTTTATTAAATTTGTTGAATTAACCAACGTCATTTAAAAAAAAAACAGAGCGAGTATTTTTAAAAAACCAGATCTATATGTAGATGGCCTGTGAATTCAACACACATACCAATCTTAACAACTCAGTTGACAATTGATGTACATACAACAGCAAAACAAAGGAAAAAAATTAAATCTCAGAAAATCCCAATTACAGATCAAAATCCAGATCGGCCCACATTGCACACACAACCATCAAGTCAACCGAAGGACTAGTTTACCATAGCCAGGCGCAGCATGCACATGCTTGTCGTCGCTAATCCCCCATTAATTAAACAACAATTCGCTGCTAATTAATCAACCAACCAATCAATCAGTAGTCAAACTGCTGGTTGCTGGTGAAGGTCATGCCGAACTCCCACCACGCCGGCACGACGTTGTTGATGCACAGCGTCTGGCCGCCGGTGGAGGTGACCTGGAAGGAGAGCGCCTGGCCGACGAGCGCCGAGTTGCACTGCCAGTTGGCGCCCCAGTTCCTCGTCAGCGTGATCCACCCTGTTTTGGTCCCCTTCACCGACATCGACTTCACCGACCCGCTGCCGGCGACGTTGGTGACGAGCACCAGCTCGAAGTAGTTGAACCCGGAGATGGTGAACCTCACCCCTCCCTGCCTCCAGCACTTCACCCTGATAATATTTGAGTAACAGTAATTAGTTGTCGTCGTTGCGACATGGCTAGGGTTAGGCATAAATCCACTTGGGACAAAAAATTCTGAAATTTTGGATATTTCAGAATATTCCAAAACGGAAAAAAAATTGAAATTTGATCAAACTTGAAAAAAAAGCTAACTTCACAAAAAAATTAAAAAAATTGTAATTTTCGGACGAAATAGTTTTAGCAGAAGTTGCCTTGCCCCACCGTTCAAGTTCTATATGTACCTTTTTGTCTGTGCTGTTACCGGTAGAGATCTTTTTACATATAATAGTAGAAAGTAAGTATATCTTACTGTTGGTAGAGGATGGGGACGATGCCGGCGCGGTAGATGCCGATGGTCTCCCAGGCGGGCTGTGCCATGTCGAAGTGTGGGCGGGGAGGGTTGCACCAGCCGCCATTGTCGTTGGGGAGCGCCCAGTTGGGCGGGCAGAGGTTGGTGGCGGTGATGGTGACGGCGGTGCCGGCCTTGCACCACTCGGGGGTCTTGGAGGCGTCGCACATGATGAGGTAGCACTGCCCGCACGCCGCGCCGTCATTGAACAGCACCGTGCTCAGCGCCGCGTTGTACACTCCGTACCCCTGCGTGTACAGGTTCCCGTACCCGCACGCGCCGCCCATCGTGCCGGAGGCGTCCTTCCCGCCGTAGAACGTCGCCGTCCCTCTGAGCCAGCCGCCCGCCGCCACCGTCGCCGGCGTGATGCAGAGCGCCATGACGGCGAGGAGCTTCACCATTGTCGCCGGTCCACGGCCGTCCACCATCTCTGCCGATCAAGCAGAGGGTCTAGCTAGCTTCTAGCTAGTGTGTGCGACTAGAGCACTAGACGAACGAATTGAGGTAGCTTTTGATCGACCAATGGCAGATTGTGCCGAAGAAACATGGCAGTACGGCTTATATAACACTGCATAAGCTGCAAGGGAGGCAGAGGGAATGATGGTCGTTGGCAGGGAACACAGGGGTTGGTTTGAACGATGATTGCACGGCGGCATCCCAGTTGCTAGCTCAGCTCTCACATGCAACTACTCATGCAGAAGGTATATAGCTCCATGTCAAAGCCATGGAAAAACTCATCGGCCAAAAAAAAGATATGGAAAATTTTGATGAGAATCTAAATGTACAGGGGATGATGATATCATGATATATGTATACATGATTCAGCAACTCGTTTGCAGTAGGATTATGACATTGCCACTGGCATGTTCTTCGCTAGATAGGTAGCTTGAGAGTTGAGACGACCCTGACCAGATAATTGGGCAGATAGTTAATGTGTTATTGTGGAATGAGTGCTCCCAAATGGCGTATTAACAAGTAATCCAGGAAGAATTTGGACGGGATAAACAAAAGAGAGGATACACATGAGGGCACGAGAGAGCTAGCGACGTGGGCACATGGGGTTGCGGTTGGGGCCGGCCGTACATGCGTTTGCATGGCCACAATATCATTGGCAAGAATCCCATAGGTGGAATAGGGATGTGGTTAAGTAACGCCGTACTAATGTCTGGGTTAATTTAGCATAGCCGTCATTGCCATTGTTTGCCCTCGCCAATCGACCATGCCGATCCATGATTAGAGATAAATTTATAGTTTTTATCTTTAACTTCCTTTACCTATAAATAAAGAAGTACGGGTGCCTTCACTATACACATTAATCATTGATTAATAAAGAAAGAGAAACATCCCTATATCTGTGTCTCCTGTCTTCTTCTGTGGTGTGATTGTGCGGGAAGGGATACTTGTTTATTAATTTGTAGATTGATTTTAGATTGGTGGATGCTTGTTCTTTGGTTTTTTTAGATGCATGTTTTGTAGTAGATCTGTTATTAGCAGTAGATTTATTTCCTGCTTTTACTCTTCCATTACATTTGTTGATAACCGGAGTAAAACCATGTGCAATCAATTGTAATTGATCGGTTTTTTCCTGTTCTGGAAGCCAACCCGGTTCGGCTAGGCCGAACTAGTCATCTTCCTTGCGTTCCCCCCGCATCTCTCTGTTCTCTCTCTCTGATGGATGCCACGTCGAGAGCCGCCGCCGTGGAATCGCCTGCGCTGCTGGGTTGATCGACGCGTGTGGCTGCCGCTCGCCGTCGCTGTTGGAAGCGCCACCGGCCCTTGCTGCCGGTGCCGCTACAGGAGACCACCATCATCGGAGGAAGCCCCAAACACACGTTGTTGTCGCCGCTGGTTTTTCGATGCCAAAGCAGGGCAGCCGCCGCCGTTGAACTCTTACTGACGCCAACGTTGAGCCGTGATGGGAGGACGACGGAATGACCGGCCGCCGCCAGAGGATCGAGACTCCCCCGGGACGCCGTGGCCGAAATACCTCCATGATGCCACCGCCACAGGACCTGATACCAAGGATGGGCAGTTGTCACCGTCAATTTCTCACCGACGCGACTTGGAGCCATGGTGGGAGGTCAATGGGACGAACGGCCGCCACTTGGATTGGAATCCGCTGGGACGCCGTGGTTGGATGCGAATCGGTCGCCGTCGCTGGAGTTTCGGTTGTCGACGTTGAGCTCTGCCTCACCACCGTCTTGAGGATGTGTGGGTCATGGCGGAGCTTCGCCACACAACGCCGAGCCACTGCCGTACCGTTTGCCGCATGGAAGCGAAGCCGCTGCCGTCGTCTTGCCACCAGGCAGTCGATGGGTCGCTAGCCGGCCTCCTCTCCATGCGCTGCCTCTATCTCCACTGCCACCGACAGTCGGCGTCCTCCATCGCTGTCGCCGTGCTCGTTCAGCTGGCACGCTGGGCATCGCCGCGGGTGCCGGTGAGGATAGGGGAAACCCTATTTCCCCCTTCCCCTCTCTTGGCCATTTAGGCACGCTGGCCTGCCACCGCCCGACTGCTTTTGGCCCAACAGCACCGACCGGCCCACACACAAATTAATAAAAATAATAAATCCGAAACCATAGATGGGCCTTGAATTCTGAATTCGGCCCATTTGGCATTTGGACCACGTTCTGTGTGCGTGGCCCAATAAGATCGTGGCCCGACAGCGTTTTCAGCTTGATTAAATTCGGTTTTATTGATAATTTACGTTTAAGTCCCTGAAAAGGTTGATTTTTACACTGAAAGTTCGCTGTTCATGTAATATTTACAGTTTAAACCTTTAATTTACCAGAAAATTACATCAATTTGTGTTTAGTGGCTGTAAACTTGCTGTGTAAACCTTTTTTTAATTGGTTTCTTGCATGTGAGTCTTAGGACTTGTTAATAACCATGTGATGGTGTTTTTAAGCATTTATTTGCTTTTAAATTTGATGTAACTTGAACTATATAATCTAGACATGATCCTACGTTAATATGCTTCTATAAAAATGTGTAATCACCTAATCTAGTGACCCCTCTCTTGGAAGCATTATTTGGGTTTATTTTTCTTGCATGTGTGATATTTTTCTATTGGCATAAAATTATTAATTTAATGCCATAGGCCAATAAAAATCATAGAAAATCGATAAATGCAAGATAAATTCTGGGAAAATACCAGTAATTACATACAATAACGTTACATTGTTCTGTTACTTTGTTTTCATGCAAATTAACCCAACGTTGGTTTTTTTGCATGACAGAAGGCCATATCTGACGCAGACTTCGACAAGAGAGAGTTCCCCGTTCTCCCCGTTAATGGGCCGAACTACCAAAATTGGGCCATGTACTATGAAATCCACCTTTCCGCAATGGAGCAATCTGAAGCCATCCGTCGGCAAGGGGCTGGTGTAGCTCTGCTTCCAGTAGCGAAGCAGGCAAGGGCACTTGCGTTCATCAGGAAACACATTCATGAGGATCTCAAGGCTAAATAACTTGAGCTATGTGAACCTCTCACGTTGTGAGAGGCCCCGAGGGACCGCTACACCACCGAGAAAACTGCCATTCTCCCGAAGGCTAGAGCAGACTGGGCTCAACTTCGGTTCTGTGATTTCAAGACTGTGGAGAGCTACAACAGTGCCGTCCACCGCATCGTCAGTCGTCTTCGCTTCTGTAACCAGGTGGTGACAGACGCGGATATGATTGAGAAGACTCTTGACACTTTCCACCCTAAAAAACTCGATGATGCAAGAGCAGTACAGCGAGGCTAAGTACGTCAAGTACTCAAAGCTTATCCAGTCATTGTTGAACGCTGAAGTCCACAACAAACTTCTGATGGCCAACTACAACGCTCGTCCTATTGGTTCACAGCCTATTCCAGAGGCTCACGTTGTCCATCAGAAGGGTGAGAGTTCTGGACAGGGTTCTTCCAAGGGAAGGGGACCCGGGAATCGCACACTGCCAAATGGGGTGAGGTTCAAGAAGGCCGCCAACCGGGGCAAGAAACCCCGTAGCTGCAAGGGGTGCAAGGCCAATGTTGGTGCTGCTAGAGGATCTCAGCAGGGTGGTGAGGGTTGTTTCAAATGCGGCTCAACGAAGCATTAGGCGCGCAACTGCACTACAGAACCTCATCTTGTTGAGATATACCAGGACTGGAAGAAGAGGCAGGGCCCAGAATCTCACTTTATCCAGGTGCCAATGACCGATGAGAAGCCTACTCCTAAGGAACCTACTGCAGTTCCTAAGGAGTCTACTACTGCTGCTGGTACTGATGGTGCTACCATTGATGTTGATCCCAAGGTTGCTGCAGATGCTGATGCCGACCTTGGGGATGACTATGGAGATCTCGGGGACTTTGACATAGAGGGCGACGACCTCTTAGGTGATGATCAGGAGGACGTACATCGGGACATGCAGTAGTTCCCAAGTTATCTGTCATGAGTCTTAAGTCTAGGTTATCATTTTGGTCAATGTAATCTTTTCTTTTTAGCAGAATAATGACTCGTTTATGTAATAAAGATGCTATGCATCCTGGTCAGTGTGTTTATGATGGCCCTTTATATTAATAAAGTTTTCTGTTGAGTTATATTGGCCTTGTCTTGTTCTATGTTCTTGCTTTTCACTTCATTCATAATGAACTGAATTAATATAATCTCTCATATAGAACAAGCGTAGTATGATTCAATGGAGCCCAAGACATGCTTGGTTGATAGCATGGCAACACACTTGATACTACTAGAGACTAAGTACTTCACGACATTGCGTAAGCGGGATGAGAGCATCCTTACCATTGCTGGGAGTAATGGTCACATAGTTGGCTCAGGGAGAGCCACTGTCGTCCTCCCTAGGGGTACAAGGATCTTCATTGAAGAAGCGTTCCTATACCCAAGTGCTGAACGCACGCTCCTTACTTTTAAGGATATTCGACGTTGCGGCTACCACCTCACCACAACATGTGAAGGAGGAGATGAATTTCTCTGCCTGACATTGTCTAAGGGCTATGAGACCACAGTGGTTGAGAAGATACCATGGAGCTCCGATGGACTGTACTATACTAAAATAAAACCCCCAAATGAATATGTTGTGATGCAGACAATCTATAGGAACCTAGAGTCTTTTAAGATCTGGCATGAGAGATTAGGTCATCCTGGATTGACTATGATGCGGAAAATAGTCACTAGCTCGCTAGGTCATGGAATAAACACTAAAAACGTCCGCAAGGAGTTTGTGTGTCCCGCTTGTGCAACGGGAAAACTAATCATTCGACCATCCTTTGAAAAGTTGAGGGTCAAACCCCTACGGTTCTTGGAAAGAATCCAAGGGGATATCTGTTGTCGGTGAAATGGGACAGGGGGTCCCACATGCCCTGGGGACGCGTGGGTCTTCAGCCACGTCAGCTCCTCCAGGGTCCACAATCTACACCGGTGACAGTCGACTACGTTTACTTCCCTCTAAGTACATGGAGCCCGGGCACCGTTCGGTCCCGGGTACCCCGTTCCCCGGGTACGTCCCTCGGGCCCGGGAACCGCGGACTCGGCCCCGATCCTGGGCGCCGAGGCCGGTGGCCGATTGACCGGGTGCCGATCGCCCCCAGGCACTGACTGCCGTGCTCCCGGGTGACTCGGCCCCGACTCAAGGGACTCGGCGGAGCAGTCCCCAACTACCTACATTAATGACATGTCGTCCCTGTCGCCTGCTTTGCCACGCGTGGACGTCCCAGGACGGCCCCCCGTGGACACCCGACTGTGCTGTCAGAAGCCTTTTGACTTCGGTAGTGAGAGCAAGCAGCAAGACGACCAGACGATCAGACGACTCGTCACATCCCGTCACATCCTCACGTCTCGAAGACTAGGCCGCCTGCAGCCGACCTACCCCGGCGTGGGCGCAGCAGGTGGCAGCAGGCGGAGACGTGCGACAAGACAGCGTTTCCTCTCTCCCCATGTACCGGCACTGTGGACTCCCCTGATTTTATAAAGGAGGATCCAAGCCACCGAGAGGGACAGGCCGAACTGGACAGGAGCTTTCCCCGTCTTCTGGCTCTCTGGCTCGCACGCTAGCTACTGTTCTTCTTCTCCGGCTCCGGCCGCGAGCTAGGTTCACCCTGTAACCACATTCATCCACCACAGATAGCAACCACACAGGAGTAGGGTATTACGCCTCCGAGCGGCCCGAACCTGTTTAAATCCTCCTGTCCCTTGTGCGCATTTCATCCAACCATCTATCTTCTACCACCGAGCGCCGACTCCGCCTGAGAACTACTCCCCTGGCCGAATCTCAAAGGAGGGTCTTCTGACTTCCCGCCGTCGAGGTTTCATCCTCCGACAGCTGGCGCGCCAGGTAGGGGGAGTTTTCTTTTTAGGTGGTACGTCGGCGTCTCCAACACTGGCGCGCTTCATGGCAGGAGGCCATCATCTGCAAGATTACGGCAAGGAGTCCGGCGGCTACACCCCACCGGGCAATGTTAGCCCGGTGGCGAGGCCGCCGCGGTGCACCTCTCCGCCTGCCGAGGCCCCTGGCAGGGGCCCTGGAGAGGATGGCAAGCTCTCACGTTCCGCGTTACGGCAGAACAGGAGGAAGCGCCAGAAGGCCAAGACGGCAGCCGAGAGCTTCACCTTGGCGGCTACGGGCAGCCCCCGGAGCTATGTTGCCCGCGGAGGCGATGGTCGCAGCAAGCGGCAAAAGGCCGCACGCGCGCCGCCGCCGCCGGCAATAGCCCAGAAGTGGTGCCCCCTCCACCAGACGGGCTGGCACGACCTTACGGAGTGCCGCGCCGTCCAGGGCTCAGCCGAGTGTGTTAAGCCGGCGATAGCCCGAGGGTGGTGCGCCTACCACGACACGGGTCGGCACGACATCACGGAGTGCCGCGCCGTCCAGAGCTTCGCCGAGTGTCCCAAGCCGGTCATAGCTCGGGGGTGGTGCGCCTACCACGACACGGGTCGGCACGACATCACGGAATGCCGCGCCGTCCAGGACTTGGCCGAGCGTCTCAAGCCGGCAATGCCCTGGAAGTGGTGCACCGTCCATGAGACGGACTTGCACGACCTCTCAGAATGCCGCGTCGTCCAAAAGTTGGCCGAGCGCGTCAGGAAGTCCCGGCGGAAGCAGTAGTAGGCCAGGTCCGACAGAGGTGGATCGGACGGTCCGATCCGTCGCCGGATGGTCCGATCAAGGTGGATCGGACGGTCCTATCCCTCGCCGGATGGTTCGAATCTCACTCTCGACACAGAACAACTCCAACAAGGCGCGATCTCCCGGACTGCGTAACCCCGGCGAGCGCGCCCGGAGAGGTCGTCCCGATTCATCCCTCATTACAGTCCGGGGCCTCCGGGTCCCGGACACATATAGGGTATGATAATCTGGACCACGCCGCCCTGTCGAGCGCGAGTCCAGGCAGGCCGCTCCCGGTCGTTGAGTTCCCGGTTGAACGGCTGCTCCCGGTTGATCGGCCGCTCACGGTTGATCCGTTCTCGGTTGATCGGCTGCTCCTGGTTGATGGTCTTCTCCCGGTCTTGAGAGTTCGCTCGCTCCCGGTTGATCGGCCGCTCCCGGTTGATTAGTTCCCGGTTGATCGGCTGCTCCCGGTTGACCGACCGCTCCCGATAGATCGGCAACTCCCGGTTGATCGGCTGCTCCCGGTTGATCCGTTCCCGGTTGATCGGCTGCTCCCGGTTGGGGATCTTCTCCCGGCGTCGAGAGCTCGCTCCCTCCCGAGGAAGCTGAGCCCAAGCATGGCCCCTGACAGGCCAGGATCGAAGAGCATATAACAGAGGCCGGAATACTTCCTCAGCGAGGCACCGCTCCTCGCTCATAACCAGCATCGCCTCGGCAAGGAAGTCGTCCCGATATGGTCCCTATCCTTACCTGGGCCCCCGTGCCCGGGCACATATCGATCACGTCAAATCACATTTCAGTCCGGGGCCCTGGGTCCCGGGCACATATTTGAGCCGAGGCACGGATTCCCGAATCCGTGCCCCGGGCCCGACACCGAGGTGCCGAACCAGGGCAGCCTCGCCAAGGCGAGTGCAAACCTAGGAACGCGACACCCGGAATAGGGCGCGAAGCCCGGACGGCACCGCCCCGGTGAGAATGCGTCCGGAAGGTCATCTCACATTCCATATTCAAGCCCGGGCCCCCGGAACCCGGCTTATATCAAAACCGTACTTTAGTCCGGGGCCCCCGGGTCCCGGACACATATCCTTAGCGCTGGCCGGGGCCCCCGGGTCCCGAGCACATGCCTTTCCCCAGCCTTGAGGCTCGCGAGGGAAGCGAGTCCGAGCTCCATTCCTAGGCACATCAAGCATCTTCACGAATCTGTCTGTATAAACATCCTGTAAGTTGGGTGAACCCGGGCCAGCGCCGGACTTCCCCGGAAACTCAGCACTGGCCGGGGCCCCCATGTATATACACTTTACATAAGCAGCATTTTTAATGTTCTTCCCGGTCTCGTTCCTTTCGTCGTTTCCCGTGTGTTGCGTTCGGGGCAGTCTCACCCCCTGGGGGTACCATCGGGCTGCGCCCGTACGGCGGCTGGGTTATGCGCAAAATCCAGCCGCCATACGGGCGCGACCACGAGAACGCCTTCGGGAAGTGATTGACGCCACGGCTCGCAGCATGGGATGGACAAGGGAACGAACCGGACGCTCTCACAGTTCACTATGTGCAGAATAAACCTTTCCCCGGCGGTCCTGGGGGCGATTCATACCACACCAAGTTGGGCGCCCGAGGAGACCCCATTTCTTCCTGGCGTACCGGGCCGAAGCTGTTCCGTCGCCAAAGCTCTCCTTCGGCTCTCCTCGAGTACAACGCTACATCGACAACATCAACTACGACAAATATGCAGCTCGACGACCTCGACTTCCTCGAGGAACGAAGGCGGCGCGCTCCGCTCCACGGGAGTTAGAAACAAGGAAGGATACCCTGATTAGGAATATGGCTAGCAGAAAGCTGTTACCAGCAGGACCTCAAGCGCTATCTTTGGCGTAAGGTACGGGTCCGATCGCATCGGGTTGGGGGTTGGTTCTCCGCCGTGTCCTTACACGTGCCGGAAAGAGGTAAACCTTCCCCCCCTGTGGGAAGCCCCTTCCTGATGATCGATGTTTCCCGGCCGGGTTCGGTAAGCCTGGGAGCATTCTCACAAATTTCTTCCGTAAATACATTCTTCTCATCCCCTGGGGGCATACTCGGGCCGCGACCGTGCGACGGTTGGGGTTCGCGCATTATCATCAGTTCCCTACCGACGAGTAATCGTATCCCGACGTGCTAGGTCCAGGGCGTTGTCAAGCTCGCGGGGACCTAATGGCGCCCTCCGGGAGGCGCCCCGTGTCCCTGCGGCTCCGACGCCCTGCCTGGCTAGCTTCGGTGATCGGTTCTATCCGGAGGTAGGGGGCGAAATGCTTATCCATAATCTTTCCCTCCGCACGGTCGCGACCGCGAGGACCCCTTCGGGAGTTCGTCGTATGCAGATTAGACCAATTCCCGGCAGGATTAGGCAGGCCTTCCGAACCTCGACGCGGCCTGAGGAGCCGGCCCTCCCCGGCAACTGCCGAGGCGCCGGGTGCTTCGCTGCCTGGCCACCCCGTCTCCGGCCAGGTCCGTTCCCGCGGCTTCGCGGCGCTCCCTGGGCCAATGGCTCCCGGGGGGGCGGAGGGCCCCCGGGACCTGGAAGACAGGAGGGGTCAAGCCTACGGATTTAGCCGTTTCCCCAAGACTTGCGCTCGGTCGCCCGCAGCCCCTTGGTACCGAGCTCCCGGGGACCTGGGCGCTATGGCGGATCACGGCGGATCGGCCCGATGCTCGGCGTTCCCGGGGGCGATCAACGCTCCCGGCCTCGGGATCGTGCTCGCGAAGCCATACTGCCACTTACAACATCCAGATACGTAACCTTATCCAAACTTACATACTGCTTAAGTCGTATTCTTCCCCTATTTGTATGATCAGCCTAGGTTCCTGGGGCGGGCTGCGGTGCCCGACCTGGCCAACTCCTCCCCGGCCGCCACCGAGGCGCCGGGGGCTTCGTTGCCTGGCGACCCCGAGCCCGGGCAGGATCAGTTCCCGAGAGACTCCCGGCGAGTCAAGAGTGACCTCGCGGCCTCGCTATGCCCCCTGGGCCAATGGCGCCCGGGGGCGTGGAGGGCCCCCGGATCTGGAAGACGGACAGGGGCCGAACCTGCGGACTTTGTCGCTCCGCAAGGCTCGCGTCCGGTGGCTCGCGCTCAGGGGAACCAGGTTCCCGGGGCGGGCGACCATCGTGTTCGCCGCCCCTGGGGACCGAGCTCATGGGGCAGGCGGCTGTACCAGGGCCCGGACAGGGGCCTTGGGACCAACGGCTCTTCGCCGCCGCTGGACCTCGATGTCAGATGACGCCCAGTACTCGGCGTTCCCGGACACGAGGCCCTGAACACCAGCAACCTCTGAACAACACAATAAACCAAGGTACGAAAATATAAACATGATCATATACATATACAAGTGTCTCTCTTTGTACAAGACAAGCAAAACCGGAGCACAAGCACGAGCGAGGCCCGGATCGCACGGGGCGCGGTCACCGCTGTGCTTCTGACCGGACCCCGAAGGCGGCCCCGGGCGACGTCGGAAGGGGAGCACCCGGGGGCATGGAGGGCCCCCGGGCCCCAAAGGCGACCGCGGATAGCGTCAAAAGGAAACCGGTGTCTTCCTCGACCTCTTCGTCAGGCATCAGCTCTACAAGATGTTCGCCGCGGTCGAAGAACCCTGCCTCCGGGGCAGCGGACCCGGCCACGGCCTCCCGCGCCTCCTCGCGAACCTCCGCGACTTTCTCGCGTGCGCCGATCTCACACCCCCGAGACGCGAGCCCGGCCTCTTCGGCCCGGACGCTTTTCTCCCAGGAGAGTGTTTTCTTCTTCCACGCCTCCATCTCGGGCCAGGCGCGGGAGGCCTCGTCGGCGGCAGACTCGATGGCGCCCTTCGATTGGACGACGCACCTCTCTGCTACCGCGATCTCCGGCCAGCGGGTTGCTACGAAGAACTCAGTAGCGACTGTACGGGCGGCGAGCTGCTGCATCGCCATCGCGATCGTTGCCGCCAGGCTTCCTCAACACTTCACTCCAAACTTCCAACCCGGGTCCCTGGATCCCGAGTACATATCCGCCGCATTACAGCCGGGGCCTCCGGGTCCCGGCCCATATCTATTTCCGGCGAATCAGGCGGACCTAGCGCCCCCTCGTTTTTCTTCAAAGACGTGGCCCCGTTCCTGCCCGGAGCGGTTCCGGCCAAGCAACAGGGCCAGGGGCCACTGTCGGCGAAATGGGACAGGGGGTCCCACATGCCCTGTGGACGCGTGGGTCTTCGGCCACGTCAGCTCCTCCAGGGTCCACAATCTACACCGGTGACAGCCGACTACGGTTACTTCCCTCTAAGTACATGGAGCCCGAGCACCGTTCGGTCCCGGGTACCCCGTTCCCCGGGTACGTCCCTCGGGCCCGGGAACCACGGACTCGGCCCCGATCCTGGGCGCCGAGGCCGGTGGCCGATTGACCGGGTGCCGATCGCCCCCAGGCGCCGACTGCCGTGCTCCCGGGTGCCGATTGGGTGACTCGGCCCCGACTCAAGGGACTCGGCGGAGCAGTCCCCAACTACCTACATTAATGACGTGTCGTCCCTGTCGCCTGCTTTGCCACGCGTGGACGTCCCAGGACGGCCCCCCGTGGACACCCGACTGTGCTGTCAGAAGCCTTTTGACTTCGGTAGTGAGAGCAAGCAGCAAGACGACCAGACGACCAGACGACTCGTCACATCCCGTCACATCCTCACGTCCCGAAGACTAGGCCGCCCGCAGCCGCCCTACCCCGGCGTGGGCGCAGCAGTGGCAGCAGGCGGAGACGTGCGACAAGACAGCGTTTCCTCTCTCCCCATGTACCGGCACTGTGGACTCCCCTGATTTTATAAAGGAGGATCCAAGCCACCGAGAGGGACAGGCCGAACTGGACAGGAGCTTTCCCCGTCTTCTGGCTCTCTGGCTCGCACGCTAGCTACTGTTCTTCTTCTCCGGCTCTGGCCGCGAGCTAGGTTCACCCTGTAACCACATTCATCCACCACAGATAGCAACCACACAGGAGTAGGGTATTACGCCTCCGAGCGGCCCGAACCTGTCTAAATCCTCCTGTCCCTTGTGCGCATTTCATCCAACCATCTATCTTCTACCACCGAGCGCCGACTCCGCCTGAGAACTACTTCCCTGGCTGAATCTCAAAGGGGGGTCTCCTGACTTCCCGCCGTCGAGGTTTCATCTTCCGACATCTGTGGACCCATATACCCTTGGTCTGGGCCATTCAGATATTTCATGGTGTTGATTGATGCCTCTACAAGGTAGAGCCACGTATGCTTGCTGCCTACGAGGAACCATGCTTTTGCCAGATTTATCGTGTAGATCATCTGTTTGCGTGCGGGTTCCCCGAGAACCGCATCAAAACGATTCGGAGGGATAATGCGGGTGAATTTACATCAAAGGCATTCAATGACTATTATATGGCCTTAGGCATTAATGTAGAGCATTCTGTACCTCATGTTTACACTCAAAACGGCCTTGCTGAGTCGTTGATAAAAAGGAACAAATTAATTGCCAGACCATTGCTACAGGGTAGCAATTTGCCCACTACATGTTGGGGCCATGCAGTATTGCACGCTGCAAAGCTAATCTAGTATAGACCGTCTGCATATCACTCTGCTTCACCCTATCAACTGGCGCGTGGTCAAGAATCGGTGGTTTCCCATTTGCTTAAGCTGTGCGGTGTATGTGCCGATCTCACCACCCCAGCGTACGACTATGGGACCGCACCGTAAGGTGGGGGTCTATGTGGGTTATAAGTCTTCATCCATAATCTACTACTTGGAGCCTAAAACTAGGGATCTGTTTACGGCTCAGTATGCTGATTGCATCTTTGATGAAGATCATTTTCCGACATTAGGGAAAAGTACCTCGACTTTAAGGAATGCCGTGAAATAGAATGGAACTTGAGCAGTATCCATACTCTTGACTCGCGTTCGCCAGACATTGAATAGGAAGTTAAACGTATCATACACCTTCAAAACTTAGCTAATGATCTGCCAGACGTTTTCACTGATCTAAGAGGAGTGTCGATGTCGCATATCCCTGCAGCAAATGCACCGGAGAGGGTGGAGATACCCATGGAAGGAGACTCTACTCCAGCCCTTAAGCCTAGGAAGAGAGGGAGAAACCCGGATGGTCTGACTCAGGCTAAGTGGAGACGTCCGCAAGAGCTGAATATGGAGCCGCTTGCATCACACTCCTATTCAGTAGTCTCTAAGGAGACCCGTCCAGGGGATGAACGCCAGAAGGGTAGAGGTCCTAATGGACTAGCGCACGCACCTAGTCCTACTGGCGAATCAAAACCCTCCTGTTTTGGGAAACCAAGATGAGGAAATAAATGAGAAAATTGGCACAAACTATATTGTTTCAAGAGAATTGTATGGCTGGAATACTACACATGTCGACATAAAAATTGGTTCTAAAATCACTAACATGATGGATCATGATCATGAACCTAAATCCATGACAGAGTTCCGTAAGTACTCGGATTGGGTCAAATGGAAAGAAGCGATAGAGACGGAATTACGCTTACTTGCTAAGAGGCGCGTCTTTGAGCCGGTAAGCCTGACTCTCCCCACTGTGCGCCCTGTTGGGTACAAGTGGATTTTCGTTTGGAAGCGGAACGAAAATAATGAAGTGGTGAGATACAAAGCGAGGCTTATAGCACAAGGGTTCATACAGAGACTCGGCATCGATTACGATGAAACCTATTCTCCTATAATGAGTGGCATAACGTTCCGATACTTGATGTCTATAGTAGCTGGCATGGAATTAAAAATGCAGTTGATGGATGTGGTGACCGCATATCTGTACGGATCATTGGATTCGGAGATTTACATGCGTGTCCCTGACGGATTGAAGGTCTATGACAAAACAAATCGCAACATATACAATGTGAAATTGGAGAGATCGTTGTGTGGGTTAAAACAGTCTGGTCGTATGTGGTACAACTGGCTGAGTGACTTTCTTTTGGGGAAAGGATAAGTCAATAGTGAGGACTATCCCTGCATGTTTATCAGAAAGTCTTAGAAGGGTTTCTGTATCATCTTAGTCTATGTCGATGATTTGAACATCATTGGCCACGTAGAGGACATTGAGGAGGCGGCTGCCTATTTTAAGACGGAGTTTGAGATGAAAGACTTGGATTAAACCAAGTTTTGCCTAGGCCTACAGGTCAAGCATCTCTCTAACGGTATCTTAGTGCACTAGTCGATCTATACTTGAAAGGTCCTTAAGAGATTTAACAGGTCAAAGGCTCATCCTTTAAAGACACCTATGGTTGTGAGATCTCTTTATCGGGACAAAGACTCATTCCGTCCTAGAAGTGAGACTGAGAAAGTGTTGGGACTGAAAATCCCATACTTAAGCACCATAGGAGCACTAATGTACCTTGCGAACTGCACCAAGCCTGATATTGCGTTCGCGGTAAATCTACTAGCAAGATACAGTGCGTCTCCTACTAGGAGACATTGGGTTGGTGTTAAGACAGTACTCAAATACCTCCAAAGTACACGAGATCTCGGCCTCTTTTTTCTAAGGCAACGAGACTTAACCATGGTAGACTATGCAGATGCAGGATATCTGTTTGATCCCCATAATGCTCGTTCTTATATTGGTTTTGTGTTTCTTTGTGGTGGTACAGCCATTTTGTGGCAGTCTAGTAAATAGACTTTGATAGCGACGTCTAAAAATCACTCAGAGATTATTGCACTATATGAAGCCGTACGAGAGTGTGCATGGCTTAAGAGGATGATTCACCATATTGAGCGATCATATAGTTTGAGTATCCCCGATACCCCTACCATTATCTATGAGGATAATGTAGAATGTGTCGCATAGATGCAGCTAGGCTATATCAAGAACAATATGATGAAGCATATTGCTCCAAAATTCTTCTATCCTCATGAGCTTCAGAAGCAAGGGGAAGTGAAGATCCTACAGTCCAAGTCGTGTGACAACTTGGCAGATTTGTTCACTAAGTCTCTCCCAGCTTGTATTTTCCGAAAGTTTGTTTATGAAATTGGGATGAGAAGACTTAGAGACTTGCATGGTTCAGGAGGAGTGGAACCCCTGAATACAATCTAGTCAATGGATCGGCGAGTCCACAACGTTGTACTCTTTTTACCTTAGTTGAGTGGAGCTTGTGATCCTCACAAAGGTTTTTAACGAGGCAACGGTGTGTGACGCATGGCGACAACTATGTACTCTTTTTCCTAGCCTTTTTTCTCACTGGGTTTTGGTAGGAGTTTTGACGAGGCATGAGTTGACCCGGATAGGTCCAAGGGGAAGTGTTACGAATCCTTATCTTTTTAGGAGATAAAATTCTTTATTGTAGACCAATCCGAATTAGTTAGAGATAAATTTATGGTTCTTATCTTTAGCCTACTCTACCTATAAATAAAGGGACATGGGTGACTTCATTGTACATATTGATCATTGATTAATAAAGAGAGAGCAATACCCCTATATCTGTGTCTCTTGTGTTTATTATCTTCTTCTATGGTGTGATTATGTGGGAATGGATATAGTCTTCTACATCTTCTCGATACTTCATCTGTTACGGGAGGGAAGGGAGCGGATCTGGGCGATCTGTCGATATAGCTGTTTTACAACACGTAGGACATGGCAGGTTTTGGTTTGCTTTAAATTTTTGTTTTTATTTTGAATTTTCCTCCCTGATTTTTAAGTATTTCTTTTGATTTAACTTTATATTTGGAGGATTAGTGTTTTCAACCTTTTACTGCTTAGATTTATTTTTCACGTTTCGAAATTTTTCTCCTCTAGTTTTGTATTTTATTCTGAGTAAATCCTTTTACTTTTGATATATTCATTTTCCATTGTGGACTAGGAGACTTTGGTTGGAGCTAACAAAACGAACAAACAAAGGGGCTGCTATTGAACAGAATCTCATTGGAACGGTATGATACCGGGTATCAAATCCAATACCTAGGTACCAGGTTGATACCGGATGTAATACCCGTGGTACCAAGCCTCGGGTGTTGGGGCAGATGTTGCCGAGGTGTAACTCGGCGAGGCTGTAGCAATTGAGCGTCTCGTGCACCTAGCGGACGCCGTTGAGGTTTTTGTAGCAGCTGAACCAATGTCGGGTCGCCGCTCGACATGTACTGGATCTGCTCATACTTGTGCTCTAGGATGATGGCCACCTCACAGTTCATCAGGCACTTGGCCTTCAAGAACTCTGCTCGCCTAGCAACTAACCTCAGGCTAGCCAGATCTATCCACGGAAAAACCTCTGTTGGACCACCGTAGAAGGCCAGAGATAGCCTCTGAAGCATTCCCCGATAGTGGAAGTGAACTTTGCCACGCCAACAAAGACGGCATTGCAGCATCTATACACCATGCCATAATAACTGGCGTGGCAGCGCTATGACGTGGCCTAGCTATCTAGTGTGTCCTTTTCCTCCACGCTAATGCATGTAGTGTCGCAAAGTTATTTGGCAACACCAGTCTTTTTGTGTGACCAAAAGCTTCATTTAAAATTTGGCAGAGTATATTTTGAAATATTATTTTTAAAGGTTTAAAAAATTAAAAAAGGTCTGTTTTTAGATGAAACAACATTAGGGGAAGTGTGAAGCAGGAAAAAAAGAACATGACTGGGCATCAAGATCGGTAATTCGGTATGAGGCTATGCAGGCCTCACCGCTGGTAGACCCCATGAGTTATGGAAGGCCACAGCCACAAAACGAAAAGGCTATTTAGCGAATGTTTGCGTACAGTGCGTCCGCGTGAACGCCCCTCTAACCTTCTATTTTTGGCACCACCTTTCTTTTATAGAAATTTTATACATGTAAACTTTATACATAGAAAATTTATATACGGAAAGTTTACACGTCTAATTCGAATTCGGAATTAGAGTTCCAACATAGAAATTTTATATAAATAATTTTTTTTTATTTATATATACAATGTTTTCTATGTATAAAGTTTATATATATATTATATACCCGATTTTAGATTCTGATTTGATTTGTAATCAAAGTCTTTTATGTTGAATGTCTATACATTAAAAGTTTATAGGTATAAAATTTATATGTGTATATATACTATTATAAAAAAGAATAGTATTTCTGTCTTTTTTTTGGTACACGTTTCCTCGTCACGCTCGGACATCGCGATGTCGTTTCTTTCGTACGTCGTTTTCTCTCCCGCGTCATGCTCGGACGCTCGCTCCCAGATCGTGATATCCAGATCGGCGTCCAAGCAGAAGTCCGATCACGTTTTCTCTCCGCTACAAGAGTAGGCCCACGCACAAGACCAGGACCCCAGCCCAAGTCCAATTACGTTTTCTTTCCGCTAAAAGAGTAGGCCCACGCATAAGATGCATAAGACCAGGACCACGTGCAAAATCCTAATCCTAATCCTAACACTACAAGAACATCATGTCCTATTATTAACGTCAAAATTTAGTATAATTCTTTATCAGATTTAACTAAGAAAAAAATCACAGTCAACTAGCGGGAATTAATCCGGAGAAAGCCGAGTTTGGAAAGAGATCGTGAAGACCACGGAAAGACAATTAATATCTTATCTATTAATTAGGCAATGTTAGTATTTTTTTTAGAAAACCTGATCTCGTGTCCGATCGGGTCTTATTAGTGTTTTCTTTCTATAATTAGAAAATCGTGTGTCGTGTCCAATAAGGACTTGTATCAACTTGAGGTATAAATACGTATGCCCGGGTACCTTGTAAATCATCACATAGATCAATACAATTTCGGCGCATCGCCATCCTTTTTGACGGGTTCTTGCCTCTCGAGCCGGGCTGCATTGGTTATGTTCGACCTCCTGCGAGAGGGTAAGTCTCGTCACCCCGACTATCGTATCGGCTAGGACTTCCTCGGTTAGGTCCGATATTCTAGCCGATCTACGGTAGTCGGCTTACCACGATGTATCTATTCTGTCTACGGCTACATCAGTTAAGTTTGATCTCTTAGTCCGAGTAGGTATATCACATCACGCGTGCGTAGATTTATCAGCTTACTAGGTGTAATTTATCGTCAGTTTGTGCTGCATCGGTTAGGTCCAACATACTAAACTGCTAACGATAAGTTGTTCCTACTAGGTTGATTGATTTTCACACAAGGGTCTTATCGGAATATATAGCCGATAAATTATCGTATAGTACATCACGATTGCATTAGATCTACCGGCTCATCGAGGTTCTTTTATCATCATCAATCTGTGCTGCATCGATTAGATCCGACCTATTAGACTAGTGTTAATAATTTTATCCTTGTTAAACCGATGGGTGTCTATGCAATGTTTTATCGGAGTGTCTAGCCGATAAGTTATCTTTTATTAAATAAAGCCGACTATATTGTTTAATTGTTATTTTGTTTATCTACACTATTATCGCAGTCGATTGGAGGGTAATCAATTGATCTATTTATTTTGCCTATTTATGCCATCATCGGCTTCTAGTCGATGTATAAGTGCTTAGTTCATATCAGCAATCAGCCAATGAAACGAGTCCAATCGGCTTCCAGCCGATTGGCTCACTGGTCTAATATTTCTGTTTCCTTGTCAATTGTAGGGTCAAATTGACTGACATGCCTACAAACCTCGAATTTAGGACCTGCACTGGAGTTAACCATATTTCCCAGGCCTTCGTGTGTCTAGTGCATCGAACCAGATCCTCACCTCGTTCTCAACGCTGCTGGTGATTTTCGGTGTCAACACCTATGTATAACACATGTCCTATATATATAAATACACAATACCAAAACTTTATGACAAAAAATTCTAGTAAAAATAATAACAGAATTCAACATAGAAGATAGCAGAAAATATTGATGATAATAGATAGCAGGGCTGGCACAAATTTGGGATATATCTATAACTCATCATATAAAATAGCATTCCTTTTGAAGTATATCCGATGATTAGATGATTTTCATTTGGAAGCTTCATAATCGTCATATGTTCTTAAGAGATTTGCACTGATAGAGTACTCCATTCAATCACATATTAACATCAATAGAATGACTGTCCTGTAGTTAAAGATTTGCAGATTTGAACTAAAAAACATTACATCAAAAACATCAGCAACAGATATATGAGATAGCAAAGTTGCTGAAATAACCATGGCAATAACTTCCAAATCAAAGTTGTGCATTGCAATATTCAAGCAAACAGTAAGTAATGGGTTTCAAGTTGACTGTAGAATTACCAAGGCATATTTCCTATGGTCTTCACACTTCCAGTTCCACTAGGGGTTGCACGATGAAATTTATCTTCAACTATCAAATTTATTGGAGCTAAACCTTCCTGAGGATATGAGTGAACAAATTAAATTAAAAAGAATCCATAATTCACACGCTGTTTGGAAATCCTACATTCATGATCAACCAACAAAAGTAGAAAAAAAGAGCATAAATTCAAAAGTCAATTTGCTGCGAGATATATATTCAAAAACTCAAAAGCAAATAGAGGAAGCAGAATTGAAAGAAAACAAACCTTAAAGTAGTTCCTCCACGGCGTTGTTGCCAGCTTGTAGCCTCCCACCTTTAGTTAGAGGGCTATCAATATCGCCAGAAGAGCCTGAAAAATATTAATGATATAAACGTTATGTTGGCTCTTCGGGAAATAAGTCTATGAGGAATGAGAGATATGAACAACTGGATTAAAGAATTTTTATTTTTCTTTTATATAACTTAGATGTGCTTCCTAAATTCACCAATAGGTCCTTTCAAGAACAATTTTTCATTTTGATGATTCTCCGCAGGAGCCATTACATAAATCAACTATATGTTTATTATCTAGAGTGGCCATTCTGTGGTTAGCCCTAAAAAGGGAGGAGGAAAATGCCATGGAATACATATTCATCAATTAGCGAAGAAAAAAATAAACTACAAATAATGATGAGGTATAGAATAATTTCACACGAATTAGCATGGTCATCCGAGTTCAAGATTTGCATAGTCTACATAGTGTTATAAGAATCGTTCAAAAGTATCATTCGTGTAGCATACAACTCTTCAATCAAAAGAACTAAAGCAAGACATGTTAAGATACAATACAACTAAGTATACAGATACTATCTCCGACCATACATGCATATGAACCATACGACATGAACAAAATTTTCAAAGTAAAACATATGGACAACACTAATCCGAACCTTACATCCAAAGCCACAACAGATTGGTGGCAAAAGGAAGAGCAAAAAAGAAAGTAACTTTTTTGGCAAAGCTTCTCATACCTTGTTGACTTTGCCGACCTTGAGACAGGCCCTCTCAAGCACGAAAATCGTGACAGGCCGCCGCTTCCTGTCCACCGACCAGGGCACGACCGGTAGACCATCCAGCACCTCCGCCGCCTCGTCCTCCTCCTTTCCCCTTCTCCTCATCCCCCTCCTCCTCCTCGGGCGGCGGGGGTAGCTCCTCCGCCTCTTCGGCCACTACCGGGGGTTCACGGAAGGCCCCGCCATCGTCGAGCTTCTGTTTCTTCTTCCGCCCCTTCACCGCGTGCGGCCGCCCTGGCATCTAGCAGCAGCAAGGGCATTCCGTGTCATGCGTGGATCTAGGGGATGGGAAAGGAGGAGCTGGATCTAGAGACTTGGAATCTACTGCTGTTTTGGATCCGGATGAAGATGGTGAAGGTATTAATCAAAAAGAATACCGAAGTATGATTGGTTCTTTACTTTATCTTACTGTTTCAAGGCCGGACATACAGTTTGCTGTGTGTTTGTACGCTCGATTTCAAGCTTCTCCACGTGTTTCGCATCGTCAAGCCGTCAAGCGGATTTTAAGGTATTTACAACACACTCTTGAATTTGGCATTTGGTATTCTACATCATCATCTATATGCTTAAGTGGTTATTCAGATGCAGATTTTGGTGGTTGTAGAATTGATAGAAAAAGTACTAGTGGAACATGTCATTTTCTGGGAACTTCTTTGATTGCATGGCCTTCTAAGAAACAATCAAATGTTGCTCAATCAACTACTGAATCAGAATATGTTGCTGCTGCTAGTTGTTATTCTCAGATTATTTGGCTTATTTCAACTTTGAAAGATTATGGTCTTACTTTTGAGAAAGTTCCTCTGTTTTATGATAATATAAGTGCTATTAATATTGCTAAGAATCCGGTACAATATTCACGCACAAAGCACATTGATATTTGTTTTCACTTTTTGAGGGATCATGTTGAAAAAAGAGATATTGAATTGAAATTTTTTGATACAAAATTGCAATTGGCAGACTTTTTCACTAAGCCTTTGGATTCTTCTCGTTTTGTGTTTCTTTGGGGAGAATTGGGTATTATTCATCCTTTTGGCATGTTTTAAGGGGAAGTTTTTGTGATTTTTATTGCTTTAAATTTTCATAAAATAAAAAAAAAGAAAGTTAAAAAGATGAGAAAAGAAGAGTTTTGACTTTACCTCTAGTATATTCTTGTACTTGCTAGCAATATGAGTGGGGTTTTTTGGTCGCTAGTTTAGCTTGTGTGCATTATAATCTTTATGTGAGCCTTTGATGTTGCTTTTAAGGGAGATGATGCATGACACTTAAATTCTTTTACTTGAACTAAGTAAATATGCAATATTGTCACTAATGCTAGTTTGAAGGAATTATGCTCATATGTATGCTTGCTGAAATTTTCACTCCTCAAATATTCTAGAGATTCCTCAAGTAAAAAATATATGTTTATATGAGAGAAAAAAAGAATACCGAATCCTTGGAAACAGTATTCATGACAAGGACATATCCGAAGTAAGAAAAATAATGGGTGCCGAATCCTTGAAAACAGTATTCACGACAAGGACGTACCCACGGACATATTTGAGAAAATTGCTTTTGTGCTATTAAAAGGTTATTGTGAGCAAAAGCTCAAAAATTAAACTTGATGAAAATTCTCTTGTAAAGAGTAAGTTATTTTGAGAAAGTGTGTTTAGTTCAACTTGTCTATGTATGGGGATTTTTTCTTTCAACCTATGTACTAGTGATTATGTTGCATTATAAATTGCTCGAATACATGAATCTTTAGTGCTGATTTAAACCTATCTGTAATGTCCATAGTTCATGTTTTTATTCTAATTCATGCTTGTTAGCTAGTTGATCACTTTATCTCCTTTGTCGTTGCAACACATGTTCTTGAATTGCTCTAGTATACTTCAAAGCTCTAGAACAAAAAAAGAATATGAACTTCTTGATGAAATCATTGTCAAAAGGGGGAGAATGATACAAAATGATGCAATTTTTTTATAAAAAGGGAAGGGAATTTCTTTCTTTTAAAAAGGGGGAGAAGTTTTCTTGTTTTTCAAATCTTTTGAGCCTTGAGTGCTTTTTATCATTTTTACTAATTCTTTTGGTTTTTATTTTCAAATACTAAATCATATTTTAAAGGGTTTGCCAATGTGTTCATTAAGGGGGAGATTGTGAAATCATTGTCTTGATTTATTTTATATTTTGTGACGAACAATTGGCTTTACAAATGATTTATTTAATAAGAGATTGGTTTGAAAATAACTGTGAATATTGGTGTAAGTGTGTGTGGCTAATGCGAGCCAAGTTGGGAAAGAACTTGTGCTCGGATATGGTATCTTTGTTTTTGCATGTGTAGATGAGTCTTGAGGTCTTGGGAGTATTGCCGGTGATGGATCGGGAGTCGATTTAGGAGAAGTTGATGTCCGGATGATCGGGAGATCACGCGGGATACTAAAGGCTAGAGATCAATACACGTGGAAGTAAAGATTCCATATGGCATACAAGAGGAATTATGTGCATATGGAAAGAGGAGTAGGATTAGGAGTTCTACTCCTACTTTGTGTAGGAGATTTTAGGTATAAATATATGAGGGGTTGAGACCCTAGAGTTATAACTTTTGAAAGAGAGAAAAGCTAGGGTTTAGTTTTGAGAGAGAGGAGTGCTTTGTATATGCTTTATAAACACATCTTGATGCAATAAAGTTAATCTACTTTGAAAAGCATCTTTGGTGTGTATCCTTCTGAATTCCGACGGTTCATTCAACAAGAGCGCGACGAGGCAGTGGTTCTACCAGCGGACATACGGTGGCCAGACTGGCGCAACAGAGACGGTCTGACCGGTGCACTCCATCCATGTTTGAGGGTTTCTTTTATTCCGCAAAAGATTTTGGTTTTTGGTTCCTTCCATTCAACCCCCTCTGGTAGGCTTGGTTCTTATGTTCGATCCTACACTTAAACCAAGATACTTTGGGGATGAGGTACTTTAGTTATCCGAACGTCGACGACGACTTCGTTATAAGTTTGGCTCTAAATTTTCTTTCATGGATTGCTATGATCATCAGTTAATCTACCATATCAATGAACAAAATTTTTCCTGTTACACAGGTAGAGCCGAGGATGTGTGTATTCACAATGTGGATTGACACAGAGAGACCGTCATCTGATGGACGAATGATGACACAAGTTGAAACGAGATCACAATACATACGGGCGAAGGAGGAGCACAAGTGACGAGTTGAGCCGGCTAGCTTAGACTGAAGAAACAATCCTTTTGGAGTGCCCAAATGGTCTGAGCGTCCAAGATACGTATGCAGAGATCGCTGCCAGGTGACCACATCGTTCGCACAAGGGACGTACAGAAGGAGATATTTGCCCAAACATAGACGATAACTTTGTTGTATGTCTCGCTCGTACTTTCATACGATTTTACATGCTATAAATATTGTTAAAATAATGCTATTTACATAGGAAAATCCAAGAGTGTGTGGGTTCACTTCGTGGATTAATGTAGTGAAACCCAACTATGAAGGCGGAAGAGTTACTGAGGCTGAAACAATAGCGGAGTACACTCGGAGGAAAAACAAGAACAACCGAAACCAAGTCCAACGACAGAGAAGACGTCAATAGCAACCCAGCCTTCTTAGATATTACCAACGTTACCAAGCGTTGGCCTTTTAGTAATTGTTTCTAAACTGCAAAGTCGTACTCGTATGAAAGTCCACGACCCTTGTATTCCATAATAAAATAGTTGTACATCGATCATGTTGTTAATTGCGCTATGCTTCACAAACATTTTAAAAATAAATAATTGAAAGGTTAAAAAATCGCCTACATGTCGAAATTATGCTGCAAATTGTTGGAGTACTAGACAAGTTGTAACAAATAACTTACAAGTCTAGCGCAGCAAGAATCAATTGGTTTCAGCGGAACAACATATTAAAATTAAGATAGAAGCGTGCTACTCGTTGTCATCCGGATCAAAACTCGTCGATGCACCACCTGCCTTTTTCTTGCTCTTTCTTCTCGCGCCTACTGGGGTTTACGTCTTGAGAGCAACAATCTTTCTAGAGAAAGTCGATCACGGGTGGACCTTCATGCCTGTACATATCTCGTGACATCAACGGCTCCATAATCCTGGGTCGGCTGTGTCATTGTGTCACACCCTGAGTTTAGCCACACAGAAACTTTACCGGAGAAAATACCTAAGAAAAGGAATTTTAAAATGGCTAGAGAAATTAATTGATGGTGTAAAATGCAAGATAATAAATTATCGTGGCCGGGAATATTTTTCTTGTATTCTCTGTGCCAAAATACATTAACTGGATTTTTAGTGGAATTTACAGAGCACAGGAACTATTTTTAATAAATCAAATACGCTTATCGGAATTAACATCGTCCTGGAAATCTTTTTCCTTTTCTTTCCCTTCTGTTTGCTCTGTTTCCTCTTTTTCTCCATCGCCGGGCCGCCGACCCAGCACCGCGCCGCAGGCCGGGTCCTTTTTTTTTCCCTCCCCGGCCTTTTCCTCCTCGCGCCCGCGCCCTCGCCCTGCGCCCGCGCCCCGCACCCTGTGCTCGTGCCCGTGCCCGCGTGCTCGTGCCCGTGCCCTCTCCCTTGCCCGCGCCCCGCGCTCTCTCGCGCTCGCGCCCGCGCCCACGCACCTCCCGCTGACAGGCCGGGCCCGCCTGTCAGCATCATCTTCCTCCTCCGTCCGAATCGGGCGGAGGGGAAACTCCCCGGGGCCGTCCGATCCGGCGCCGCCTCCTGCCTCATCCTCCCGCACTCGCACTCGTTCAAACGGTCGCGGACCGAGTCCGCCCCACTCCCCCGAGTTCTCCGGCGTCCACGTCTCCTCTCTCCCGTGAACCACGCGCATGATCTCCACGCCGTGACCCACTCACTCGTGCGCGTTTGGAGCCGTTCGGCCGACCGTATATAAACCATCTCCACCCTCTCCTCCATCTTTTCCCCAACACGCCGAGCTTTCCAGTGCCCCAGAACCCCGTCGCCACCGTGCACCCGAGCTCCACCGTCTTTCGCCGCTTCCGGTCGCCGCTCGCCGCCGTTCCGGACGCCGCCAGGCGACTCCGCCACCGCCTGCACCTCCGCCGCGCCGCGCCGCATCTTGGCCGCCACTCCGTGGAAGCCAAAGCTCACCGGACCGCCTCGCCCACGCGCACGGTGAGTATCGGCCTTCCGCCTCCTTTCCGGCCGGTGATTCCTGCCGCGCCGTGTCTCTATTCTCCACTCTAACTCCTCTCCCGTCCTCCTCATCCTCCAGGACACCTCGGCAGTCGCCTCTCGCCCGTTCCCCGCCGTCGGAGTTCCGTCGCCGACGTCGTCCCGAGGTCGCCGCCGCCTTTTCGTCGCCACCGTTGTCTTCGCGCCGTCGCTCGCCGTCGTGAGCCGCCGGTGAGAACCCTCTCCGTTTTCCCGTTCATTTCCGCCCCTCCGTGTGGTCGTCGCCGCACCGGGTGGTTGCCGCCGGCGACCATCGGGTCGCGTGCGCACCGCCGCCTCCCGCTCGGGACGGCTGGCTTCGGCCGCCGCTCCCCGGGGCCGTCCGATCTGCCGGGTGGCAGATCGGGGCCGCCCGCTTGCTCGCCCGCGTGGTTGCCCGCGGTGGCGCCACGTGGTGCGCTCGCCTCTATGCGCCGTCGCCTCCCCCTCTGGTGACGTCTTTAAATCGGTTAATGCACAATAAATCGTCTGGTTAATTATATTTTACACTAAAAATAGCAGTAAAACTTCAATAAATCATAACTATTTCATGCGAACTCAGATTAAGTCCATTCAAATTTTATTAAATCCAGAAAAGTGCCGAGAATCCATTAATAATACTTTCAGCCCATGTTTGTCGACCCCATGTACTGTTTTTAATTGTTTATGCATTGTTTGTTGTAGAATCCGACGCCGGTAATCCTCCTGCGTATTTCGAGATCGTAGCCGAATACCTTGAGCCGGAGCAAGGCAAGTCGCACTGATACTTTGATCAATTTGTACCCATTTTTCGCTAAATTGCTTTGTTTATTCAAATAAACTGCATTATTTTTAATATTACATGTGGGAGGTTATTACCTATACAATGTTAGGACTCAGCCATAGCTTTGAAACCTGATTCCTTGTCACCTGGGTAATAATATGAGTAGATTATAATCCCTAGGATGCTTAGCCATGCTTAGCAACATAGCTCACCTGGGAATTAAATAATGTCTTTTTATATGATTCGACTCAATGTCGGAAAAATGGAACCTTGGATAGGTTGTTGTTAAATTCCTAAAATTTTGACCTAAATGGTGGGCTGTGGGTGTATGGTTTTGCTTGTCACACCCATGGCAATTAAGGACCGGTTCGCGGGAACCACTTGGGCAACTTCCCGTACTTGCCACAAGCCAGCGTGGGCAACGGCTGGGCTTGAAGCGTTTCTTCTCCCTCTCCTAGGCACCGAAGAAGAGGGTGGGCGTGATGGAGTTGGGTCGGCCCGGGGTAGGGTTGATCGGCTGCCGGATTCACCGTGGCGCAAGGGGGGTAGCCTGGCCAATATGGCGTGCCCTGTCGGCAGGTGCAACCTCAGCGTGGTGTGGATGGTTAGGGAGGGGTTGCGTGAACGGTCCTGTCACAGCCTCGCACGGGACATCGTGGTGATGTGCTGGCACACGGGAACGTGTGTGGGGGCTGTGTCTTGTGGGTACAGTTGTACACCTCTGATCAGAGTAAAACTATTCGAATAGCCGCGCCCGCGGTAATGGGCACATTGGCCAAGACTCACCGTGATTAGTCTCACCCTAGATAATTAATCCTGTTTTATCAAACTAGTGTGTGGAAGGTGTGAGTCCGGTCGACGTGGTTGAGTTGACCGGGGGTGACTGGTTAGCGTGGTTTAACGCTAATCGGTGGAGACTGGTGAGTGTGGTGTAACTCTCATCAGTTACGCCTGGTGGTCGTGGTGTAACTTCCATCAGCGCGGCCTGGTCAACGTGGTTTAGCGTTGGTCGAGAAAAACTGGTCAGCGTGGTACGTTGTCCGGTGGTGTCTGGTTAACGTGGTGTAGCGTTAATTAGTGGAGTCCGGGTAACGTGGTGTAACGGTACCCGGAGGTGTCTGGTGAACGTGGTGTAGCGTTCATCAGTGGAGACTGGTTGACGTGGTTTAGTGTCAATCAGTTGGGAATGGTTGGGCCTGGTTAACGTGGTGTAACGTTAATCAGTGGTGAATTAATATTGTTAATTAAATCAACTTTTCAATGTTTGCGAACTACTCCCTTTTGCAACTGCTTTTCCGCAAATAAACCCTGTCCCATCTTTGTACCCTGTGCATATGCATATTTGTGGGTGTGATTTGTTGAGTACTGTGGGTAGTACTCAGCCTTGCTCCAATTTTCCCCCCCAGTGTTGGAGGACGCGTCAGATGAAGATCATCCTGAGGAATAGGCTGGCTCCGCCGTCAAGGTGCCTGTGGGAATGAAATCGGCTGCTTGGCCAGATGTTTATAGACTCCGTTTTACCTTTTTCCGCTGCATTTATGTAATTTACAGTTTACTCTGTTTGTAAGACACTCTGTATGGCAACTTGGTTTGTGTACCCTGGCTTTCCTGGGCAGGGATTTATTACACATTAATGTTCAGAATTTCGGTGCGAATTTCTGGGCGTTACAAGTTGGTATCAGAGCCGAGCTTGACCGTAGGACCAGCCAAATGGAAACCCTAAGAGCCCTCTGAAATTCTCATTTGCATATGCCTCTTACAGTTGGAGTTATTTTGGGAAAAGTGGGAATCTATTTTCAGGTTGGGGTAAAATCTTGGCCGTTTATGTGATGGGAAAATTTGAGTCAAACCTGGAGTTAAATTTTTGTTTCAAGGATTGACATCGTGTCCAAATTTTGGGAAAACATTGGTTATTCTTGGGAAAGGTTTGATTTACAGCATGCATAAAATCTCTTTATTTGTGTTGAAATTATTATGTGAATCTTATGTGGTTTCGTAATGGTATTTTGTTGGTTTCAAATTTACTTACAAAACTATTTACTGCATAAAATCGTTGTTGTTTCCAAATTATTTATTGTTTACTTATTTGGATCTGAGCATACATTGATTCCCCTCCTTGTCTTCTATAGATGGACAACCTCCCCAACCAGCGTTGTACCGACATGGGTGGCTTCGTGGAAGAACTGCGGATGATGAGCTTCACCTTGGGGTACAGCCGTGCCCCAGAGTACACAGCAGTGGAGCCCTTGGAGGGTGAGCTACCACACCGGGTTCGTGTGGAGTTACCTGGCGAGATGTACCTCCTGCCTGCTATGGAGGTAGAGGTTGGCGGGCGTACCTTCAATCACGCCTGTCAGGAGGCTGCTTTCCGCCTGCTTGGAGAGCTGCGCCGGAAGCATCACTCTACCCTCCGCACCACTTCTTACCGCTACCTCCCCTACCGGACGCCCGACCAAGAATACAGTTATTTCCAGCTGGCAGACAATGAGAACGACACCACCATTGTTCACATGAGGCAGGCAATGATGGCTATGGACTACATGCATGCCAACTGGGTGCGTGCAGCTCATGACCGGGAGGACGCCAACAGGATGACTATCATGGGACTCCAGAACCAGGTCGACCGCCTGAAGAAGGAGGTCGCAGAACTTAAGGGGCAGCCGCCACCCGGTGGAGCCAGGACCCGGCTGACTCCGAGGAAGAGGACCCTTCCTCCGGTGCGTGTTCAATTGGCTCCCAGGAACGGGCCTCACGCACCACCACCCCCACTGTGGCGCCTCCCGACTAGGTGGAAGGCCACCATGTGCATAAGGCACCCGATCCCAGGATCAGTAGTCGGGTACGCACAACAATGATACAACCCAGAGTTACAATAATACATAAACAGAGTACTTACATATATGTACAAGGAGATCCATCCAGGACAGACCCGGAATGGGCAAAAATAATCAACAGGTAAACTAACGAAACAGCAGAAACAGGGCGGAAGCTGGGCAAAAACTACTCCACAAGCTCGGTTGGGAACTAGACTCGAAACCTTCAGAAGTCTTCGTAGTCGGCCTGGTCTTGGAGGAACTCGGCAGCAGTCGGATCTTCGTCTTCTTCTCCAAAACCTACTATACATATATATGAACAAGGTGAGTACTTTCGTACTCAGCAAGCCGGAAATGATGCCATGTCGGTCAGACAGAAAGGCTAAAGGTTTATTTGCGAAAATTGCCTTTAGAACTCTTTTCTTTGCAAACACTACTGAGCTTTAAATTTCTGTTGTCGGACAGAGGCTCACGCCTCTATCCATTCCGCAAGTTGCTTTTCAACAACTCGCCACTTAATGAATCAAGCATAAACATATATGTTCTTATCATCTTTTACTTTTCATTTGTTGGTCCTTTATCTCCCGAGTAGCTACAACCACTCGTTGACCCTGAGACTCGGCTACAACCAAATCTCAGCTGTGGCACTTGATGCCCGCTACACTGGCTACAACCAGCTAGCTAGTCGGCCGCCCTGGCTACAACCCGGGGGCTCATCATCGCTGCCCTGGCTACAACCCGGGAGCATGATCATGGCACTAAATGCCCGCTAGGCTGGCTACAACCAGCTAGCTAAGACACTGCTGCCCTGGCTACAACCCGGGAGCGTGCTCATCACCGTCTTCTGGCTACAACCCGAAGACTGAATTGCCGCCCTGGCTACAACCCGGGGGCTTAAACTTTGCTGCCCTGGCTACGACCCGGGAGCATGATCTTCATCCTGTTTACTTTTCATACACTTGTTTATGGTGCTTAACACCCCGGATCACACAGATCCGTTTCTGGCCACACAGGCCTTCTGTTTGCTTACTCGGCAAACTCTGGTCACGGTTCCCTTCCCATCAAACACTTTCACAAATCACTGGCAAACAAGTCTACGCTATGGGAATCACCTTGCATCGCCCTTAACCGTGGGCACGGCTGTTCGAACAGTTCTGCTAAACTCTGCAGAGGGTGTGCGCTTTACCCATCCGACACGAAAATTACACCGAGTACTGGCCTGTACCCAGAAATTCGTGACAAGGCCATTTCCAAAGCCAGTCTAGAGTCATCCAATGCCAGCCGAAAGATCCACACAGGATTCAGTGGTCTGCACTGAACTTCCCTAAACCTACTATTTACTCGGCCAGGGGCATCCCATAATACCCGTCTGGTCGCACTGTAAGATGCTCGGATGGAATTCCCAAAGGAAACGGTCCTTAATGATGATACATAGCCAAGCCACACAGGCACTGTCTCTGTATATCAAGATTTTCACAACTTTATTTGTTTCACAAACACGCCGATACACGGAGTACCGGGTTTTTCGAATCAGTTTGGTAAAACCCAATGTTTTTTCCCAACGACAAACAACGTTGCAGAGCTAAGCCATTCTACTCGGCATCGTATCCTCAGATAGGATGCTAGCGTGCCATTTATGTGGGGCTCTTCAAGGGAGAAATATAACAACATCCTACCAAATAAGTGTTACTACTGGGTAGGTCCATCGGTTGCGCTTGCAAAACCGAGGCCAACAGTTTACAAAAGGTGTAAACTAAGCATGCATAATATTTTCCAAACAACATAGTTTTGCATATATGGGAATCAATATGATCAAAGAGGCTTGCCTTGTTCCAAGGAGGGGTCTTCTTCGGCGGAAGGCGGCTTCTGGATCGTCCACCGGTTCAGGCTCTGAACAAGCAGAAAGGAAAACACTGATAAGCAGGAGAAGTAAAACACCAAGAGAAAGATCAAGAAGTAGTCGGCTGCAGGAAAGGTGGCAGTCGGCTGAACCAGGTTTGCAATCCGGGCGACAGAGCTCCAAAACTTGAGAGGAGAACAAGAACTCAGCAGAGCTGGAGCTGGCCGGTTTGCAAAACAAAGGAAGAAGGAGCATGGATGGCTCAATATATAGCCGGCGTGCAAGAGTGAGGCACGGTGGAGTTGGCAACGGGTAGGAGAAAAAGTCAAGGTGAACTGACAAAGGATTTGACAGGGAGTGACCTTGGAGTCCAACTGGTCAGGGGAGTTGGCAGGCACTGCAGCTGCGATGAGACATTAAGGTCAAGCTAGGACAGGTTGGAGAAATCTCACTGACAGGCTTCGGACTGACCACTGTCCAAGCGATTGCAGCAGGTTATTGTCCATCGGTCCAAGCGGTGCTGCGGACAGGTGAAGACTGGTTCTTTTCCACTCCGGTAGTCGGCGTCCAACGGCGGGTGCAACTCGGGGACAAGGAAACAACAGGTCTCAACAAGGTAGTCGGCCACTTCACAGTGCTTACTCGGCAGCAAGGAGGTCCGAGTAAGACAAGGGAAAGGGCAGGATACAAGGACTGAGTAGCAATCTACTCGGCTCAAGGGAGAAGGTAGTCGGCTAGCCGGGGAGAAAAACTGAGGCACAGCTGACAGGATAGGAGGGGAGCTCGGGAAAACGAAGACTAGCGGAACAGGAAAACGGGTCGTTACAAACCTCCCCCACTTAACAGAATCTCGTCCCGAGATTCCGCTACTCGGCGAAGAGCTCCGGGTACTCAGCTTGAAGGCGATCTTCTCGTTCCCATGTAGCTTCATCCTCCGAATGGTTACTCCATTGCACCTTGCAGAATCTGATTGTCTTTCGTCTGGTACGTCTGTCCCTTGTCTCCAAAATCCGAATAGGGCGTTCCTTGTAGGTGAGGTTGCGTTGTACGTCGATCTCTTTCAACGGAACTTGCTCTTCTGGGATGCGAAGACATTTCTTCAACTGGGACACATGGAACACGTCGTGGACGTCGGAGAGTTCTTCGGGTAACCTCAGTTGATACGCCACTACTCCGCGTCTGTCGACGATAGGGTAAGGTCCGATATAGCGAGGCGCTAGCTTTCCACCCATTCCAAATCTCTTTGTTCCACGTAGGGGTGATACTCGGAGATACACATGGTCTCCTATCTGAAACTCGAGCTCTCGTCTCCGATTATCTGCATAGTTCTTCTGCCGGGTTTGGGCTGTCTTCAAGCGCTCTCGGATAACCTTAACTCGCTCTTCTGCCTCTTTCAAAATGTCTGGTCCAAAAACCATCTTTTCTCCTACGTCTGTCCAACAGAGTGGGGTTCTACACTTGCGTCCATATAGAGCTTCATTGGGGGCCATCTGGATACTGGCTTGATAGCTGTTATTGTAGGAGAAACTCGGCATAAGGCAGACAGAGATCCCAGGTTCCTTCAAAATCCAGGGCACATGCTCTTAGCATATCTTCCACGATCTGGTTGACTCTCTCGGTTGTGTCCCATCCGTCTGGGGTGATATGCAAGTACTGAAAGTTCAGGTTAGTGCCCATTGTCTCATGCAACTTTTGCAAAAGTGGGAGGTGAACTGAGCTCCTCGGTCAGACACTATCTTCTTTGGGACTCCATGTTGGCAGATAACCTTGGTCAGATACAGCTCGGCTAGCTTCTTGGCCGGGTAGGTTGTCTTGACGGGGATAAAGTGGGCGACCTTGGTCAGTCGATCCACTATTACCCAGATGGAATCATGTCCGCCGGGGTCTTAGGTAATCCAACGATGAAATCCATTCCTATTTCTTCCCATTTCCACTCGGTATCCTTAAGGGCTGAAGCAATCCTGCTGGCTTCTGATGCTCTGCTTTAACCCTTTGGCAAATGTCACAAACTGCGACATACTCGGCAATATCTCGCTTCATTCCAGGCCACCAGTAATGATCCTTAATATCCTTGTACATCTTGGTACTTCCTGGGTGGATGGAATAAGCGGACTCATGGGCTTCTCTCAAGATCAAGTCTTGGATTTCCTTTCTGTCGGGCACGCAAATGCGTTTCCCAAACCAAAACAGTTCCTTTGCTGTCGATGGAGAACTCGGGGCTTTTCCCTGGGTCATGCTTTCCTTTAGAGATACAATCTTTTCATCTACTTCTTGAGCTTCTCTGATCCGGTCCTCCAGGTAGGCTGAATCAGCAAAGTCGCCAGCGTCCTGGCTTGACCATATTTATCCTTAGCTTTTCCAGTTCTCGACTTAGCTCGGGTTGAAGGGGCGGGGTCAAGATGGCATTACAATGGACTTTCCGACTGAGGGCATCGGCAACAACATTTGCCTTGCCAGGTGTGGGTAATGTATTCCAAGGTCGTAATCCTTAATCAACTCAAGCCATCTTCTTTGTCTGAGATTAAGCTCCGGTCTGAGTGAAGATATACTTCAGGCTCTTATGTCAGTGTATACTTCACACCGATTTGCCGAACTAGGTAATGTCGCCATATCTTCAAGGCATGCACTACTGCTGACAACTCTAGGTCATGGGTCGGGTAGTTCAGCTCATGGGGTCTTAACTGTCTTGAGGCATACGCAACCACTCTTCCTTCCTGCATAAGCACACAGCCTATGCCTAGTCGGGATGGCATCACAGTATACCTCAAAGTCTTTCCTGATATCCGGAAAGGATCAACACAGGTGGGGTAGTCAGCCTTTTCCTTAACTCCATGAAACTTTTCTCACAGGCGTCACTCCATTCAAACTTCTTTCCTTCTTTAGCAATTCTGTCATGGGTTTGGCAATCCTTGAAAATCCTTTCAATGAATCTCCGATAATAACCAGCCAAACCTAGGAAACTTCTCACTTCCGTGACGTAGTCGGGATTTCCAAGAAAGCACGTCTCTCACTTTCCCCGGGTCCACTTCTACTCCTTGGGCAGTGACCACATGCCCGAGAAAAGCAACTCGGTCTAGCCAAAACTCACACTTCGAGTACTTGGCAAACAACTGGTGCTCTCTTAACTTTCCTAGAACCATTCTCAAATGTCCAATGTTCCTGCTCGTCCTTGGAGAAGATTAGATATCATCCATAAATACCACGACAAACTTGTCGAGATATTCCATGAATACCTTATTCATAAGACTCATGAAGAAAGCTGGAGCATTAGTGAGGTCCGAAGGACATCACCGTATACTCATATAATCCATATCGGGTCAGGAAAGCTGTCTTGGGTATATCCTCAGGCCTGATCTTCAACTGGTGGTATCCTGATCTCAAGTCAACCTTAGAGAAAACTTTAGCTCCTTGCAGCTGGTCGAACAGGTCGTCAATCCTTGGTAGAGGATACTTATTCTTGATGGTTACTCCATTCAGTGCGCGATAATCAACGCACATCCTTTGGTCTTATCCTTCTTTCCACTAGGGCACTGAGCTCCCCAAGGTGATGTGCTAGGTCGTACAAAACCTAGGCACTCAAAGTTCTTCTATCTGCTCTTTCACTTCGGCTAACTCTTTACCGCCATTCTATAGGGCTTTGGATATGGGTGCTGTGCCGGGTAGCAACTCTATAGAGAATTCAATCTCTCTATCAGGGGCATTCCGGGTAAACTGTCTGGGAAGACATCAGGGTACTCATTGATCACCGGCACTCTTCCAAAGGACTACTTGCACCGAGCTCAGGAGGGGTCGGTTCTTGGGGTTTCCAAGGGAGGCAAACTTTACTTCTTGTCCAAAAGGGCACTGCAGGTTTATGGTGCTGGTTGCACAGTCTATTCGGCCTTTGTGCTTAGCTAACCAGTCCATGCCTAGAATCAAATCCAAGCCTTGCGATTCCAGGACAATGGTTGGCTGAGAAACTAACTCCTTTAATTACCAAGTAACTCCAGGGCAAGATTGGTCTGACCTAAACTCCTTACCAGGGAGTGTATGACCATAGGTATCCTAAGACCTTGAACATCCCACATACTTATCCACAAAAGATTGAGAAATAAAGGAATGCGATGCTCCAGAATCAACAGAACAACTGCAGGTACGGAGTTGACAAGAAACGTACCCATTACCACATCTGAAGCTTCTCGGGCTGTCTCCGACTGGATATGATTGACTCGGCCACGCCCAAAGGTCGGAGGGGCACGGGAGGCAGATCCATAATATGTGTAGTCGGCTGTCCTCGACTGAACACAGGAGCTCTTGAAGCGCTGGCGTAGGGCGTCCAGGGACTGCAGGGTCTTGCTTCTGGGGACAGTGTCGGGCGAAGTGACCCAACTCGTTGCAGTTGTAGCATCGGCTTCCGGGGCACTCGGAATACTCCTCGCTGAAGGCGGCTGAGGTATAGGGCGACTTGCACCGGTACTTGCACTGAGGGTCGGGACTGAACAGAAGAAGCCGGGCGAGAAACAGATGGGCGAAACACCCGCTCTTGAACTGGGATGGGGCAAACTGACGGGAAGGACTGGGAGATAGGGCCTGTACTCGACCACTACGAGACTGCATCTGGGAGAGCCTTGCGCTTGCGAAAACTTCGATCTCCTTCCTCGCGTCTTCAACTACTAGGGCTCTATTGACCATGTGCTGGAAAGTAGGGAAGTCATGGGCAATAAGCGGATCTTCATTGCCACATTCATCCCTGTTCAGAAACCTTCTGATTTTCTTCTTGTCCGTGTTCACGTCCTCGGTGCATAGCGAGCTAGATGGTTGAACCTGCTCAGTACTCGCTGATGCTGGAATGTCCCTGCTTGAGGTTGTTGAATTCTTCTCTCTTAATGTCTATTACTCCTTCTGGACATGTGCGGCTCTGAAGGCTTCAACAAACTCGGGCCAGCGATGTTGGCGGCATCTTGATGGCAGCACAGTAGTTCTCCCACCAATCGGCTGCTGGTCCATGCAGTTGGTGTGCAGCAAACTGGGTTTTCTCCACAGGTGTGCACTGCACTAGGTTCAATTTTTCTGTCCATATCCTTCAGCCAGTCGTCAGCCTCTACTGGCTCAGCAGTCTGAGAGAACTCGGCTGGACGGGACCTCATGAAGTCGGCGAGCTTGGAGCGTCCATGAGCTTGTGCTGGGTGGAATGCTTGATGGAGAAGAGGCTGCATTGCGGCCAGATTCTGAGCAATGCCTTGCAAGATCTGGTCTGGATGGCCATAAGCTGCTGGGGTCTGCTGGAAAGTGAGGAGGTTGAGGCAATCCTCCAGGTTTGCTGTCGCAGCGTCGAAGTACCAAGGCCGGCTGCACGGCCACTTCCTGACATCCGATCGTGGGTCTGCTCCACTTCTTGTTCCTCCGCGGCAGTAAGCAGGTTGTTGCGGACTGGACCTTGGTCTTCAAAACCCAAGCGGGCCAGGGTACGGACGGCACGGCGCTGACGTTCTGCCATCTGGTCCTAGAAGAAGGGTCAACCAAAGGAAGAGGGCTCAGCAAGGATATCGGCAACCAAACCGATGGAACAGTATGAAGGAGCAACAAGATTAGCAAGATGATTCAAGCAGCAGAACAAGGAATATACTCGGGAACCCAGCCTCAACGAAAAAGATGACAGATGGGGCACTGGAACCTAAGAGCTTACGACCAAGAACGCCAGGTAGGGAGATAGTCAAGAGTTTAGAAACTTTTCCAAAATTCTACAAAGCAGAGAGAAAGTACCCAGACAAGTCCTAGTCTTTTGCAAATAGTATAGTTTTTCAAAATAGAGATCCTCAAAGACATCTACACGGGTGGGTTTCGTTCCTAGGGCCAACCTTTTGCTCTGATACCACCGCTGTGGCGCCTCCGACTAGGTGGAAGGCCACCATGTGCATAAGGCACCCGATCCAGGATCAGCAGTCGGGTACGCACAACAATATACAACCAGAGTTACAATAATACATAAACAGAGTACTACATATATGTACAAGGAGATCCATCCAGGACAGACCCGAATGGGCAAAAATAATCAACAGGTAAACTAACGAAACAGCAGAAACAGGGCGGAAGCTGGGCAAAAACTACTCCACAGCTCGTTGGGAACTAGACTCGAACCTTCAGAAGTCTTCGTAGTCGGCCTGGTCTTGGAGGAAGTCCATCAAAGGCAGCAGTCGGATCTTCGTCTTCTTCTCCAAAACCTACTATACATATATATGAAACAAGGTGAGTACTTTCGTACTCAGCAAGCCGGAAATGATGCCATGTCGGTCAGACAGAAAGGCTAAAGGTTATTTGCGAAAATTGCCTTTAAACTCTTTTCTTTGCAAACACTAGTGAGCTTTAATTTTTGTTGTCGGACAGAGGCTCACGCCTCTATCCATCCGCAAGTTGCTTTTCAACAACTCGCCACTTAATGAATCAAGCATAAACATATATGTTCTTATCATCTTTTACTTTTCATTTGGTCCGTTATCTCCGAGTAGCTACAACCACTCGTTGACCCTGAGACTCGGCTACAACCAAATCTCAGCTGTGGCACTTGATGCCCGCTACACTGGCTACAACAAGCAGCTAGTCCGGAACCGCCCTGCTACAACCCGGGGGGCTCATCATCGCTGCCCTGGCTACAACCCGGGAGCATGATTCATGGCACTAAATGCCCGCTAGGCTGGCTACAACCAGCTAGCTAACACTGCTGCCCTGGCTACAACCCGGCGAGCGTGCTCATCACCGTCTTCTGCTACAACCGAAGACTGATTGCCGCCCTGGCTACAACCCGGGGGCTTAAACTTGCTGCATACCCTGGCTACGGACCCGGGAGCATGATCTTCATCCTGTTTACTTTTCATACACTTGTTATGGTGCTTAACACCCCGATCACACAGATCCGTTCTGGCCACACAGCCTTCTGTTTGCTTACTCGGCAAACTCTGGTCACGGTTCCCTTCCATCAAACACTTTCACAAATCACTGGCAAACAAGTCTACGCTATGGAATCACCTTGCATCGCCCTTAACCGTGGGCACGGCTGTTCGAACAGTTCTGCTAAACTCTGCAGAGGTGTGCGCTTACCCATCCGACACGAAAATTACACCGAGTACTGGCCTGTACCCAGAAATTCGTGACAAGGCCATTTCCAAAGCCAGTCTAGAGTCATCCAATGCCAGCCGAAAGATCCACACAGGATTCAGTGGTCTGCACTGAACTTCCCTAAACCTACTATTTACTCGGCCAGGGGCATCCCATAATACCCGTCTGGTCGCACTGTAAGATGCTCGGATGGAATTCCCAAAGGAAACGGTCCTTAATGATGATACATAGCCAAGCCACACAGGCACTGTCTCTGTATATCAAGATTTTCACAACTTTATTTGTTTCACAAACACGCCGATACACGGAGTACCGGGTTTTTCGATCAGTTTGGTAAAACCCAATGTTTTTCCCGACGACAAACAACGTTGCAGAGCTAAGCCATTCTACTCGGCATCGTATCCTCAGATAGGATGCTAGCGTGCCATTTATGGGGCTCTTCAAGGGAGAAATATAACAACATCCTACCAAATAAGTGTTACTACTGGGTAGGTCCATCGGTTGCGCTTGCAAAACCGAGGCCAACAGTTTACAAAGGTGTAAACTAAGCATGCATAATATTTTCCAAACAACATAGTTTTGCATATATGGGAATCAATATGATCAAAGAGGCTTGCCTTGTTCCAAGGAGGGGTCTTCTTCGGCGAAGGCGGCTTCTGGATCGTCCACCGGTTCAGGCTCTGAACAAGCAGAAAGGAAACACTGATAAGCAGGAGAAGTAAAACACCAAGAGAAAGATCAAGAAGTAGTCGGCTGCAGGAAAGGTGGCAGTCGGCTGAACCAGGTTTGCAATCCGGGCGACAGAGCTCCAAAACTTGAGAGGAGAACAAGAACTCAGCAGAGCTGGAGCTGGCCGGTTTGCAAAACAAAGGAAGAAGGAGCATGGATGGCTCAATATATAGCCGGCGTGCAAGATGAGGCACGGTGGAGTTGGGCAACGGTAGGGAGAAAAAGTCAAGGTGAACTGACAAAGGATTTGACAGGGAGTGACCTTGGAGTCCAACTGGTCAGGGGAGTTGGCAGGCACTGCAGCTGCGATGAGACATTAAGGTCAAGGCTAGGACAGGTTGGAGAAATCTCACTGACAGGGCTTCGGACTGACCACTGGTCCAAGCGATGCAGCAGGTTATTGTCCATCGGTCCAAGCGGTGCTGCGGACAGGTGAAGACTGGTTCTTTTCCACTCCGGTAGTCGGCGTCCAACCGGCGGGTGCAACTCGGGGGACAAGGAAACAACAGGTCTCAACAAGGTAGTCGGCCACTTCACAGTGCTTACTCGGCAGCAAGGAGGTCCGAGTAAGACAAGGGAAAGGGCAGGATACAAGGACTGAGTAGCAATCTACTCGGCTCAAGGGAGAAGGTAGTCGGCTAGCCGGGGAGAAAAACTGAGGCACAGCTGACAGGATAGGAGGGGAGCTCGGGAAAACGAAGACTAGCGGAACAGGAAAACGGGTCGTTACACCCACCGGCACCAGCTCCAGCACCAGCTCCAGCACCAGCTCCAGCACCAGCTCCAGTACCAGCACCGACGGGTGGATGGATTGGTGCATCGTCTGACGGCGATGGCTCTCAAGGAGACACCAGCATCCACGGGGGTTTCACTTCTACGGACGACAGCAGCTCCTTCAGCGGGTCCCGCACCCGCAGCGAGGCTAGTTCTTCGGCTGACGGGAGTGTGGATTATGTGGGCGGATCCAGGAGCCGCACAGACGACGAGGCCGGAGACGAGCAGGAGCCGGAGTACGACTCGGATGACCGTCGAAGCCGCTCGGAGCATTAGACGCGCCACCCTTAGCTTTGCCGTTTTCTTAGTTTGATTTCCTGTTTAGTTGTAATGTTAGGAATGTTTGTTTGTTTGGGGTTAGTGGTGGCATGCCGTCTGTTGTGGTATGTCCGCCGTAATTAGGAGTTGAACTGTTTTTCCTATGTTTCCAACCAAGAAGTTCAGTTAATTTAATTCAATCACTTAATTATCACCCCTGTTTCTGAGCCACCTGTTTTTCTCCTCCCCTCCCTCTGCTCTCCCCTTCAGATGGTGAACACAAGGAGTGGAGCCCGTGCTGCCAGTGACACTAGCGCCACCAACCAGCGAGAAGGAGCACCTCCGGATCAAGGAGTACCTAACCATGTGCCACCGCCACTACCGGAGAACCCTACCTTGGCGCAGGTTTTGGCCAACCAAAACCAGATGATGGCTCTGATGATGCAACAGATGCAGCAGAACAACCAGCAGCAGCAACACCAGCAACCACAGAATCCGGCCATTGCCCCTCAATCCAAGCTGCCAGAGTTCCTGAGGGTCAGGCCGCCAACTTTCTCCAGCTCCCCCAACCCCATTGATGCCAACGACTGGTTGTTGGCCATCGAGAAGAAGCTCAACCTCCTCCAGTGCACCGACCAAGAGAAGGTCGCTTTTGCTACTCACCAACTCCAAGGTCCCGCATCGGCTTGGTGGGACAATTTCCTGGTGACCCGCACCGCTACCACGGAGGTCACTTGGGCCGAATTCTGCTACAATTTCCGGAAGTCGCAGATTCCAGCGGGAATTGTGGCACAAAAGAAAAGAGAATTCAAGGACCTGGTCCAAGGGAATAGGACGGTTACCGAATACCTCCACGAGTTCAACCGTCTAGCGCGCTACGCGCCAGAAGAGGTCCGCACCGATGTGGAAAGACAGGAGAAGTTTTTGGATGGATTGAACGACGAGCTGACCAATCAGCTCCTCTCAAGCGACTACCCAGACTTCGAGAAGCTGGTGGATAAAGCTATCCGCCAGGAGAGCCAGCACAACAAGGTGGATCGCAAGAGGAAGGCAGCACAGTTCCGGACTCAACAAGGACAGCTTCAGCGACCACGGATGATGATGGGCCCGCATGGTGGACCAGCCACCATGATCGTCCGTCAACAACGCCCGTTCCACCCGGGGCACTCTGGAAGCAACAGCAACAGCGGGCAGTACAACCGTCAGTCCACTCCGCGCCCACCAATGGCACCAACACAGCAGAGTCAGCCACGGAAGGATACCGGGGGCAAGAGCTACGTCTGCTACAACTGCAATGAACCGGGCCACTTCGCCGACAAGTGCCCGAAGCCGAGGCGAATGGGATCCAGACTTGCAGCTCCCCAGCACCCCAACGCCAATCAATAGGTGGTAAAGGGGCGTGTCAACCATGTCTCCGCTGAAGAGGCACAGGCCGCACCGGAAGTGGTATTGGGTACGTTTCTCGTGAACTCAACACCTGCTACTGTACTTTTCGATTCTGGTGCAATGCATTCTTTTATATCCAAGAAATTTGTGGGGACACATGGGATAAAGGTAGTGGAACTTAAAATCCCCATGAGGGTTCATATGCCTGGGAACCGAATGGTAACTGCTCACTATAGCCCTTCAGTGAGCCTAGAAATCCAAGGATCACCTTTTCTAGCCAATCTTATCCTCTTGGAATCCAAAGACCTAGATGTCATCCTAGGGATGGATTGGTTGACCCGACACAAAGGGGTGATCGACTGTGCGGACCGCACCGTAACGGTGACCAGCCCGGAAGGAAAAGTGGTTATCTTCAAGTCACCCGTGCCGTTGCATCGGGAAGCAAGCTTGAATCAGGTCGCAGCAGAGCAACCCCCAGAAAGTGGAACAAAGCCAGAAAGGAAAATACAGGATATTCCAATAGTAAGGGAATACCAGGATGTGTTCCTAGAGGACCTACCAGGGATGCCACCAAAAAGGGAAATTGAATTCAGGATTGATCTGGCACCTGGAACAGCGCCAATATACAAGAGGCCTTACAGAATGGCACCGAATGAGATGGCCGAAGTCAAGAAGCAAGTCGACGACCTGGTACAGAAGGGTTACATCCGACCAAGCACATCACCTTGGGGAGCACCAGTCATCTTTGTGGAAAAGAAAGACAAGACAAAACGGATGTGCGTGGACTATCGCGCACTAAACGATGTCACCATCAAGAACAAGTACCCTTTGCCGAGGATTGATGATCTGTTCGATCAATTGGAGGGTGCCACCGTCTTCTCCAAGATAGACCTGCGATCAGGCTATCACCAACTCCGAATTCGAGAAGAGGATATACCAAAGACAGCCTTCACCACCCGGTATGGTTTGTATGAGTGCACTGTTATGTCCTTTGGGCTGACAAATGCACCTGCCTTTTTTTATGAATCTGATGAACAAGGTATTCATGGAGTTCCTGGACAAGTTTGTGGTAGTGTTCATTGACGACATTTTGATCTACTCAAAGTCAACGAAAGAGCATGAACAACATCTTCGTTTGGTTTTGGAAAAGTTGAGAGAACACCAGTTGTACGCCAAGTTTAGCAAATGCGACTTCTGGTTAAGAGAAGTGCAATTCCTCGGACACATCATCACCGCTCAAGGAGTTGCCGTGGATCCAACGAACGTGGAATCTGTCACCAATTGGAAACCGCCTAAGACCGTGACACAGGTAAGGAGTTTTCTTGGACTTGCGGGGTACTACCGCCGGTTCATCGAGAACTTCTCGAAGATTGCCAGACCTATGACTCAGCTACTGAAGAAGGATGTTAAGTTTGTTTGGACCCCTGACTGCAATCACAGCTTTGAAGAACTCAAGAAGAAGTTGGTTTCAGCACCTGTGTTGATCTTACCTGATCCCAAGAAGGATTTCCAAGTGTACTGTGATGCATCCCGCCAAGGGCTAGGGTGCGTGTTGATGCAAGAAGGCAGGGTTGTAGCCTATGCATCGCGTCAGTTACGCCCCCATGAGAGCAATTACCCAACACACGACCTGGAATTGGCCGCAGTGGTCCATGCTTTGAAAATTTGGCGGCATTACCTCATTGGTAACCGTAGTGAGATTTATACGGACCACAAGAGCTTGAAGTACATCTTCACCCAGCCTGACCTGAACCTCCGCCAGAGAAGGTGGCTGGAACTGATTAAGGACTATGATGTGGGGATACATTACCATCCAGGGAAAGCCAATGTCGTGGCAGACGCCTTGAGCAGGAAAAGTTACTGCAACACCGCTCAGGCAGAGGCAATGTGCAAGGAAATGCAGCAGGAGTTTGAATGCTTGAATTAGGGCATTGTTGAACATGGATTCGTGGCAGCCCTAGAGGCTCAACCCATGCTTTTTGATCAAGTTCGCAAGGCACAAGCGAATGATCCAGAAATCAAAGAACTTAAGAAGAACATGAGAGTCGGAAAGGCTCAAGGTTTTACGGAAGATGAGAACGGGACGGTATGGATGGGGGAACGTTTGTGCGTTCCAGAGAATAAAGAACTCAAGGACCTAATACTCCGGGAAGCCCATGAGACGCAGTACTCCATTCATCCAGGAAGCACCAAGATGTACCAAGACCTTAGAACCAAGTTTTGGTGGGCCAGCATGAGAAGGGAAATCGCTGAGTTTGTGGCACTTTGTGATGTGTGTCAGCGAGTCAAGGCAGAACACCAATGGCCTGCAGGACTGCTACAGCCACTCAAGGTCCCAGAGTGGAAGTGGGAAGAGATCGGGATGGATTTTATCACCGGGTTGCCCCGGACATCATCGGGGTATGACTCAATCTGGGTGATCGTGGATCGACTCACCAAAGTTGCGCATTTCATCCCCGTGCATACCACGTACTCGGGTAAGAAACTGGCAGAACTGTATATGGCTCGCATAATGTGTTTACATGGAGTACCCAAAAGGATCGTTTCTGATCGTGGTAACCAGTTCACTTCCAAGTTTTGGCAGAAGTTACAAGAAGAGTTGGGAACCCGACTGAACTTCAGCACGGCATATCATCCACAAACAGATGGTCAGACTGAAAGAGTCAATCAGATATTGGAGGACATGCTGAGAGCTTGTGCACTAGACTTCGGAGGAACATGGGATAAGAGCTTACCATACGCGGAGTTCTCGTACAACAACAGCTACCAGGCCAGCTTGCAGATGGCACCGTTTGAAGCTCTGTATGGCAGGAAGTGCCGCACACCCCTTTTCTGGGATCAGACAGGTGAACGTCAGGTATTCGGAACCGACGCACTCAAAGAAGCAGAAGAGAAGGTAGCCATAATACGAGAGCGTTTGAAGACGGCTCAATCCAGACAGAAGAGTTATGCTGACAACCGACGACGAGACTTAAGCTTCGAGGAAGGAGACTACGTGTACCTTCGCGTCACCCCACTCCGCGGAGTACACAGGTTCCAAACCAAAGGGAAGCTAGCACCACGTTTCGTGGGACCCTACCAAGTGCTAGCCCGTAAAGGTGAAGTGGCTTATCAGTTGAGCCTCCCAGCTTCAATGACTGGCATACACGATGTGTTCCACGTGTCACAACTGAAGAAGTGTCTGAGGATACCAGCAGAACAGGCAGATCCGGAACAGATCAAGATCCAGGAAGACCTCACCTATGTGGAGAAGCCAATACGGATCCTGGAGATCAGTGAAAGAAACACCAGGAGCCGGGTAATCAGATTCTGCAAGGTACAGTGGAGTCACCATTCAGAGGAAGAAGCCACCTGGGAGCGAGAAGACGAACTGAAGTCCGCCCATCCTCACCTTTTCGCCAGCGCCTCCGAATCTCGGGGACGAGATTCTGTTTAAGGGGGGTAGGTTTGTCACACCCTGAGTTTAGCCACACAGAAACTTTACCGGAGAAAATACCTAAGAAAAGGAATTTTAAAATGGCTAGAGAAATTAATTGATGGTGTAAAATGCAAGATAATAAATTATCGTGGCCGGGAATATTTTTCTTGTATTCTCTGTGCCAAAATACATTAACTGGATTTTTAGTGGAATTTACAGAGCACAGGAACTATTTTTAATAAATCAAATACGCTTATCGGAATTAACATCGTCCTGGAAATCTTTTTCCTTTTCTTTCCCTTCTGTTTGCTCTGTTTCCTCTTTTTCTCCATCGCCGGGCCGCCGACCTAGCACCGCGCCGCAGGCCGGGTCCTTTTTTTTTCCCTCCCCGGCCTTTTCCTCCTCACGCCCGCGCCCTCGCGCTCGCGCCCTCGCCCTGCGCCCGCGCCCCGCACCCTGTGCTCGTGCCCGTGCCCGCGTGCTCGTGCCCGTGCCCTCTCCCTTGCCCGCGCCCCGCGCTCTCTCGCGCTCGCGCCCGCGCCCACGCACCTCCCGCTGACAGGCCGGGCCCGCCTGTCAGCATCATCTTCCTCCTCCGTCCGAATCGGGCGGAGGGGAAACTCCCCGGGGCCGTCCGATCCGGCGCCGCCAACTGCCTCATCCTCCCGCACTCGCACTCGTTCAAACGGTCGCGGACCGAGTCCGCCCCACTCCCCCGAGTTCTCCGGCGTCCACGTCTCCTCTCTCCCGTGAACCACACGCACGATCTCCACGCCGTGACCCACTCACTCGTGCGCGTTTGGAGCCGTTCGGCCGACCGTATATAAACCATCTCCACCCTCTCCTCCATCTTTTCCCCAACACGCCGAGCTTTCCAGTGCCCCAGAACCCCGTCGCCACCGTGCACCCGAGCTCCACTGTCTTTCGCCGCTTCCGGTCGCCGCTCGCCGCCGTTCCGGACGCCGCTAGGCGACTCCGCCACCGCCTGCACCTCCGCCGCGCCGCGCCGCATCTTGGCCGCCACTCCGTGGAAGCCAAAGCTCACCGGACCGCCTCGCCCGCGCGCACGGTGAGTATCGGCCTTCCGCCTCCTTTCCGGCCGGTGATTCCTGCCGCGCCGTGTCTCTATTCTCCACTCTAACTCCTCTCCCGTCCTCCTCATCCTCCAGGACACCTCGGCAGTCGCCTCTCGCCCGTTCCCCGCCGTCGGAGTTCCGTCGCCGACGTCGTCCCGAGGTCGCCGCCGCCTTTTCGTCGCCACCGTTGTCTTCGCGCCGTCGCTCGCCGTCGCGAGCCGCCGGTGAGAACCCCCTCCGTTTTCCCGTTCATTTCCGCCCCTCCGTGTGGTCGTCGCCGCACCGGGTGGTTGCCGCCGGCGACCATCGGGTCGCGTGCGCGCCGCCGCCTCCCGCTCGGGACGGCTGGCTTCGGCCGCCGCTCCCCGGGGCCGTCCGATCTGCCGGGTGGCAGATCGGGGCCGCCCGCTTGCTCGCCCGCGTGGTTGCCCGCGGTGGCGCCACGTGGTGCGCTCGCCTCTGTGCGCCGTCGCCTCCCCCTCCGGTGACGTCTTTAAATCGGTTAATGCACAATAAATCGTCTGGTTAATTATATTTTACACTAAAAATAGCAGTAAAACTTCAATAAATCATAACTATTTCATGCGAACTCGGATTAAGTCCATTCAAATTTCATTAAATCCAGAAAAGTGCCGAGAATCCATTAATAATACTTCAGCCCATGTTTGTCGACCCCATGTACTGTTTTTAATTGTTTATGCATTGTTTGTTGTAGAATCCGACGCCGGTAATCCTCCTGCGTATTTCGAGATCGTAGCCGAATACCTTGAGCCGGAGCAAGGCAAGTCGCACTGATACTTTGATCAATTTGTACCCATTTTTCGCTAAATTGCTTTGTTTATTCAAATAAACTGCATTATTTTTAATATTACATGTGGGAGGTTATTACCTATACAATGTTAGGACTCAGCCATAGCTTTGAAACCTGATTCCTTGTCACCTGGGTAATAATATGAGTAGATTATAATCCCTAGGATGCTTAGCCATGCTTAGCAACATAGCTCACCTGGGAATTAAATAATGTCTTTTTATATGATTCGACTCAATGTCGGAAAAATGGAACCTTGGATAGGTTGTTGTTAAATTCCTAAAATTTTGACCTAAATGGTGGGCTGTGGGTGTATGGTTTTGCTTGTCACACCCATGGCAATTAAGGACCGGTTCGCGGGAACCACTTGGGCAACTTCCCGTACTTGCCACAAGCCAGCGTGGGCAACGGCTGGGCTTGAAGCGTTTCTTCTCCCTCTCCTAGGCACCGAAAGAAGAGGGTGGGCGTGATGGAGTTGGGGTCGGCCCGGGGTAGGGTTGATCGGCTGCCGGATTCACCGTGGCGCAAGGGGGGTAGCCTGGCCAATATGGCGTGCCCTGTCGGCAGGTGCAACCTCAGCGTGGTGTGGATGGTTAGGGAGGGGTTGCGTGAACGGTCCTGTCACAGCCTCGCACGGGACATCGTGGTGATGTGCTGGCACACGGGAACGTGTGTGGGGACTGTGTCTTGTGGGTACAGTTGTACACCTCTGATCAGAGTAAAACTATTCGAATAGCCGCGCCCGCGGTAATGGGCACATTGGCCAAGACTCACCGTGATTAGTCTCACCCTAGATAATTAATCCTGTTTTATCAAACTGGTGTGTGGAAGGTGTGAGTCCGGTCGACGTGGTTGAGTTGACCGGGGGTGACTGGTTAGCGTGGTTTAACGCTAATCGGTGGAGACTGGTGAGTGTGGTGTAACTCTCATCAGTTACGCCTGGTGGTCGTGGTGTAACTTCCATCAGCGCGGCCTGGTCAACGTGGTTTAGCGTTGGTCGAGAAAAACTGGTCAGCGTGGTACGTTGTCCGGTGGTGTCTGGTTAACGTGGTGTAGCGTTAATTAGTGGAGTCCGGGTAACGTGGTGTAACGGTACCCGGAGGTGTCTGGTGAACGTGGTGTAGCGTTCATCAGTGGAGACTGGTTGACGTGGTTTAGTGTCAATCAGTTGGGAATGGTTGGGCCTGGTTAACGTGGTGTAACGTTAATCAGTGGTGAATTAATATTGTTAATTAAATCAACTTTTCAATGTTTGCGAACTACTCCCTTTTGCAACTGCTTTTCCGCAAATAAACCCTGTCCCATCTTTGTACCCTGTGCATATGCATATTTGTGGGTGTGATTTGTTGAGTACTGTGGGTGGTACTCAGCCTTGCTCCAATTTTTCCCCCCAGTGTTGGAGGACGCGTCAGATGAAGATCATCCTGAGGAATAGGCTGGCTCCGCCGTCAAGGTGCCTGTGGGAATGGAATCGGCTGCTTGGCCAGATGTTTATAGACTCCGTTTTACCTTTTTCCTCTGCATTTATGTAATTTACAGTTTACTCTGTTTGTAAGACACTCTGTATGGCAACTTGGTTTGTGTACCCTGGCTTTCCTGGGCAGGGATTTATTACACATTAATGTTCAGAATTTCGGTGCGAATTTCTGGGCGTTACACATTGGAGGTGTTCGTCAATCTGCCGATGTCCTATCTCTGCGTGCTGTTGACGACCTCCACCGTAGCTACATTGGTCACCATACGACTGTATGCTTCCCCCATACGCCGCTATTTATTCGGAGGCATACATCCCTACCAAACATGCAACCCAGATGAGTACCTCGTCGCACATACGAGATATAGTGCTTAAGGAAATTTGGAGTTTTTACCTATTGCTAGAGGCCGCATGGGAGGAGATTGATCGAACAAACTAGTCTCCATGTTCTACAACTCCATAAAACTCGGGCCTTGTGACTGGACGCCTTCACCCATGGAGACCTGGTACATCCCCCGCACCTGCATCGTCAATATATTGCACCATTGTATCAGCTAAAAAAATAAACTTACGATGCACAATCAGAATAAATGAAACGAAATAGATATGGACTAGTGTACTGATTGAAAGCTCCCTGCCGCTGAGTACTGTAACCTATTGGTGCATGGACAGATTAACTTAGATATCACCTGCATACAGGAACATAAAAGGTTGGTGCATGCGAAACCAGAAAAATGGAAAACAACATGTGCCATTCATCAATACCGATAAACCCTCCATGCCATTGCTCGCTTCCGGCCTCTATATGTATAGAATGGGGCATTTGGCTAGAGCCTGGAAAACACGTGAACTCCTCCCTGCCACTGAGCGCTACTGCCTAATGGAGGAATGGATGGAAACGCTTACACCGTTCCTAGCAAAACAGTCCGTTAGAAGTGAATCGTGCACCATTGCAAATCATGGCATACACATTTTAAATATATGTACTTCGTACCTGTTAATGACCCGACTCCTTCATGCCACTGCAAGCCGCCGGGCATTGTAGGTACTGGACGAATCACCTACGTATTATCTGGAGGACAAAATCATTATTTCTCTGAGTAGCAACTCATATATTTTGCAAATATAGGTACCATATTTTTATTTACCTGCAGTACACGCGAGGCCTTTGTCTTTGTGCCGTTGGGAGCTAGGGGGTACTGTAGGCGGAGGAGTAGTCACATTTGTAGTCGATGCATGGGGACACTCCGATGGCCTTGCCAACACTGAGGGCTGCGTGGAAGCTGAGGGCCTAGCGGATGTGGAAGGCCGAGACGAGGTAGAAGGCCGCTTTAGCAGGGGTCCACAAATAGTATATGCGTTGGACGATGCACGTCCGATGCGTGTCTACATGATGCAAGCTGAATGATCCGCTTGCATTTCTGTTGCATTCTATCTACAACGTCCATTACCTCCTCAGTTGACCCTGCAATTCCGTCCCGAAGCTTCTCCCACAATGTATTGGACTCTTCATACAATTCCTGTGCAGTATTGGCCTGCACTCAAAATATGAAGATCATCCAAACCGTGAGTTAAGTACACTACCTAGAGATAGAAAGTAAATTAATATCAAGCTACCATCATGTGGGCCAATGGCGTTGACTTGCATTTCTGTCGCATTCTATTTATACAACAAACTAATATTTGTGTCTAAACTAATATTTACGTCTAATGTGTACCAAAAAACTAAATCCATACTTTACAAAAATTTAAAAACTCAATTACCTGTAGATTTCCCTAGTACTGGATCCTCCCTCACAGTCGCTTACTTCGTCCCCTCCGGAACGTATAGTTCTCCGTTTCTCCTCTAATGCTTGCTGCTCTCTCTTGGTTCTCCTTCTATTCTGTGTGAAGGCAGCTGAAGGGAGCAAGCGAAGAGAGCAAAGCCGCAGACAGAAGTGACGCTGGTCACTATGCTTAACGGCGCTTACTTTCATAAATCGTTCATGAGTTCCATGCAAAGCTATCTACATGCGAGTGTTGATGAGGGAGTGCGCTGTACCCAGGAGGTACTCGAGAGATAGGACTGATAGCCGATGGGACACAACAATGGATGGCGCGTAGCCGGTACATGGCACCGTGGGCTGTGCCGCATCTCTACCTCGGTCAGTGCACAGCAACAACAAGAGGGCCACATGGCACCGCTCCGCCACCGAGCAGTGCCACACTTTGGACACGTGGCACTGGCGGTTCGACCCTCCAAACCACGGCACCAGCATGGTGCTGCGTCCCCCGGCGCGGTGTATATATATATTTGCAAATGTTCTCGTTTTCTATATATATTTGCAAAACTTAAAAAAAGATATTTCTAAATTTTTTCAGAATATTTATTCAGTGAACAAGGGAACATAAAAAACAGAATTACGCATGGAGGTTCAGCCTTGGGAGTTGCAATTGTTTCTTGTTAATTTATTATGTTCTAAACTGAAAACGGTGCGAGTTTGAGGATATGCTGGATTTGTTTCCTCAGTAAAGAGACCTCGGACATTTCAAGCATTCTCATCATCTACATTCAAATGTAAACTTCAGATTCATCCCTTCCCTGCAACAGCGGATCGACCAATCTATCTATCTATTATATAATAAAGGTCTATAAAACATCCTCTAGAGTGCTCCAACATCGCCACGTGTCATATCTCTAAATCAAGAGAAATCCTAAAAATTCTGAAAAAAAACAAAACATCTAACCATTGATTTTTATTTAAACCGGTGGACCCATTATTTAAAGCCATTAGATAAGATTTATAAAAGAAACAAAACCGGCAAATCCTCCTATCCCCTACGTAACATACTTACAAAGGATGCGCCCGACCTCTTTCCTTTTTTTTCCCTTACTGTTCTATCCTTGCCAATAGTTTAAAGGTGAGGAAAGAGAGAAGAGAAAAAAGATCACGTAAAACAAGATGAGCCATTAGCACATGATTAATTAAGTATTAATTATTTTAAACGTGAAACATATATTAATATAATTTTTAGAGCAACTTTTATATAGAAAATTTTTATAAAAAATATACCGTTTAACAGTTAAAAAGCGTGCTCATGAAAAATAAGTTTTTATCCTATCAGCACTATCCAACGGAGCCTAAACACAGTAAAACGAAGGGTCAAGAATAAAGCAGGCCTCCACAGCCGTGCATTGGCCAGCGAAGCCAAGAGCAAGATGGCATGAGTCTCCCTGCCAGGCAAGGCAAGACAAGACGGTGGCCAACGTCACGATGCACCTGGATGATTCTGAGAACGTTTTACTTCTGTGCTTCATTCAGCTCCCCTGTAGCTCATGCACTTCCCCATTAGCACTATGCAGGCCTATAGGTTCATCTAGCGAGTATACTTCCCAGATCTCAGTCACCCAATTCACACTGAACTAGACAATTCCGCCAGCCTGGGCTTCAAGTGCAACTGCAGTTCTGTTATGTCACAAGGAGGCAAGATGAGAATGCCTTGACCAATTCTCAGCCCTTGATTCATTGTAGCCGTTGTATCTTATATGGTGGATGACTACTAGTAGGAAATAATGCTCAAATCACCATAACTATTAAAACATGTATTAATTTCTAATTTGTATGAACAATAGTATTTTTCACAATTAAAGCAACAATTTAATACCCATATTTTCCAGATAGTCGGGAACTGTTTTAGAAAAAAAAAATAGGTCATACCATCATATATTAATCTACAAACATACGTATGGTTATCCATAATAGAAGAAAAATATATCAAATCAATGATATTTAAATGGTCATAACTTTTTAATTATATTTACAATTTATGATTCATTTTATACCCATAATACATCACAAAAATCAGGTGATACATGTAAGATTTCGTTTTGCTAGTTATTTTTGGCATCAATCAGACAATCCGGTACATACACACTAAACAACTCATGTTATATTTGTTTATAGTTGTTTGGAATTCCCTACATATATCAGGTGTTTTTGGCAGAATGTCATGCAGAAAATCCAAATGAAAAGGAAAGTTTAATTTTCACATATAATGTAATGTGGCTACAGAGAGAAAAACTTTGTCTTATGAGTACTTTTCCGCATTATCCTAACTTTATTGTTATATATGCTAACGGAAGCTCTACCTAGCACAAGGTGATATTAGCGCCTCACTCATGAGACTGTAAACACACTAAACAAGTAGTAAATGCATTCTTCGAATTAGTAAATCTGTAGTTATAAATAGCAATGCGTTTATAACGCGCTAGAGGCTACACAATAGATCTATGTCAAAAGATAAACCTTACTGATGGTGGTTTAGAGATTTTAGTGGTGGTAAGTCTCTTTACCATTCTATCATTTTTTTTAAGTAGTGAAAAATGATCAACTCCACTCATATTTAAAAAAGAAAATTGCATCTATATCACAAAAAATTGACACTAAAATTTGAGTGGTACCAAATAATTAAAAAAATTGATGTCTCCATTCTATAGCACAAATGGACTCAAAACTTCAAAAGAATTTACCGTTTCCATCACTATTTTCCATTTCCAGAAACATAGAACGACTAGAAATACCCTCATAGATACTATTTTAATTCTTTATCTTCCCCATATTCTCTCTAGCTCCTCCAACTCTCCTTTTGTTCTCCCCCGATGGCCGCCATTGATACATGGACAGCAGAGTTTGTACTCGATGTGAATATTGCATGTGTACGGATGTGGTCCCCTGTGGGATGGAATCGTGTCCCTAATTATGGGGATAATGCTTGGAAGCAGATATGAAATTCGTGTCCAAAAAGAATATAGCTACAAAGGGTGATAGTAAGCCAAACTATGGGTAATGGGATGGCGTTGAGCAACAAGCAGATAACAGCAAAGCCATCTATGAGTAATGAGTGGCGTCTCGGTGTGTGCAAAAGCTCACTTACACTATGACGGATGAAGAAGCCGCTATTAAGATGGAGAATACAAGTTGCTTTGAATTGCCAAAAGCCAAATTAGTCAAACCAAAATATTTCTGTAGATACTGATGGTGTTTCATTTAGTTTGGTTAATTCATGAATGGATCTTATTGACTGAAATTCACATGACAATAATATACTCTTTTGATGATTGGAATTCACGAGAAAAGAATAGACTTCAATCTAACACACTTCAAAATTTATACATACTCTACTCATGCTAATCATATTTATATGGTTGTGGTTTTATTTTAAATTAAATTTAAAATAAAACAGTTAAACATGTCAAGCAATCATTAATATTTATACTAGCTAGCCATGCGCTAGGTGATTTTTTGCTTATATATATAGCAAGAGCCCATTAAATGTTTTTATATTTGAGGAGTTAATTATATGAAATTGTTGAAATCCTGCTAAAAAGCCAAAACATCTACGCTTTAATCCATCCTTAATTTGGTTATCACCAAATCATGCACGCCTCAATAATGCGATTTTGATTAGAAGAAAGAACACCAAGATTTCATACTTTGCACAATTTAAACGCCGTAGGTGTCTTGTATGCTATGTGTGCAGATATAGAAGGCCAGATGGGCTGTGCCTTAACGGGTCGGTCCGGGCATGGTGCTACAGTAACCGTGCCGGGCGGTGGCGTGCTTGGGCCACGGGGGCAGCATGCCGGGATGGCACGGCATGGCCTGTTCCCTGTAGCAGGCCGCCACGGCACAGCCCGCTACTAGCACGGCCTCGACACGGCACAGGCACGGCCTGGCGGCATGGCTGGCGCGCGGCGCGATTCAACTAGGCGGCGACACGTGGTGAGCAGTAGAGGAGGCCCAGTAGAAACATGACACCTGTTCCCAACGGCAGTATTATAATGGCTATTTTTCGAATTTAGCCATTGGAGGGCAAAAAAATCTGAAAAAATGCGAAAAAAATCCAAAAAATATGAAATTTGTTCCTATAGATAGGGCAGCCACCCCCAACATCCTAGTTCATCCAAACCTCTCATCTTGTGCTCTCTTGTGCTACTTTGTGAATTCTGAGTTTGTGTTCTAGTTTCAATTTTTGATTTAGACAAATTTTGTCTAAAAATCAAAAGTATTTTAGGGAAGCCTCCACTGCTCCACATCCCCACAGCTCCACTCCTCCTGCAAGGTAAAATTTTTTTCTGAATTTCATTGTTTGTTTGTACTATTTACTTGGTATATAAATTAATTTTCTCTATTTATATTTTAGGATGGATCCGAACTACCCGTTGTTCCAACTAAGCGACATCAACCCGAACTACATACCGATGTCATACCCAAACATCGAGCAAGATGACTCCGGGTCGGCTCCTACACCGCAAGGACAAGCTGAAGAAGTATATGCGGCTTCGGAAGGATCAGGAACTGTGAGCGGGAGTGTATTGATAGCAACCGGCTCAAAGAGATCAAGGAGACCGGCGCTAATGGAAGGGAGGTAACGTACACGAAATGTAGAATTTGTAAAACTAAACTATCTGAAAAATCTTCTGGTGAAACAGGGCATTTGAGGCGGCATGCTGAGGCCTGTGCAAAGAAGCAAGGATACCAGCTACGACAGCAGTAACTGCTACCAAATCCTGATGGTACGGTACATGTATGGGAGTATGATCCTCAGGTAGCACGAGATTCGCTTACTTGTTTAATTGCTAGACAGAAACTACCCTTAAAATTTGGTGAATCTACTGCATTTGAGACTTACATTAAAACTACTCATAATCCTAGATTTCAATCTGTTAGTAGATAGACCACAACCTGTGACTCGGTGAATGTTTACAACCAAGGTCGGGACATTATTAAACAATTATTTACTACATGCACCTTTTCTATTAGTATCACCTTTTCTGCAGCCTTTATTCTCTGTTTATGCTGAATCATTTGTTTTACATCAATATTGTGCATACCATGTTATTAATCTTATAGTTAAATCTGGGTTTAAGAGAGTAAGTGCATATGTTGATTCTATCCGTGAAGCCATAACATGGTTGAATGGTTCTAATCCTCGACTTGCAACCTTTAGGTGATTCTGTATCGCTTTGGACAAGCGTCCACGCAAGTTCCAAACGGATGCGGAACATCGATGAAATTTGACTTATTTAATGTTGAAGCATGTTTTACCTTACAAAGAAACACTAACTATTTTTTTTGCAAATCAAGAATGTTGTAACCAGTGATGGCCAACCGCTTCTGACAGAACAATCTTGGCATGTTGTCGAAAGGTTTTATTACTTCCTTAAAACATTTTATGATGCAACTATTACTTTATCTAGTATTTACTATCTAACTAATAATTTAATTTTGCATAAAATTTTTGAGATTGTCACTTTATTGCAAGAATATGAAGATGACCAACTATTAGGACTTGCAGTATTTCATATGAAATAGAAATATCTTAAATACTAGAGGGAAGTCCCATACTTGTATGCTTTTACATTTATTCTTGATCCTAGGAGTAAAATGCGAGGATTCCTCAATATTTTGATTCTTATTGCGAAGCAATGAATATTGATTATACTAACTATTATTCTGATGCTAAGACTAAATTATATGAAGTATTTTGAAAGTATGAAACTAAGTTTTAGGGAGTTCGCGTGCAAAGAACCCACCTGTCCCTGTACCAAGTAAGAAGAAATTACAGTGAGACCAAATTTGGGGTGGTTCCACTTCTAGGAGCGGTGGCGGAAGTTCGGCCGCCGCAAGTACTGCACACGCTTCGCATGACGCCCATGAGTTGTCCTCCTACTTGGATAGCGACTCCATCAACCAGGAAGATCTCAACGTGCTTGGGTGGTGGAATGATCACAAGACCCAATATCTCGTGCTCTCAAACTAGCACAGGATGTGTTCACAGTGCCTGTGTCTGTGATATCCTCCGAATCAGCCTTCAGTATTTGTGGAAGAATTATTGAGGAGAGGAGAAGAAATCTGCGCAGCGAGGTGGTAGAAATACTACTTGCGGTCAAAGATTGGGAGCTAGCCAAGAAACATGCCTAACATACCGCGAAGAACCAGGATTTGGCTGCTCAATTCGATAATCTTTACCTAGAAAATGAGGCACTAGAGTAGCACATTTTTATTTTTGAATTTTGACCTTTAGCTATACTCTTTTTTCTTTTTCATAGTTTTCTCAAATATGAGTTTTTACATAAAAAAGTTTTTAATGAGGCAGCCATGTAATATCAAATTTAATAAAGGGCATTGCTCATTTTTTTCCCCCATATTTATGTAGAAATTTAATTATATAATTATAAATGTGTTGCTATTTTTGTTGTTTACAAAATTTGAAATTTTTCTCCTCCGATATCATTAAAAAATCCTCACATATTTTTCTTATTTTGTTGAAAATATTTTGTTCCTTTTCCCACAATTTCTAGCACAATTTAAATTTTTATATTTTTTCTTAATTTTTTCTCTTTTTTTAATTTTTCAAAAATCTTGGCCGGGCGGGGCGGCCGGCTGGCTCCGACACACGTCGCACGGCAACACGTCGGCGTAGGCAGCGCCTGCTGCCTGGGCCTCTGTGCGGGCTTGCCTGGCTAGCTATCACACCCAGAATTTCCATCCAAAATTCGGGTGATTTATTGTGTGAAAATTTTCATCCAGGAATTAACCGAGGCACACAAATGACATAATTGATATCAAAGTAATTGTCTTACATAAATCGAGTATAATTATTACAGAGACGAATGGCACCTCTCAAAATAATAAATGTCTTAATAGCGGAACGAAACTAGCGATAGGCATGACAGCTTCAACTCTACAGGCGCTTGACCAGGTTCCCACCTAGTCCTCCAAGAATCCTTCATCGCTGAAGTACTCTGATGATAATTGTTGATTGCAAGATGAGTATATATAATGCTCCGCAAGCCACACAGCAAAGATGCAAGTGCACGGATATACAAAGGAATGCATAATAAGGCTCATTTTCACAAATAGCATTTAATATAACATTTGGAAGAGTAGTAAAAAAAGTAATCATTAAACAAGATTAATCACCACCAAACGACCCTCCAAGATAGTACAGGCCCAACCACTCCCAACCTAGAGCTAAACAAATTCATGTCCAAATTAATTTATTATAAGTGGGACTAATCACGGAAAGCATTGCTAGGCCGCCCATTATCCGCGGGCATGGTTATTTGAATAGTTTTACTCTGACCAAAGGGGTACCAATTTACCCATAGGACACAACCCCACAACATGTTACCGTGCGCCTAAATACCATCATGGTATCTTAGAAAGGAGTTGTGACTAGACCATCCATGTAACCCGCAAAACAAGAAAGCCACCCGCTGAGCCACCTGTCTCCGGTAGAGTTGATTAGGTTCCTAGGTACGGAGACAGCCTAACGCCCAAACCGTGGACTTATTGATGACTGCCATGTGTGAGACTTATTAACAACTGGCACAACACACCGTGGGGCCTCTAATTGAACGTGTCACACTTCAACTCCCACCATTACCCATTCTAGCTTGTGGTTAGTACGGGTATTGCTTTGCAAAGATAGCTCGCGAACCGGTTCTTAATTGTCATGAGCACTACTAGCAACAACAACAGTCCATGTGCTCACAACCCACTATTTAGTCAAGTTTTAGTTGACCAGTTAATTCGCCACACAAGACCTCGGTCATGACCCAGATCATCATTTCATGTTATCCATATGTCATGAGTAATAATTAAGTGATAGCCCATAAATTCTACTATAGTTTCTAAGCATGGCTAAGCAGGGTCCTAAAGGTATTCTAGCCAACCAATAATTAAAGCTAGCTAGTCACGTTATCCCATAGGTACAAACAATAGGTGATCAAGGCAAAAGGGCCATAATCAAAGAACAAGGTCTATTCCTCCCGATGATATTGCAAAATAAATGCACATTTGAAAGAAATATAGCTTTAACCATGGGTACAACATGCTCAATGGCATTTAGGATCTGTGTGACTTGCCTTACTGCTCTGCGAAGGCCTCGGAACTCTCCTCGTAGAATCTTGCCTCTTTCGGGATGTTGATGGCGAAAGGCAATAAACAAAAAGAGAAACACAGTACACAAGCACACATCAACAGTACAGTATTATATTTTTAATGAGTAAAACTTGATTTTTAAATAATTGTGCAAGTTGAATCACCCCAAATGGAGTTAGGATGAATTAGTTATGAATTTCTGAAGTTTACTGCCTTTTTCATGTGTTAAAGAATTTAATTAAAGATTTATGACGTCAGCCCTAAGGAAGGAGAGGATATGAACCAGCGGTTGACATGCGGGTCCCACAAGGCAGAGAGAGGAAGGAGACTGGTGCACCGTGAACCAAGTGCACCGAAGCTGTAACCGGGTTTGGACAGCTGAGATCAATCTTGGGACTAGATCTGATGGCTAGGATTTAATCAAGGGGATTGGACGATTGAGATTGAATCCGATCATATTGGTCTCGCGGGAGGCTGACTAGGCAACCACGTCAGATGGATAGGTGACTCGGCACCGACATGGCGCGGACCTGGCTGCCACACAAGCAAGCCAGCAGTGAGCGGCACGGGATCCAATGGTCACCGGCGAACGGCGACACAGTGAAGCAGGGCGACGGCACAGAGAGGTAGAGGAGGATGCGGCGATGCTTATCGAAGCAAGAACGACGGTGAACTGCGACGGGAAGCGGCTAACGACGAGCTTTAAGTGGCGGGAGCCCTTGGGTCGTCGGCGACGGCGGCGCTCTAGCTATCCTAGGCGGTGGCAAAGGGGTGACCGGGGGTCTCCTCGCTCCTGCGGCCTCGACGGTGACAACGGTGAGCCCTGCTGATGGCTAGAACGGTGGTGAGGCTTCGCTGAAATGCGATGGCGGCAGTGAAGCAGATTGAGAGCGGCGTTAGGGCGTCTAGGGCTTTAGCAAGCTCCGGCGGCGGCGGGGTGAGGTAGAGGGGGTCCCAGGGGTCCTATTTATAGCGGAGGGGAGGGGAGATCGGCTCGGGTTCGGTGACCACAGTGGTTAGGGTTTAACACGGACTCCCGAAGCTTCACGAGGTCAAGCCGGCGGCGTTTTCTTTGGGATTTCTGTAAGAATCATGGGGAAAAGCGAAGAGGGGATCAAGGGGATCAAAACCCCTCAACTAATTTGGGGAAATCCCAACTGGAGCGAGCGAATTTGGAGCGGGATTCACAGCACTGAATCCGAGAGGAACAGGAGTCCTCTGACTCGAGGTCGGGGATGATCCTGACGGGTAGGTCCCACCTGTTAGTAAAATCGAAGGCATGGGCACGTTGGCAGGCCAAACCGAGGAGCTGGCCCGCCACAGGCTTGCGCGTGCGAGGAGAGGAACGGGAATGGGCTGAATTCGGCCCATTCACAGAGAAAGGATTTCTAAGGATTTTTCAATTAAATTAATTATTGAAATGCTTTCATTTATTAAAAATACTTCCCTTGCTCAATTAATTCCTAGAAAATTCCAGCAGCTAAAGGATTAAGCAAAGTATTTTATAAATTTTATCTGGGCCATTTTTCTGTTGAAAATTTTCACTGGTTTTTATTATTTCACTCCTTGGGCATTTTAATAAATTCTAAAAATGAATTTTCACAAGATTTAAATATTTAGGGAATTTTAGGGTGTGACACCAGCGCCACGCGCCTCAGTCAAATTTTGAACGGGCGTAGCAGGTGTGGTCGCGCCTCGCGCGGGTCACAGGTGTGGGCCGGCGCCATGCTACCTCCTGCCCCTTTCGCCTCCACTGTGCCTAACGGGCCGGTGCCGGCACACGTGCCACGGTCGGGCCTGTGCTGTGCCTGGGCCTCGGCCTTGGCACATGGGCTGACACGGCACGGCCCACTACACGAACCGTGTCTTAATAGGCCGTGCCGGACCATGCCTGGTGCTAGGCCAACCCGTTACGCCTGGTTGGCCATCTATATGTGCAGATGATATAGGACTAACTAGCACTAACTTGATATTATAAATAAAAGACACCTAAAATTAAATATCCACATTTTACGGTAATAAAATTTATGAAAACAATAAATAAGTAAGATACTCACGCATGTACGTGGGCTTCTTTCCTAAAACTCTCTTGAGTCTTCTAATAAATTAAAGGAAATAGCCCGTGCACAACTCCATTGTATTAACAAGAATAAATACATGCTTTATTAACAAAGAACTACATAGGAACCAACTCTATTGTTGCAACTTGCAATAATACTTTTTTTCATAAATTCAAGATTACACAATTTAAAGTGATTTTAGATTATGCGTTCCGATGGTCCTTACAACAAAATCATAACAAATTTTGAAAGAAAAAAAAATCCCAAATAGAACATTTAAGAGAAAGTTCGTGAGTTTAAAATAGAACTAAAGAATATTTCAAGTAAAAGTCGCCCAAGATTAAGTATTCACATATATAGAATAATATAATTTATAAACTATTAAATAATATTTTCGTGTATGTGCGTGGGCATCCTTATATACTAAAGGTCCAATAAACGTTCTCTAGAGCACTCCTAAGCCACCATGTGTCACTCTAATAAATTAGAGAAAATCCTAAAAATTCTAAGGAAAAAACAAAACATCTAACCATCCGTTTTCACTTAAATTAGTGAGTCCATTATTTTAAGCCACTAGATCTAATCTCAAACAATCTAAAAAAAGACGTCCCTAGCCCCCTCCCTCACCGGTCCTCACATACGTACTTAAGCTAGGGGCAGACAGTACCTCTCTCCCGTTCCCTTCCCTCCCCTCCATATTTTCTAGCTAACAACTCAATATGAAAACAATCAGTATATAATTAAAATTCTGAAGGATTAAATACGATTTCTAATTTGTTTTAACTGTTATTTTATTTATAATTAAACAAATAATTCAAGATCTATCTCTTATCTGCACAAATCTCGAGCAACTACCTATCCCATCGTTTAGTAAACAAATCTGAAGCAACCATCGAGTCATAAAAATCGTAAGCAACAGACCTATCTCATCATTAGTACGTGTATATCTTAGTATCATTAATCTCTGTCATCACCGTCCTTACCGGCTAGATCAGGGTGCAGAGGCTCTAGATACAGCAGTTGTCGCCTCTCAGCACCTTCATACGGATGGATACATCATCGTACTGCATGGCAAGTAGGGAAGAAGCCCCTCGCCATAGTTTTCGTCTTCCGGCTGCTAGCTCAAGCACTGGTGACAGGGGTGGAAGAGAGACTGGTGGTTCGGGGGCTTGATTCGCTGTCTGAGTCTCCTCAAGAGCGATGCGGGGGCCTTTTTTTTTAAAGAACAAATTTAGCTATGAATATCATAATAATTATGAGAACAGTTAGATGTAACAAATCTTACTTAGTTATGAGTCTTTTTAAATGTTGCCAATAATAACTTTAGAGGGTGCTTAATAAATTTTTAGTATATCATAGATTGATGCGCATGTATCATGCTATAGGCTCCTATACCTCTCAAGTATGAACATCAATTCGTTTATTTTATCTGTACATAGACTAAGAAAAGTGAATCATCCTATGTATGAACATTAATAGGTTATGTACATGTTCGTTGTGTATGTACATAAAGCATTAACATCGATATCCATTTAGATTTTACAATTCACCAAAACATGAAGAAATTCTATGATCAACTAAAGTTCCGGAATATAAACGCCACAAGCAATAAAAGTTTTTGAGATTTATAAAAAAAAAGAGATCCGCTGAAGATTTATTAGAAAAGGAAAATATTTCACTTTTAGTTTGCAATAATTTATTACACCTCCTCTTAAGCAAACTAAGATACATGCCCGTGCACCATGCATACATTTGGGTTCATAGCAATTGATCTTGGTGTTTTTATATATAAACGATGTTTAGATGATAATAAATTTTAAACTATAGATTCAAGTTATAATCCATTTAAACTGTTGCATCAATTATAATTAAATCAACAATTCAAGACTCATATAGGATATATTTTAGTGCTAAAAATCTATGACATGTGTGGCAACATGTCATCTCGAGACCTTTACTAAATTAGAGAAAATCATAAAAATTTCTCATAAAAAGCAAAATATATAGCACTTCAATGTTACAACAATTATAATGGACTTTTTGATATATAATGCCCTTTAGCAAACTTAATTTGTCTCCATGAATACATGTTGGAAGCGATAGGCATTGACCTTGGTAATTTTATAGAGAAATGATTTTCTGATCATCATCACAACTTTTAAAGTGTACATCCAGTTTTCTAAGGCTCTAATAAATTAAAGAAAATTCAAATAGTTCTTAAAAAAATCAAAAAGTCTAAACCTTAATTCGTGATTGAAATCAATGGTCCCATTATATTTAGGCATCTGACCATGTTCCCCTATCCATGATATAATTCACCATAAATCTATCTTTAATACATTATAATGTTTAGCCTCTGAAGGTAGCATGATTAGCGAGCATCATGATGGGTCGGTGAGAGCACGGCTAGCCTCGTGTAGCAAGGGGTATGTATGTCAATAAATCATGGCAGAGAAAAAGCCCATGTGTCAACTCCATTGTATTAACAAGAACAAATACATATTTATTAACAAAAATTTACTTACGAAGCAACGTATGTAGCAACAATAATTTTGTCTTGAAGATTCGGACTTTCCTTTCAACAAAATCATAACCAATATACAAAGTAATCATAAATAATTTTTTCACAGAAAAATTACAAGTTTACAATCATCTAAAATTAAATATTTACATCTTTATGGTACGTAAGAAAGTTTATGAAATATTAAATAAGATGCCCGTGCATTTGCATGGGCTTTCATCCTAGTTAAATAAATTTCACACACACATATTTGCGTATTGTTTAGAGTAACATATGTACAGGCTGGTATATGTGCACATGTTGAGGACTAGTGATATAAATAGAGTATATATGCATGTTTGAGATACGAATATTTAAGAAAACATATTTAAACATCATCCCCCTGCGCGTGGCCGTGGGCACGTCCCTCACCGCGGCCGGCATGCGGTGCCGGCGCCGACTCTTTGATCCTCCTCCCTGACCCAACACGGCGGAGATGGCCCTCGGTATCCCCATGGCTCCTCCTCCTCGTCATGGTCTTCTCCTTGAAGCTCAGCTTTGTCAGGCCCAAAGACCGCCGCATCCTGTAATGCTTTCTCTCCCTTGTTGCCGGCGGCCCTACTCTTGCCCTACTCCACCCCGCATTGCCCCTCCCGTGACGACCATGGCCGCTGCTGCCTTCGGAGGAGTCCTCCTCGCTGGAGCTCCAACCGAATCCTGACCCGCCCCAAACTCCTCCTTCCGGTGGCAGCCACGGCGCACGCGCTTGGTGCTGCACAGCTTGCGGCAGAGGAAGTGGAGCGTGTGGCAGGAGCACGAGCAGGCCGCCATGGCTGCCTTGCCGGCTCTCTTCATCACGCACTTGAGGCCCACTTTGCACATGAGGTACAACACTGCATGCCCACATCCACCGATTGAGTTGGGATCCAAAGATCAAGACAGAGCTAAACTTTTTCTTTCCTTTGAATTCAAAGAAAAAAAATGCAACTTACTGACGAAGGAGAGCACAAGAAAAATAAACAGTCTGGCCAAACTGACGAGGCACAGGTGCTCCATGAAGCAGGACACGTCCCACATCCCCGAGCAAACGCCACCAGATGATTCAAGAACAAAAGTTAAAAAGGAATGCCATCAAATCAACATACAACAATTGAACACTATTGACTCGGATTCCTTCATCAGATGGTAGCATTTCTTTCTGGAACAAATTTCGTAAGAAAAAACAACACCTAAATCTTACTAGAAGAATTATGATTCGTGCCACTGTGCAGCCGTGATGCAGGACTTACTCGCAGGAGGCGTCGAATATGGATCTGAATGGCGCGCCCAGGACGTTGCCGACGAACTTGAGGGCGCCGTTCGCCACCATGCTGACTGCGGAGCCCATCTCGAAGTGTGCGTTGGTGGTGGTGGTTTTGCACTGTATGATTGATGAAGCGGCTCAAGCTGACACGTTGCTTCAATTGGCCCCAGTCCAACAAGGCAACTGCCTCAGGTTGCCTATCGCCTCTCTCTCTCTCTCTCTCTCTCTGCTTGGCCAGTTGGGACTTGGGAATTTTAGTACTCAGCTCCCCTGCTGCATAATAGAAAAACAGAACATCTGAATTAATAGGACTTTCCATTGAAATAGATTTATACGTGCTTTTAAGCTTTAATAGACAAATTCATTATTCGTGTAAGTAATAAAAAACCTATGTGAACATTTAATACTGTTATATGTGATTAGCACAGATAACTGGACATGCAGTAATAACAATTGATACATATACTTTTTCTGATTTTTAATGTTTGATGCTATTGACTTTTGAACGTACACATTTAACCATTCGTCTTTATTCAAAAAAATATAATTATCATTTATTTTGTTATGATTTATTTTATTATTAAAGATACTTTAAACATGACATATATATTTGTATATTTGTACAAAATTTTTGAATAAGACGAATGGTCAAACTATGCTCAAAAGTTATTGGCATCAAATATTAAAAAACCAGAGAGAGTATATACCAAATGGCATCCGACTCATCTGTCCATGCAGCGTTATTTTTATTTTTCTTTTTTCTTCTACTGATTTGGCAACATTATAGTGAAAATAACATGCATGGAAAAAATGCACAAGAACCATTCATACTACAAACAACATCATAACCACGTGGTTCATCCTTACTGTATCAATTCTGAAAATGATACATTCAGAAGGAAAAAAAAACAAATTTCAGGCATAATTAATCATGCATACAAAAACAAGCACATGTTTGGTCCATAATACACACAAGCATAGATAAGCACAAATCATAACCATCCAGACCACCTGTACATTTCTTCTTCACATTTTGGTAATTTTACAGAGAAACGACTTTCTGATGATCATCACAACTTTAAACTATGCATCCTGTTTTCTAAGGCTCTAACAAATTAAAGCTTAGAAAAATCAAAAAGTCTAAACCTTAATTCGTAATTGAAATCAATGGTCTCGTTATATTTAGGCATCTGACCATGTTTTCCTATCCATCAGTTAATTCATAATAAACCCATCTTTAATTCATTATAATATTTCGCCTACAAATTAAAGGTAGCACGATCAACGAGCATCACAATGGTTCGATGAGAGCACGGCTAGCCTCGCATAGCATGGTTATGCGTGTCAGGAAATCATGGCAAAAAAAAAAGGCATGAATCAACTCCATTGTATTAACAAGAACAAATAATATTTATTAACAAAAATTTACTTAGGAAGCCATCTATGTTGCAACAGTAATTTTGTTTTGAAGATTCGGACAGTCCTTTCAATAAAATCATAACCAACATTCAAAATAATCCTAAATAATTTTTTTACAGAAAGATTATAAGTACAGGAGTGGAGAAGATGGGGACGGCGAGCTGGCTCGGCTTGCGGGCTCACCGGCCGCAGACGAGGGCGATGACCGGCGACGAAGCGACGAGGACGACGGCGACTCGGCCGCGAGGACGGAGGGCGGCACCCGGCAGGCAGGACGGCTATCGACACGGCCGACGCGGCTAGGCGACGGCAATGGCACTCCTTGGTGCGGCGGCGTCGACGACAGACCGGGGCGGCGGCTCCGGGGCTGGGGAAGGAACAGGGCGCCGAAGGAGGAAGAGAGGAAGAGGGTCGGCGGCTTCGGGACGACCGGGGGAGCAGAAGAGGCGGCTGCGCTGGACTTCGGGGAAGGGGCAGCGCCGAGGAGGATGCTCACCTCGGGGCGGCGAAGGACGCCGATGACCGCAGCCCAGCGGCGGCGCTGGCTCCTGGTGTCGGCGCGGCTTCCAGAGGCGGTGGCGCTCGGCACGGGCGAGGAGCGGCGGTGCACAGGAGCAAGCAGCGGCGGCCGGGCAACAGCAGAGGAGACGGCGGCAATCGGCGGCTCATAGGCGGCGGCTCCGGATGGCGCGAGGCGACGGTGGTAAAGGGCGGCCGGAGAGCACGATTTCGCGCCGGTCTTCGTGAGAAGATGGGGAGAAAAAGGGGAGGGAGTGGGGGAAGTGGATGGCGACCTCGGCTCGCGCGGTTTGGACGCGAACACGGGGCACGAGGGTGCGGGAACGGCGGCGACGTGGGGTTGTGTGGCGCGGGGTTGGCGGCTATGGCGGTTGCGGGGCGGCGGAGGCGGCGCACAGCAGGGCCGGGCAGGGGCAGGAGCAGGCCGAGCGCGACAGCAGCGGCTGCGGGCCGAGGGAGGCGGCAGTGGGCTGGCTCAGGCCGAGGGGCTCGGCCCAGGCGACGGCGGCGGCTCGGCTTGCTGGCAACCAAAGCAGAGAGAGAGCGAGTCCAACAAGAAGATGAACAGGAGGGCAGAACCAGAAAGAAGGGGAGAAATAAAAAGGGAAAGGAAAAATTGGAAGGAAAAGGAAAAGAGAAAAGAAGGAGAAAAGGTGGGGATTTTTGGAGATTTTTTGGAAATTCTTCAAATTTAGAATTTAAATTTTAGAATTTCAAGAAGTATTAGGAATATGGAAAATTGTTCGGAATTTTAGAGGGTCGCGAACGTTGGTGTATATATATACATATTTGGAAAAATCAAAAACGTCAAAACACTTTTAGAAATTGAAATATTTCTTTGGAATCGAGGAGATTCAACGGAATTTTTGGAACCCTCCAACTATAAGAATATTTTGGGAATTTCTAGAATATTGTATGGAGTTAGCAAGAATATTCCGAAATCAGGAAAAATTAGGAATATTTACGGAATCAGGAACTTGGGGGAAAAATGGAGGGTATTTTGCGTCGACCGAAAAATTAGAATATTCGAGGAATATATTTCATGGAGTTTGGGAAACGGAATAAATGAACTTCCGAAATATGGGAAATATTTTGGGAGTTGAGAACAGAGAGGGAATAGTTTAGGAAACATTCGATCGCTTGAAATATCGGTATATTTTAGAGAATCAGAACGTCGAGGAGGTTTTAGGATTCCGGGAGTGACACGAAACCCTAGAAGAAAATAGAGTCAGAGTTCACGATGAACAGAGAAGCTTCAAAGGACTGAACCGAAACGACACGAATAGGGAAAAGACAGGGATTTTATTATAGATTTATCTAATTATAGAAATGATCTTTATCCCATTAAAATTAATTCTGGAGCTCCGAAAATTCCGAGAAAATTTCAGAGAGTTTATTAAATCATGGGAAATTTACCAGAAATAAATGCCACCACGAAACACAAAGAGTTCATTATTATAAATACTTAAACGCTTAAAATATTTCAACCAAAAACCCCGGGAATATAAAAGCATCCAAGTATTTATTTTAAAATTTTCAACTTGGGATTTTTAATATTGGAAATTTCAAAATTTTATTCAGACACATTTCTCAAACAAAAATTTTCTAGCGTATTCTTGTATTTCGATTTACCCAAAAACAATTTTTAATTAAAGCGATTTTCAGGGCGTGACACGTTAGGCCCCCAATTCAACCGACACTTAACGAGTATTTGCTAATGGTTTTTCGTGCTAACTACAGGGACGGTGAAAAGTTTCCGATTAGTCCAAGGGAGAAGACATTTCACTAGTACGGGGGTTGAGAACATTTCTCCTAGGATGAGAAAACTAAGAGCCAAGGGCAAAGCTTATGACATACGGCACTGAGGGAATATTCTTCCATGTGGCGAGGGGATCAGTTCCAACCACTCCAGACAGCTATTCCCAGTGGGACCGCGAGCAAGCCTAGCTTACCTAATTTACCCCTAGAGTTAGTGGTCCCCCAAGGAGCATCTCTGCAACTTTCCTGTACGGCTTCCGGGGCTATAAAACCAGGAAAATCCTATTATAAAAGACATATCACATTTTTATTAGAGCAATGGCTGACTGTTTTATTTCCCCGAGTACACTTTGCAAGGATAGATAGGTGAAAACATTTCCCCCATCTATCTCCATTTCTTTTGTTCGTAACCTAAGGTTATAACAATCTTCTTCCCCCACCTCTCCCCTCTCTCTTCTCTTTCCTCTCTTCTAGTGGGCAGTGGCAAAGGAGTGGAGCTCGAGGCAGTCCTTCCTCTCCAAGCTCACCATCCACCACCACCTCCTCCCCACCCCTACTTTTGGAACAGACTCTACTTCTTGGCGCCGGCAGCCATGTTTGCTCAACGGCGAGGATTCAGACCCTCGGATATGGACTTCGAGGGGACGATGAGCAGGTGGTGTTAGATATTCTTGTTATTCTGTTATGATCATTATATACCTGATAAAGGCTAGATTGGTTGGCTGAGTATAGATAGAAAGATAGGATCTTATCCCTTGTTAACAGGAGCTCGGCTAACCTCCATCGAGGCCTTTATATCCTTGTAAACTCTGCGCCATTTAGTGCGCCATCTATCAACACGAATCACTGCATCGACGGTGTTCTCCCACGCTTGTGCCTCCGAGATTTTACATGGTATCAGAGCCACGCCATGGCTAGCTCCTCGTCGTCATCCGCCGTCTCAAATCCTCTGTTCGGCGTCTCCATCACGAAGAAGCTGGGAAAGAACAACTTTCCTCTTTGGTCGGTGCAGGTCTTGACAACGATCCGAGGAGCACGGCTGGATGGGCATATCAACGGCAAGGCCGAACCACCAGCTGCAGAAATCGAGCAAAAGCAGGGCAATACGACGAAGAAGATCGTCAAACTGGCGTTTGAAGCATGGTTCGCCGAGGACCAACAAGTACTCGGGTTCCTGTTCTCCTCTCGCTCTCGGGAGTGCCTGACGTAGATCACTGCTGAGAAGACAGCAGCCCAGGCATGGCACGCCATCGAGGCCATCTACACCTCGCATACACGCGTGCACTCACTCAACGTCTGGCTTACCCTTCAAACAACACACAAAGGTAATCTAGCAGTCTTTGAATATTTTGGCAAGATGAAGGCCCTCGGGGACGAGATCACTACATTCGGAAAATGTCTGGACAAAGAAGACATGGTGGCTTACATCTTAAATGGACTTGACAACTTCTTCGAGCCCGTAGTCTCTAGATTGGTCACACAGGTGGATCCTGTCACCATAACAGGGCTATATGCACTATTGTTGAACTTTGAAAACAGGATGGCACTTCGGCAAGGAGGATCGGCAGCAAAAGCTGCAAATCGCAGCGGCCGCGGTGGCAACAACAATCAGCACGGGTGCAACCACGGCACGCCCAGTGCTGCACGCAGGCACAGCACCTCCAGTGCCCCAAGAGGGCGTGGTCACGGCGGTGGACAACATCAGCAGCAGTGCGGCACTAACAACAGGCCGCTCTGCCAGGTGTGTCTCAAGAGGGGCCACGTTGCCTCTGATTGTTGGCACCGGTTCAACAAAGACTACGTTCCTGAAGATCGGCATGTGGCGGCTGCAGCATCCCATGCATATGGGGTGGACACAAACCGGTATATTGATACCAGTGCTACTGATCACCTCACTAATGACCTCGACAAGCTGACCGTACACGAGCAGTACAAAGGGAATGACAAGATTCAAACCACGAATGAGGCAGGTATGGAAATAAAACATGTTGGTCATTTAGTTATTCATACCCCTATTAGTTCATTACACGTAAGAAATATTCTCCATGTGCCGCAAGCTACAAAAAATCTTATCTCTGCATCTCGACTTGCTACTGATAATTATGCATTTTTTGAAGTTCACTCTAAACATTTTTTGATTAAGGATCGAGCAACGAGGAATATCATTCTTAGAGGACGATGCTGCCAATGTCTCTGCCTACTTCCTGCATCATCACAAAAGAAGCCCGCCCTTGCCATCATGCCTTCCTTTTCACGGCGGCACAGTCGTTTAGGTCATCCCGCCACTCCTATCGTATCTAGAGTCATTAGAAATAATAGTTTGCCTTGTCTCCCTGAATCAAATAAAGAGTCAGTTTGTGATGCCTATCAAAAGGCCAAGAGTCATTAGTTGCATATTCTAACTCATCTAGTCTGTCAAATCATCCCTTGGAACTCATTTTCTCTGATGTTTGGGGTCATGCCCCTAGTTATGTTAATGGCAAAAGTTATTATGTCAGCTTTATTGATGATTATAACAAGTTTACCTGGATTTATTTCCTTAAACACAAATCCGAGGTTTTTTAGAAATTTTATGAGTTTCAAAACCTTGTTGGACGACTCTTTGATCGCAAAATTATTGCTATGCAAACTGACTAGGGAGGCGAATATCAGAAACTTCACTCATTTTTCCAAAAAGTGGGTATATCTCACCAAGTTTCCTGTCCTCGCACACACCAACAGAATGGGTGTGCGGAACGTAAGCATCGACACATTGTTGAAGTTAGTCTTGCCTTACAAGCACATGCCTCCATGCTGCTCAAATTTTGTGATGAGGCTTTCCTTGCCGCCTCACATCTCATTAATTGAACTCCTAGTAGAGTTATTCAGTTTGCCACACCTCTCAAGCGGCTATTTGGTTAAAAACCAGACTATACTTCTCGTCGCATTTTTGGCTGTGCTTGTTGGCCGAACCTTCATCCTTATAATACTCATAAACTCTAGTTTCGCTCCAAGCAGTGTGTGTTTCTTGGGTACAGCAATATGCATAAGGGATTTAAGTGCAATAGCCACTAGTCGCGTTTATATATCTTGCGACGTCATCTTTGATGAGACTGTTTTCCCTTTCTCTACACTCCATTCCAATGCTAGTGCCCGCCTTAGATCTGAGGTCTCCCTTCTTCCATCCAGTCTGCCTCCACATGCTGTGAACCAAGGGGGAGAAAAACTGGATGATCACATGTTTATTTCTAAAATACCCACTAATCGTGCAGCAAATGAAGAACCATCTAGTACAGGGCCTCGGGTGCGTGGAACAGAAATGGAGATGGAGATGGCGGCTGAATCCACCTCGGCGTCAGTGCCGAGGCTCACCCAGTCAATACGTCAACCAGAGGATGACGTGCGCACGACCCCATGTACATCTCCTTCTCCGCACACGAGCTCCCAATTTGGCGCAGACACGTGTGTGGTGGGGACAAGCGCACCCGCGCTAGACAACGCTCGCGCCCAGTCCTCGACTGACACACGTGCGGGTGATGATGCGGGGCCAAGCACACCTGCGCAGGATACCATGCATGACCAGTCCACGTGTGACACGCGGCAGGAGCAGTCCACCTCAGGTACAATTGAATCTGCTGTAGGTACTGTCAGGTACGAGGTGGAGCCAGACTCTGGATCTTCTGTGGTTACAACACGACCACGCACTCGACTACAAAGCAGTATACGGAAAGAAAAAGTATACACTGACGGTACAATTAAATATGCCTGTTATACATCTTCTGGTGAACCGCAGAATTTAGATTAAGCCCTGCATGATGGAAAATGGAAGGAAGCCATGGACTCCTAGTACATGGAACTGATGAAAAATAAGACATGGCACTTGGTGCCGCCTCAGAAAGGGATCAATGTCATAGACTGCAAATGGGTCTACAAAATAAAACGGAAAGCAGATGGTAGCCTGGATAGATACAAGGCAAGACTAGTTGCAAAAGGCTTCAAGCAAAGGTATGGCATAGATTATGAAGATACTTTTAGCCCTGTTGTCAACGCAGCTACCATTAGGACTGCGCTTTCTATTGCCGTAACTAGAGGATGGAGCCTACGGCAATTAGATGTTCAAAATGCTTTTCTCCATGGTGTTCTAGAAGAAGAGGTTTACATGAAACAACCACCAGGGTATGATGATTCCTCTATACCAAATTATGTTTGTAAGCTAGATAAAGCTTTCTATGGTTTAAAGCAGGCACCTAGAGCCTGGTACTCTAGGCTGAGCACCAAGCTACATGAGCTAGGTTTTGAGGCATCTAAGGTAGACACATCCTTATTCTTCTTTAACAAGAATGATATTACAATGTTTGTTTTGATATATGTTGATGACATAATAGTGACTAGCTCAGTACAAGGTGCAACAACAGCAGCTCCACTAAAGGAGTTAAACAAGGAGTTTGCACTTAAAGATTTGCGTGATCTCCATTACTTCCTTGGCATTGAAGTAAGCAAGCTAAGTGATGGCATAATGATATGTTGCGTTGTCACAGCCCAATTTTTTGGGAATTAAATAATCATTTAATAATTAATTTTCTAGAATTTATACTAAATTATAAAGCAAATTAATTAAGTAAAGTAAAAATGGGAAATAAAAATTTCTTTAATAAAGCATGGTTGAAATTATTTTTAATAAATTATTTGTGTGTAATTACACTCTCTGAAATTTTCTCGGATTTTTCGGAGCTACAGAATTAATTTTAATTCAATAAAGATCACTTCAGTAAATTAATTAAATATAAATAAATTCCTTTTCTTTTCTCCTGTTCGGGTCGTTCCTGATTCACTCCTTTGAAGTCTCCCCGTTCATCGTGAACTCTGACTCCCTTTTTCTTCTAAGGTTTTGTGTCGTTCCCAGAACCCTAAAGTCACCTCGAAAACCTAAATCCGGAGTTACCGGATTTATTCATTTTTGAAACCCTAGAACTCTTTTGGACTCCCAATCCGAGACCCTTTATATTTGAAATATCTATATTTCCCTTTGAGATAAATCCCAGATATTCCCTTAAACCCCTTTTCTGTCAAAATAAATCCAAATCCCCAATCGTCTGAGATTTCTCCAAATTCCGGTCTCAATAAAACACCCTCGTCAATTCCCTGATCCTGAAATATTTTATTCGGAATATTCCATTTCTCAGTTCCCGAAAAATCTCCATCAGTTCCCAACCCGAAGAATAATCCGATATTTTATTCCCCAAATATTCCTCGAATATTCCGATATTCTACTCCCCAAATTTCCATCAGGAAAATATTCTTCATTCTTTGAATCCCACAAAATATTCCGTCTTCTGGACCCCACTACATATATTCTGTTTTCTAATTACTTCTAAATACTGTTCGATTCCCAATATATATATTTATACCTATGTATATATACGCATGTATATATGTATGAATGTATATATCCTCATATTCAGAGTATTCCAAAAAATATAATACGTAAATATCCTCCAAATTCCAATTTTCGCAAAATTGGAATTTTCCCAAAAACCCCTTCCATTTTCTCCTTTTTCTTCTTTTTCTTTCTTTTCCCTTTTTCCCCTTCTTTCTTTCTTTTCCTTTCTTCTTCCTCCCTCCTCCTTCCTTCTTCCTCACGGGCTCCCCTGGCCGAGCTCCCTTGGCCGAGCCCCTTGGCCTGCGCCTATCGCGCTGCCCCGGCCCGGCCTGCCACCGCCGCGCTCCATCCCGGCCTGGCCCGCTGCTCCACCGCCCAGCCCGCGCGCGTCTGCCCCATGCCGCCCTGGCCTCCACGGGCCCAGCCCAACGCCGTCGAATCCGGGCGCAACTGCCACCCGTCGCCGCCCCGGACTCCCTCTCCTATAAAGCCAGAGCCGCCGCCAGCCCTTGTGCCCTAGCGCCGCCCCTGCATCTAGCCGCCGCCATCGCCGCTGCTCGGCTCCTCTCCGTGCTGCTTTGCCCAGCCTGAGTTCCTAGCCGTCGCCGACTGCTTGTTGAGCCACCGCCGCCGTCGTCGCTCCAGCGTCGCGGCTCTATTCCTGTGCCGACGCCACAAGCTGGCCGCCCCTGTCGTCGTCTCGCACTGCCTTGGTGAGCCCTGAAGCCACCGCCCTCCTCCTCCTGCCCCTGCTTCCCTAGAGCGCCGCCGCCCTGCTCTGATCTCCTGCGCCTGTTCCTGTTCCCGTGCGCCGTTGCCGTCGCTGCCCTACTCTGTGCCTGCTGTTGCGTCCCCATCGTCGTCGTCGTCGGTTTTACTGCTGGTGAGCCTGTGCCCCTCTGGCACCTCTTACCTTTCCCCATCGTCGTCGTCGGTATCGTCGTCGTCATCTACACCGGCGCCTCATCTTTTTCCCCTGTTCGTCATGGTCGTCGCCGTCGGTTCCGCCATCGTCGTCTCCTCCCCGGCGCTGTCCGCCCGTTGAGCCCTGCCCAGGCCGCCGCCCTGTTCCCGTGTGCCGCTGTCGTCTGGTCGTCGAACGCCGCCGTCCCAAGCCGCCGTCGCCATTTCCTCTCCACCGGCTTCGCTGCCGGACCAGCACCTGCGCCTGCTCCTGTGCGCCCGCCTCGCGCTGCTGCTGCAAGCCGTCGGTCGCCGGTGTCCTGTCCCTGTGCCGTCCTCTTCGGCTGAGCCGCCATGGATGGCCTTGCTTGGCTACTCCGCTGTGTGACTTTGCCGTAGGCCTGGAACACAGTGTCCATTAACCTTAGCCGTCCGATGATATGAAGATGATCCAAGCCATCCAGTCTGCATAAAAACCCCTAATAGATCTCGACCGTTCAATTCATCGAGACCAAATCTGAGACGTTGGGTTCCATTAATCCTTAGGTCCTGCCACCTCAGCCCTAGTCGCCACCTAGGCATCCACCTCAGCCTCCTCCATCCACCTCAAGAGTCCACCATTCCCATCTGCGCCCCGGTCCATGGGCCTAATTCTTTTGAACCCAGCCTATGACAGTGGGTCCCGCTCATTTATCCATTCCAAAGAATTCCTTTATTAATTATTTTCTGAGGAAATGTTCCAGAGAATATTCTTTCCCAACGTTCCTTTTTTGGATTTACTCTAAATTCAATATTCTAAAAGCCGTATCTTTTCCGTTTAAAGTCCGATTCGACCTGTTCTTCTCCCTAAATTCATCTAAAATCATAATCTACTTGTTTATGTATTTTTATGTATTGTTTATTTGGAGTTTCTGAGGATTTATTATCATTTTGCGTGTAGTTACATATATAATCACCGTTACGGAAGATCGCGGAGTCTGCGAAAGAGTTCGTAAGAGCAGTTGAAGACGTTTTCTTTTGCAAGGCAAGTCACACGACAATCTTCTTGAGCATGTTGATCCCATTTGTGAAATCTATTTTGTTTTATCATTATTGCATACAACGCTTTTGAATGTCATTATTGGGTATTATTATTTATCATATATTCCTTGATTATAGCCATTTTGTGATTGATACCTTGGGTGAATAATACTGACTAGCTAGATGACTATTTAATGGTCTGGTTAGATTATTTAGGATTTTTCTTAGCCAATGCATAGAAACTTTTGCGTCATTTTATATGGGTTATTAATGACTCATTTATGATTAATTATGGATTAATGACTATATTTTCACGATAGTGAGTCGTGGTTAGTTATTCAATTGAGCAAACTAAAACTTGACCAATGGTGGGTTGTGAGCACCAGGATTGGAATGTTGCTAGTGGTGCTCATGACAGTTAAGGACCGGTTCGCGGACTACTTGTTGCGAAGCAATACTCGTGCTAACCACAAGCCAGCATGGGTAATGGTGAGAACCCAAAGTGTAGTACGTCAACCGGTCCACCATGGGTGTGTTGTGCGCGTGTGTCAATAAGACCACTATCGCTGTGTCAATAAGTCCATGTTTTGGGCGTTGGGCCGTCTCCCTGTCTAGGTATTTGATCAATCCTACCGGAGACTGGTGGTCCAGCGGGTGGCTCCCTTATTGGGCGGGTTACATGGAGGGACCTATTACAATTCCTTTCCGAGATACCGTGGTGGCATTAAGGGCACAGTGATGTGTTGTGGAGTTCTGTCTTGTGGGTAAATTGGTACACCTGGCCAGAGTAAAATTATTTGAATAGCCGTGCCCACGGTTAAGGGCGAGCCTAGCAATATTTTCTGTGATTAGTCCCACACTATTTAATAATGATGATAAATGATGGAATTTGATGGCTCCTGTTTGGAGAGTTATGGTTTGAGCCTGAACTGCGTTGGAGCGTTGTTCAGAGATGGATTTAATGTTGATATTAATTAAACTATACGGTTTTCAATGATTTTAAATGCAAATGTTTTAAATGCTGTTTTACGCAAATAAGCCATATTATGCCTTTCCTTTGGTATCCTGTTGCATTACATTGCATTTTCTAGTGTAGCTTGTTGAGTACGGTGGGTGGTACTCAGTCTCGCATTATTGCAATCTTTAGAGTGAAGCTTTGCTAGGAGGAGAAGTTGGTGTTTGGCTTATTACCCCAGTTGAGCTGCCTGTGGCTTGTGCGTAACCTATGCTAGTTACCGTTCCGCTGCTATTTCTTCTGTGTGAGGACTAAGTGCCTCTGTTGTAAGTATTTATCGTTATTTCGTTTTGGTTATGTTTATCAAATTGTCGATTTGTGTACCTCGGCTGATTCCTGGATGAGAATTTATTGCACAAATTAGCTTTAGAAATTCTGGTGAATTTCTAGGCCTGACATGCGTCGAGTTGGAATGCATGACTGTAAACCAGTAAATACTCCACTGTCTAGTTGAAAGAACCTATCTCTTTATGAAGGCGATCTGCTTGGACAAAATGATGCTACACAGTACAGGAGTGTTGTTGGAGCTTTGCAATATCTAACTTTGACTAGACCTGATTTCTCATTTGCAGTCAATAAGGTGTGTCAGTTCCAACATGCACCAACAACTGTTTATTGGGCAGCAGTTAAAAGAATCTTTGAGATATCTGAAATATACAGTAAATTTGGGACTCAAAATTAGTAAGTCATCCTCCTTATTTATTAATGGTTTTTCTGATGCTGATTGGGCTGGGTGTCTTGATGATCGGCGATCAATTGGAGGATTTGCTATATTTTTGGGTCCTAATCTTGTGTCATGGACAGCTAGAAAGTAGGCAACAGTGTCTAGATCTAGCACAGAAGCTGAATACAAAGCTTTAGCCAATGCAACAGTAGAAATTATGCGGATCCAGACATTGTTACTGGAGCTTGGGGTCCAAGTTCCAAAAGCAGCAAAGTTGTGGTGTGATAACATTGGAGCTAAGTATCTTTCTGCCAATCCAGTTTTCCATGCAAGAACTAAACATATAGAAGTACATTATCATTTTGTCAGAGAACAAGTGGCTAAGAAACTTCTTGAATTTGAACACATTTCTACAAGGGACCAAGTAGCTGATGGATTCACCAAAGCACTGACAGTTCGTCAATTGGAGATGTTTAAGCACAATCTCAACCTGTGGAGGTTAGATTGAGGGGGAATGTTAGATATTCTTATTATTCCGAGAAATCCAAACCGTTCATCGCACTCACCGTGCTTGTTAACACCAAAATTTGGTATGATTTTTTATCAGATTCGGTTAAGCAAAAATTCACAGTCAGATAGCGGGAATTAATCCGGAGGAAGCCGAGTTTGGGAAGGAATCGTAAAGACCACGGAAATGCAGTTAATATCTTGTCTATTAATTAGGCAATATTAGTATTTGTTCTTTTAGGAAACCTGATCTCGTGTCCGATCGGGTATTATTAGTATTTTCCTTCTGTAATTAGGAAATCGTGTGTCGTGTCCAATAAAGACTTATATCAACTCGGGGTATAAATATGTATGCGCGGGTACCTTGTAAAACATCTCACATATCAATATAAATTCGGCGCATCACCACCCTTTTCAACGGGTTCTTGCTTCTCGAGCCGGGCTGCATCGGTTAAGTTCGACCTCCTGCGAGAGGGTAAGTCTCGTTACCCCGATTAACGTATCGGCTAGGACTTCCTCGGTTAGGTCTGATATTCTAGTCGGTCTACGATAGTCGGCTTACCACGATGTATCTATTCTGTCTACGGCTGCATCAGTTAGGTTTGATCTCTTAGTCCGAGTAGGTATATCACATCACAATTGCATTAGATCTATCGGAGTGTATAGCCGATAAGTTATCGTATAATACATCACAATTGCATTAGATCTATCGGCTCATCGAGGTTCTTTTATCATTATTAATCTGTGCTGCATCAGTTAAGTTTGACCTACTAGATTGATAATGATAGATTTATCCTTGTTAAGCCGATGTCTATGCAATGTTCTATCAGAGTGCCTAGCCGATAAGTTATCTTTTATTAAATAAAGCCGACTGCATTGTTTAATTGCTATTTTGTTTATCTGCACTGTTATCGCAGTCGGCTAGTTGGTAGTCGGCTGATTTATTTATTTTACCTATTTATGCCATCATCAGCTTCCAGTCGATATATAAGTGCTTTAGTTCATATCGGCTATCGGCCAATAAAACGAGTCCAATTCGGCTTCCAGCCGATTGGCTCACTGATCTAATATTTCTATCTCCTTGTCAATTGCAGGGTCAAATTGACTGGCACGCCTACGAACCTTGAATTTAGGACCTGCACTGGAGTTAAGCAAATCTCCCAGGCCTTCGTGTGTCTAGTGCATCAAACCAGATCCTCAGCTCGTTCTCAACGCTGCTGGTGATTTTCGGTGTCAACATGTTTTTGGCACGCCCGGTGGGACACGGAATTTCGACATGGCTGGAAAAGAGATCAAAACAGACAATGTGATTCCGGTCAGCATGGAAGATCTAACTGACGAGTAGAAACAGCAAGTCGAGCAGAATATGGCCAATTTTTAGAAACTCTGTTTGGAATCTTTTGGCATGACGCGACAAGGGCCGATTTAGAAAACACAGTTTCCAAAACCAGTTCTGGTTGGTGAATTGAGCCGTGCATCACCTGAAAGTCCACCAAAACCCTTACAAGAGATGGTAAATGAAGTAGTGCATCACGCGCTTATCAATCAATCAGGAATATTGGTGAACACGCTGCATAACCTTATCAAGAAGGCAGTGGATGGGTCAATTGCTCAAGCGCCTAATCAAGGTCATGTTTACCTTCCGCCAAAAATAGAGCCAAATCAAGTCACTTATGGCACCAGAAAAGATGTACTGGAAAACTTGATTTCACAAATACAGAACCAGGCTGGGGGGCAACAAGATATTCCTTCAAGATACCATCGAACGGCTTATTATGGGGGTATCAACAAAATTACCCAGGAGGTGTTCCCGATTCAGATAATTATCAGAGAGAATATCCTATGCAGAATCGGCTACCAACTCTACCTATACAATATCAACAAGAGATCCCAAGGGAGGAAGATTTATCGACAAGGGTTGCAGAAATAGTAAGAGAACAGTTTGGGATAAAACCAAAGGAGCAAACATTTATGTATCGGCATCCGTATCCTGAGTGGTTTGACAGAGTTCCATTACCACACCGATACAGAGTCCCAGATTTTTCTAAATTCTCAGGACAGGACAACATATCTACAGTAGAGCATATTAGCCGATTCTTGGCACAGTGTGGAGAGGCATCGGCTGAGGAGGCTCTAAGGGTTAGATTTTTTCCCTTGTCATTGTCTAGATCAGCTTTTACATGGTTTCTTCATTACCACCAAATTCAGTTCGGGGATGGGCCGATCTGGAGAAACAGTTTCACAAGTACTTTTTTGCTGGGATCCACGAGATGAGGCTGACGGACCTAACATCGGTTAAACAGAGGCCAGACGAAACGGTACCGGAATACGTCCAGCGGTTTCGGGACGTTAGAAACCGATGTTATAGTTTGAATCTAAGCGATGGGCATCTAGCCGAGTTGGCTTTCCAGGGTCTCTTAGCTCCCATTAAAGAGAGGTTTTCATCGCAGGAGTTCGAGAGTCTGGCGCACCTTGTACAGAAGGTATCGGCTGATGAAAGCCGATTTCAAGAAGCAAAAAAGGAGAAGTTTCAGAGAAGGGTTGCTTAGGTGCAAGCTTATTCATCGGACTCAAATGATGAAGGATCTGATGTTGAAGTTGGATTGGCGGAGTGGGCTAGAAATAAGAAATCAGTATCGTGCCCGTGGGTGAAGGATATCGGTAAGGAAGAACGATATGATTTTGACATCTATAAAGCCGATAAAATATTCGATCTATTGCTACAAGAGAAACAGATATAGCTTCCGCCAAATCACGTAATTCCATCAGCCGAAGAGCTAAAGAAGAAGAGATATTGCAAGTGGCATAACACGATATCGCACCACACCAATGAATGCAAAGTTTTTCGGCAACAAATCCAATCGGCTGTCGAACAGGGAAGGATCAAATTTGAGGACAAAAAGCCGATGAAAATTGATGGACATCTATTCCCTGTGAACATGGTTTATGCGGGATCATCGATGAATCAAGCCAATGAAGGAAGGTATCGAGAATTTAGAAGATCTAGAATTACTTCATCGTAGCTGATAGATAAATATTCAAAGCATGAAGAGGAACAACGGGTTTCGTCATACGAGGAGGGATACAATCCACATTGGGATTGCCTGTTCTTTCAATTTTGCTGGGAGCGAGGGATAAGATTGCCATTGGTTAGAGATTGTCCTGAATGTAATGTTATAAGATCTCAGAATTTTGAGCGTGAAGGATTTTCACAAGATCAGCCGCTTGAAAAACGAGCATCGGTACGTAGCCGATTAGGACCGATCCATGAATAATTTTTTGAAGAAAATGGAGAGGGATTGCGTGAAAAACAACAAATCCAAAATCCTCAGTGGTGTCCTAGTGGAATATTTACAAAAAATTAGAAAAGAAGGGCATAGAGGCTACGGCACCGAGAGCAACAGGAAGAACAACGGCGAGATCACGAGGGAGCCGATCATCGTCACAAGAGGACTAAACGGGTATGGCGTGTGAAGAGAAGTGACGATGAGGTTGATCCATCGGCTCCGATAAACATGGTTTTCTTTTTGCCTCGGGAGTATAAAGCGCTTTCATCTGATGAGGAGGGCAATGAAGAGGTTTTTGCTCAATTAACGCTGCAACCCGATTGGGCTATATTTGATAAGCCTAAAGAATCAAAGCATCGACATTTGAAGCCATTATATATTAAGGGTTATGTGAATGGGAAGCCGATGACGAAGATGCTAGTTGATGGGGGGGGGGCAGCTGTTAATCTAATGCTATATGCTACGTATCGGAAGCTGGGGAAAACCGCTGAAGATTTGATCAAGACAAATATGGTGTTAAAAGATTTTGGCAGGAATCCATCGGAGACAAAAGACGTGTTGAACGTGGAATTAACAGTGGGGAATAAGACATTACCTACCACATTTTTTGTTATTGATGGAAAAGGATCATATAGTCTGCTCCTTGGCAGGGATTGGATTCATGCAAACTGTTGCGTGCCCTCGACGATGCATCAAAGTCTGATACAGTGGCAAGGAGATCAAGTTGAGATAATCCTGGCGGATCAATCAACCAACGTTGCAATGACCGATTTGCCGGTCTGGGAGGCCGATGGTGTCGATTGTTTGTCTGGAAAAGTATGAGAGGGGGATTATCTTAAGATCACCAGTCAGGATATACAGCCGATTCGGCAAGTCGGCTTGGAATTATTACTCTGATGGGCACCATTGAAGATTTCGAAGGAAAGTTGGGACAAGGGTTTACGTCGGCCGATGATTTGGAAGAAATTGATATAGGACCAGGAGATAGGCCAAGGCCGACGTACATAAGTAAAAAATTGCGTCCTGAATTTCGAGAAGAATTGATAAAATTGTTGAAAGAGTATCGGGATTGTTTTGCTTGGGAATATCATGAAATGCCAGGGTTAAGCCGATCAATTGTTGAACATCGGCTTCCTATTAAACCAGGATATCGGCCATTTAAACAGGCTCCAGGGAGATTTAAAGCGGAGTTATATGAGCCAATCAAAGCAGAAATCACAAGGTTATATGATACAAAGTTTATAAGGCCGTGTCGATATGCTGAGTAGGTTTCTAATATCGTCCCGGTGGAAAAGAAAAATAAAAAATTGAGAATATGTATTGATTTCCGGGATTTGAATAAGGCTACCCCCAAGGATGAGTACCCGATGCCGATAGCAGATTTATTGATAGATGCAGCATCAGGCCACAAGATTATTAGCTTCACGGATGGCAATGCAGGATACAATCAGATTTTTGTGGCAGAAGAGGATATACATAAGACTGCGTTTCGATGTCCTAGAGCTATCGGCTTATATGAGTGGGTAGTAATGACGTTTGGATTAAAAAGTGCCGGTGCGACTTATCAAAGGGCAATGAATTATATATTTCATGATCTCATCGGCTTATTAGTAGAAATTTATATCGATGATGTGGTGGTTAAATCTAAGAGTGATAAAAGCCATATAGCCGATTTGCGAAAAGTGCTGGAAAGGGCAAAGAAGTACGGATTAAGGATGAATCCCAATAAATGTGCTTTTGGTGTATCGGCTGGACAGTTTTTGGGTTTCATGGTTCATGAGCGAGGAATTGAAGTTAGTCAACGGAGCGTCAGAGCCATCAAGAATACAGAACCACCAAGCAACAAGACAGAGCTACAGTCGTTGATCGGCAAGTTTAATTTTGTAAGGAGATTTATATCAAATTTGTCAGGAAGGATTGAGCCTTTTACTCCGTTGTTGAAATTAAAAGCCGATCAAGAATTTGTGTGGGGGGCAGAACAGCAGAAGGCATTTGATGAAGTTAAGAATTATTTAAGTTCCCCGCATGTTTTGATTCCGTCGCAGAAAGGAATGCCATTCAAGTTATACTTATCGGCCGATGAAAAATCCATCGGATCTGTTTTGATACAGGAATTTGAAGGGAAGGAGCGAGTCGTGTTCTATCTAAGCAGAAGGCTTTTGGATTGTGAAACAAGATATCCTGCAGTAGAAAAATTATGCCTTTGTTTATATTTCTCATGTACAAAGTTAAGGCATTACAGCCTATCGGTTGAATGTATGGTGGTTTGCAAGGCCGATGTGGTAAAATACATGTTGTCGGCTCTAGTCTTAAAAGGGCGAGCTGGTAAATGGATTTTTGCCTTAACAGAATTTGACTTGAGATATGAATTGGCTAAAGCGATCAAGGGGCAGGCAATAGCCGATTTGATTGTGCAACAAAGAGGGGTTCATGGAAATTATGTGGTGCCGATCCCGTGGACTTTATTTTTCGATGGATCGGTTTGCAAGCATGGATCTGGTATCGGATTGGTCATTGTATCGCCTCGGGGGGCAAGTTTTGAATTTGCTTTTACAATTAAACCCTATCGGACCAACAATCAAGCGGAATATGAGGCGGTGCTAAAAGGACTTCAACTTTTAAAGGAGATCGGGGCCGATATCATAGAGATTGTTGGAGATTCCTTATTAGTGATCAAGCAATTGTCTGGGGAGTATTAGTGCAGAGATGATGTTTTAAGATCATATCATGAAGAATGTAGAGATTTATTGAAGGAGTTTAGGATAGTATCATTGGGTCATATTCCTAGAGAACAGAATTTAGAAGCTAATGATCTTGCGCAAATTGCTTTAGGGTATCGGCTAAATAGACAAATTGAGGTTGAAATAGCCGATAGTGATATTCAGGATAAAACCGATGATTGGAGACAGGAAATAATTGGTTATTTACAAAATCCGTCTCAATCGGTTTCTAGGAAACTTCGGTATAAAGCTACTAAGTATGTGTTGCTTGATGGGGAGTTATATTATCGGACTTTTGAAGGGGTTCTGCTGAGATGCCTAAATTTGGAAGAAGCCAAAGTGGTTATGTGCGAAGTGCATGAGGGTGTTTGTGGAACTCATCAATCGGCTCATAAGATGAAGTGAATATTGAGAAGAGTAGGATATTTTTGGTCGACAATGTTGGAGGATTGCTTCAAATATTATAAAGGATGTCAAGATTGCCAGAAATTTGGAAATATACAGCGAGCACCAGCATCGGCTATGAATCCTATCATCAAACCGTGGCTGTTCAGAGGATGGGAAATTGATACGATCGGCCAGGTTTATCCTCCATCAAGTAAAGGACATAAATTCATATTGGCAACAATAGATTATTTTACAAAATGGGTGGAAGCAATTCCTTTGAAGAAAGTCACATCCAAAGATGCGATTGAGTTTGTAAAAGTGCATATAATTTATCGGTTTGGAATTCCTCATACGATAACTACCGATCAGGGATCTATTTTCGTGTCCGATGAGTTTCAACAATTTGCTGCCGGTATGGGAATTGAGTTATTGAATTCATCACCTTATTATGCTCAAGCTAATGGACAGGCAGAAGCTTTGAATAAGAGTTTAATCAAGTTAATTAAGCGGAAGATTGTTGAACAGCCGCGAAGATGGCATACTACGTTAGCCGATTTGTTATGGGCCTATCGGATGACATGTCATGGGTCTACTCAGGTGCCCCCATACCAATTGGTATATGGACATGAAGCAGTTTTGCCTTGGGAAACTAACATCGGTTCTAGGAGAATTTCTTTACAAAACCAGTTGACAGCTGATGATTATTATAATTTGATGACAGATGAACTCAAAGATTTGGCTCAGAATCAGTTGAGGATGCTAGAAAGGATCAGGGAAAATAAATCTAGGGTGGCTAAGTATTATAACAAAAAGGTGATGAATAAATCGTTTATTGAGGGAGATCTTGTATGGAAGTTAATTTTGCCGATCGGGTCTAGAGATAGTAAATTCGGAAAGTGGTCGCCTAATTAGGAAGGGCCCTATCGGATTAATCGTTGTGTACCCGGCAATGCCTGTATATTGGAAGATCTTGAAGGGACAGAGTTTGCTAAAGCACTTAATGGGAAATACCTCAAGAAGTATTATCTGAGCGTTTGAATCAACTCCTGAATCGGTTGAGTGCGGCCGATTTCTAAAATGGTTCAAAGCAAGAGCCGATGTTGTTACATCGCCTGAAGATAGCCGATATCAATTGGTATCGCCTATAGATAAAACAAATAAAAATATTATCAAGCGAAGATGGAATAAGATGAATAAGTAACAGAGTTGGTTAGATTAAATTACAGCGAAAGACTATCGGCATGTTCCAGAGCAACATCGAGGTCATCAATGTTAAGGTTTTACAAGAATTTTTGAATTGTTTCAATCGCACGCAGGCGAATATGATTAATTTTGTTGATGGCACGGATATCGTCTTCATCGGAGCTTGGAATGGTCTTTAAGCTCTTGCTCCGATGAACGACTTGGCATACTGCTGCTGCAATTTTGGATTCTTGATCTTGTATTGCTTGTGGCAAGCCGATAAGCTGAGATTTTGTGATTTCAATGTCCTTGCGGATTCTTTCAAGCTCTGCCAGCAAATCGGCTTGTTTTTCCTCCAACTGATCTAATTTGGCTTGGATTTCTTGAGGGGCGGTTGCCATATCATCAAGCTTTTTCTTTTCAGATTGAGCAGACAGCTGATCATCTTGGATGTGTTGAGCTAGGATCTTTTGTTCGGTGCGATTGGCTATGCATTGCCTGGTCTTGATCAGCTGAAATCTGTGGCATTCTAAGTAAGCAGTAGGAGTTAGGGCATCGATGAGTTCGTTGGGTAGATGATGTTCAATCTCAGAAAATCTTGCTCGGATTGGCCCACAATCTTCTACCAGCGCGTCTATTGGGGTTTCCAGCCGACGGGTAATGTCCAGGAAATGTTCGCACACGTCGGATACACGTCGGATGGAAGGGATGGTCTAGTCATAGCGCTGGAATTGCCTCTTCATCAGTCTCCAGGTACTGGCCGATGTCGAAGGAGAATAGGTCGGCTAAGGACTACAAATCGGCATCGGTGAGTAAACGGATTATGAATGAATAAGTTTACACAAATGAGTACCTGAGGGGGGATAGCGATGGCTTGAGGAGTGACATTGGCATCAGAGGGATGAATAGGTTGCTCTTCAGGACGGCCGATGTCTAGCGTCGAAGTAGGAGGAACGGCTTCAATACCAGCTTCGGGGCTGGGCGCTGGAGTTGGAACAACCGAGGAAGTCATCGGCTCGATGAGGACGTTGGGTGAAGGTTGAGCTTCAGGAGCCGATGACTCGAACTGAAAATAAGATTGGTAATGAAGACAAAAGAAATAGACAAATAATGTTAAGGATCAGCACATACCTGCGGGGATGAAGGAGCCGATATTGCTTCGATAGCGGGCGGCACTGTAACCATGACATCGGCGCTAATTTTTTGCCTCTTTTGGGAAGGGCGAGACGCCAGCTTCTTGCGTTTTGGTCCTGTTGGCCGTGGCGCCCGAAGAAGAGATGATGGAGGGGAGCACCATGACCCAAGTTTGGATTGGCCGATGGTGGTTGATATATGATCTGCCGGTTGCTGGTACTTGTTGTTGGCGGTTCTTTGTCATCAGCCTGCAAGATAAGATTATAAGAGATATGATCGGAGACTGATTAAGACTTATTGGATGTTACCTCTTCATCGGATTCGACGTAGTCGGGGTTGCGGCGAGAACAGTATTGGGCGGTCGATAGGTTGAACAAGTGTTTCCTCCATTCTAACCACTATCGGGAAAAAAGCCTTGTATTGGCAGTGCATGTTTCCACACTAGTGGCGGTGCCCAGAGGCAGAGATCCTGTCAGCATCCGCAGCCGATCGTACTCCAAAGCACTATTTACATTACCCCGGGCTCGAAGTTTGTCAATAAAGAATAGGCCGATTGGGAGTTGGCCGAGGCCGAGCTGGCGAGAACCGACCGATGGATGATAAAACTCATATGATGGTTGTTGTGATCAGCCTTGAGGGAAGCCAGTCGGCAGAAGGTAGGGGGTAATGGCCGATAGAAATATGGTCTTGGATTCTTCATCAACCAAAGCATCAAGAGGATTGAATTTGAAAGGCATCTCGAATGATGCTGCATCATCATATGCAAACCAGAGTGTAGCCTCCCTGGTGAAACCATAGTAGAAACCTTTGAGCCACTGGCTGAGTCCGATAGGAGTCATTTTACAACCAGGGAGGGCCGATGCAGCTTCGCCCACAGAGATACATCGGCGGTAGATGGGTTCCTGTTTCTCTGGGTGATCAGCTGGGAAGTTTAAGTTCAGAAGGGAGGTCCCAAGAATGGCCTTGGAGGTGTAGACATTGAGCCACAGTTGCACGAACCACCAAGGACCACCAATGTGGCCAACTGATTGACTGGCCAATAGTTTGCTTGCTACTTGATGAAGCAGTTGATAGGTGGCGCTGAGAAGATATTGCCCCAGGGGAATTTGTTTCTTATCGGCCAAACATTCTGCTAAACATTGCATGTTTGTAGTCGGGCCAAGGGTCACGCCACCGAAGACAAATAGTTCCAGCCACAAATTTAGAAAGGCTACATGCTCCCGATCATCAACTGGCCCAGTCACCTTGTTGTGAATTGATATGTACTTGGTCCAACCACCGATATTCTTCGTCTGTAGCCGATGAGTGGGCTTGAATCGGAGGTTGAAAGGGTTGATGTAACTTGTTGTGTTGAGGCAGGTGAGCATAGTTGCATCCATCAGAGTTGGGGTCATCGGCCCGTGTCCAAATAGGAAGGCGTTGAGGGCGTTTGACCAAAAGTATGAAGCCGATGCGAGCAAAGGTTCATTCTTCTCCATCTCGGCCAAGGAAAGATTGATGCAATGGCCGATATCTGTTTCTTCCCAGTGGGTTTTCTTTACAGCCGATACTCTGATGTACCAGTTCTTCCACCCGGGAAGCTTGCTAGGCCAGGATCTGAAACTATTGGTCCAATCACTAGCCAGCATGGAAGAGTTCTTGAAAGGGATACGTTGGGTTTCGGCATTGATGAAGTCTATTGGGTCTTCGCTACCCATGGGACCGTGATAGAAGAAATTTGGATAATTGGTGGCCGGAATCAAGATTTGGCTTCTAAGGTCCTACAGTAAACAAGAACACGATGAAGAACGGGTGAAGAATGCAGTAGATTTAATCTATCTAGGTTACAAAGCAGAAAGAGTGATTGAACAAGAGAGTTACCTCTGGGACGGCGGTTGCTGAAGCCATTGTGGAAGAAGAAAATGAACGAAGACCGGTGGTTGAGGAAGAGGATCATAGTGGTTCGCCTGGGTTCGCTGGAGCTCGTTGAGGTCTCGGGAGAAGCGAGAGGGTTCTGGTGATGTGAAAGTGTAAAGAAAGGGGGCTAGGAAGACGAAGCGGTTTATAGAGGAATGATGACCGGAATCGAGGCCGTTGGCACTGTTTCAAACAATTAAGGAAAGTGGGCTACCTTGAGCCGCCTCGGTGTGAAGGGAATCTGAAAGCCCAGATGAGAGAATTTTGAAGTCTTATGGAAAACTCCGAAATTGGGGGGCATGTGTTAACACCAAAATTTGGTATGGTTCTTTATCAGATTCGGTTAAGGAAAAAATCACAGTCAGATAGCAGGAATTAATCCGGAGGAAGCCGAGTTTGGGAAGGAATCGTAAAGACCACGGAAAGGCAGTTAATATCTTGTCTATTAATTAGGCAATATTAGTATTTGTTCTTTTAGGAAACCTGATCTCGTGTCCGATCGGGTATTATTAGTATTTTCCTTCTGTAATTAGGAAATCGTGTGTCGTGTCCAATAAGGACTTGTATCAACTCGGGGTATAAATACGTATGCGCGGGTACCTTGTAAAACATCTCACAGATCAATATAAATTTAGCGCATCGCCACCCTTGTCAACGGGTTCTTGCTTCTCGAGCCGGGCTGCATCGGTTAAGTTCGACCTCCTACAAGAGGGTAAGTCTCGTTACCCCGATTAACGTATCGGCTAGGACTTCCTCGGTTAGGTCTGATATTCTAGTCGGTCTACGGTAGTCGGCTTACCACGATGTATCTATTCTGTCTACGGCTACATCAGTTAGGTTTGATCTCTTAGTCCGAGTAGGTATATCACATCACACTTGAGTAGATTTATCAGCTTATTAGGTGTAATTTATCATCAGTTTGTGCTGCATCGGTTAGGTCCGAACTACTAAACTGCTAATGATAAGTTGTTCCTGCTAGGTTAATAGATTTTCATGCAAGGGTCTTATCGGAGTGTATAGCCGATAAGTTATCGTATAATACATCACAATTGCATTAGATCTATCGGCTCATCGAGGTTCTTTTATCATTATTAATCTGTGCTGCATCAGTTAAGTTTGACCTACTAGATTGATAATGATAGATTTATCCTTGTTAAGCCGATGGGTGTCTATGCAATGTTCTATCAGAGTGCCTAGCTGATAAGTTATCTTTTATTAAATAAAGCCGACTGCATTGTTTAATTGCTATTTTGTTTATCTGCACTGTTATCGCAGTCGGCTAGTTGGTAGTTGGCTGATTTATTTATTTTACCTATTTATGCCATCATCGGCTTCCAGTCGATGTATAAGTGCTTTAGTTCATATCGGCTATCGGCCGATGAAACGAGTCCAATTCGGCTTCCAGCTGATTGGCTCACTGATCTAATATTTCTATCTCCTTGTCAATTGCAGGGTCAAATTGACTGGCACGCCTACGAACCTCGAATTTAGGACCTGCACTGGAGTTAAGCAAATCTCCCAGGCCTTCGTGTGTCTAGTGCATCGAACCAGATCCTCAGCTCGTTCTCAATGCTGCTAGTGATTTTTGGTGTCAACAGTGCTCCCCTCATCCCGTTCCCGTATTCCCCTTCCGCAGGCGAGCTCTCGGCCTCCATACCCCCTCCGGCCGCTGTGCGCCGTCGATCTTCCCGGCGGTCTACTGTACGCCATCCGGCAGTCCTTCTCTCTCTCGGCCTCCCCCTGACAGTGGCCCCTCCCCTTCTATCTCTCTGCCTAGGAGCCCCATTGATAGGTGGGCCTCCACTTAAATTTCCCCTCAGTTAAATATATGACATGTGGGCCCATGCACAGTAAAATGCTCAATTAATCCCCAAGTAACTGACAAGTGGACCCCATCTTAATAAGTGCACAGTGAAAATACTACTCCCTCCTATCACACTGACATGTAGACGCCCATGTCACTCTCTGATCTCTCCCTCCACCTACAAGTGGGCCCTCCTGCCACCCTGCTCTCTCTCATGTCTCACTGCCTGTGGGCCCTCCCTGTCACTCTCTCCCCTTTCCATTGACATGTGGGCCCCTGTCTTATTCTCTCTCTCTGTATACCTTGACAAGTGGGCCAGCCCCCATTCCTCTCTCCTTGCTATTGACATTAGACCCCACCTGTCAGCCACTGTTCCAAAATAATTCTTTTTCCAAAAATTCAATTAATTCCTTTTTAATTCCAGAAAAATCCCTAAAACTTTCAAAATTCATATCTTTTCAACCGTAACTCCGATTGACCCCGTTCAAGTCTCTAAATTTTTCTAAAAATGAGATCTACCTCATGGTACTATTAGTTATTAAGAATAGTATATTATTTCTAGGGTTTTGTGTGTTTTTCTCTCGTTTCGCGCATAGTCGACGCTTCGGATAATCGTCGGACGTCGGATTTTCGTGAAGTTTGAAGACGAAGTCTGAGGCAAGTCACTCTTTGACCATATTGCTCCTAAACTTGAAATGTTTTGTTTGCAAAATTGCATGGCCAGTGTACACGTTAAATTGATCGGCCTCGGTTTGCGTGTCGAGCCGACGGACCTGCCCATTAGTTGCATAAACCCTGTAGGACCTTGCTACCCTATTCCTTGTCGCTCCACCTCGTGGTACCTCTGTGATCGTGCTCTCCGAGCTCGGATTTCGATGGTTCCACCCACTTCACTATTGTTTGCCGAATGGGAAAACTTTGGGTTTCTAAATATTTAAAAAACTGACATGTGATGTCGGCGAGTTTGCGAAACAAAATTTATTTGCGAAAAATCCGCGGTGCAAAGTGATCGCCTGTGTGGTGGCACTTCATATTCGCATATAAGGACCGATTCTTGGGGAATTTCATCCGAGCATCTCACAAATGCGACCACACGGGTGGAATGGGACACCCCTGACTGAGTAACTAGTGTTCCCAGGATGGTTTTCGGTTGCTAATAAATGTGGGACTGGCTGGGTGCCGAGAGAGTGATATACCCCCGTCCCTGAGTACAGGAAATGAGTTCCTGGTACTTGGTTAAGAGTGAGCATCCATTTATAGGGCAACGTGCTATCCTGGGAAGGCTTTGGAAAGGCCCTGTCGCGAACCTTCCCCACTGACGAGTGCGGGAAGTAAGCTCGCATCGTGTGGATAAAGCATGCACCCTTTGCAAAGGTATACCAATCTGTTCACAGCCGCGCCCACGGTTACGGGCAATGTGAGGTGATTCCTCTAGCGTAGATTTGTTTTCCAGTGGTTGTGAAAATGATTTGTGGTATGGGAATCGTTACCAGAATTAGCCTCAGTGGCTGATGGATGACCTGAGTGGTCTGAAACGGGGCTATGTGACCTGGGATGTCGAATGGCATCATAGTTTAGACTTCCTAAGTGGAAGCAGTATATGTTTTGAGTTGAGATTATGGATGGCTCGATGAGCCACTGAGTTACGAGATGAGATGATGTCCTAGATAGGACAAAAGTGGAAGGAAAATAATGAGGAAAAAATGATATTACGTCCTGGAGTGGACGAAATTGAAAATAAAGTAATAAGTGAGTATATAGTGGAAAGCTGCTTGTGGGCAGATCCACTGAACCGCTATTGTGATCTGACAGACGGTATAAGAATACTTGAGATCAATTAAAATATGTTTTGTCCGCTCGAGTTGTTGAAAAGCAATTCGCGGACAAGATCGAGGCGAGAGCCTCCTTCCAGTCACATTGAGACAACCCGCACTTAGGTTTTCAAAAATGTTTTCAAATAAAAAGGTTTGTGAAATAAACCCTAGCCAATCTTTGATAGCCTGCATAACTCACATTTTCTATGACTTGCTGAGTACGTAAGTACTCAATCTATTTCTTTTCTCCCCTCATTTAGGAAGAGTGAAGTTGAAGTAAAGATTAGGGTTTCTTTCCTATCCCAAGCCGTTGCTTGTGGATTGGGATCTCGCTGCGCTGTCGTTCTGCTGCTGCTATTCTGTTTGCAGGTTGCTGCTTAGGGCTTGCCCGAAGTCGCAACTTATAAAGGTATAGCATATATATATTTATTTTATCTAGTTGCTGCAGTACATCTCCGTTGACCGCGGGTACCAGCAAGGTTTCCTGGGACTGGTACTGGCATCGCGGTTCCATAGGAGTTGGTTCACGCCAATCTCCTGCGGCGCTTTCTCTCTGGTATCACTGTAGGTGGTGTCAAGGGCGGGAGGTGTTACAGAGACGAAGTCGGATTATACGAGGTAAAGGTTGACAATGAGTTAGTGCCAATGCAACAAGGAAACCAAGTGGTTTACACTCAAAGGGACTCCAAGTACAAGGTAGTTTTGCAACCCACCTTCTTGTGATTGTTTGAAGCCAAATTTAACTGGTGGTCCATGTGCTCATGTCTTGGCCGTTTGCAAGCATAGAAATCTCAATGAAAATGAGTTGATTAATCCATGCTACTCTTCTCGAGCACTTGCTAACACATGGGCGGGACGATTTCATCCTTATGGAAACCAAATTGAATGGCCACCATTTACTGGTCCAATAATTGTTCCTGATCATAGACTGATAAATCTTGGTCGTCAGCAGCATAATAAGATTCCAATGTACATGGATGAAATGCAAGGAAGGAGACTTGGACACCAAGCACACCGTTCCACAAGAGATAGAGACCAATTAGGTAGTAACCAATGTGAATAACATGTATTATTATGGTGAATTAACTTTTACTTGACATAACACTCTTGCTTCTTTTGTAGGTGCAAGGTTGAGCCGAACACATGTTGAAGGAACCAATGGCACCCTATAGCTTTATGGATCATTGAGTCTATCTATCATTTATAGCGTCAATTTTTATTATGTAGTGGTGTCTTGTGTCTTGTCCAACTGGTTTTGGTAGGTGTTAATTTGAGCTTAGAGTTGTCTAGGTATTTGATCATTTTTGTCTAGTTGTGCCTATATACATGGGTTTTTGTCTAGTTACCATATCAATTGAGTTGCTATAGATTATTCAAATTGTTCTTACTAGAGCATATGGTTGATTCTACAAATTGGGTGGCTGAAGTAAGAGGTCCATAACACTGGTTCAAACTGTGCAATTTATATGATGTATTAGAACACATTTCAAATAGGGCAGAGCCCCCTACATCAAACACATATAATGGCAATAAACAAAAGACAAGTAAATAAAATGCCCCCTACATCAAACACATATCATGGCAATACACACCACTTCCACTCGGGAAGCCTAATCTATAATGTCATTCGACATCCCAGTCCACACAGATCCGTTTCAAACCGCATAATGGTCATCCATTAGCCGTCCTGGCCGATTCTGGTAACGATTTCCAATCCCACAAACAACTTTTGCAAACATTCGAAAACAAATCTACGCTAGAGGAATCACTTCACATCGCCCATGACTGTGGGCACGGCTGTTCGAACAGTTCAAGACTCTGCAGAGGTATATGCTTTACCCAGACGACGCAAGCTTACTCCCTCACTGGTCAAGTGGGGGAGGTTCACGACAAGGCCTTTCAGGAGCCATCTTAGGGTACCTCATGCCCAATAGACGGGTCAGATAAAATCTCAATTAAGCATCTCGCTTTGATCAAATACCCCAAACACCTTGACCAAGTACTTGGCAAGCTTCACTATCCTTGCTCTACTCAGGTATCCAAGATATCCCCAAACACCTTATCTCATCGTCCCACATCTATTGGCATGAGAGGTAACTCTGTTCCGGCTAAATACTCAGCAAGGGGCATCCCATACCACCTGTGTGATCGCACTGTGCTATGATCAGTGCAATTCCCCAAGGAATCGGTCCTTATATGCGAATACAAAGCATATCCACCGAGGCGATCACTTTGTATCACGAGTTTTCCCAAACCACTTTTATTTTGCAAAACACGCCGACACTGAGTGTCGGGTTTTTTCAAAGATTTATAAACCCAAATTTTCCCATGTTGATAAACAATTGTGATTGAATTGGTATCATCGATACCCATGCTCAAAGAGCACAGATACCGAGGTACCGAGGTGTGGAGCTACAAAGGATAGGGTTATCAAGACCTACGGATCTTTTGCAACTACTGGGTAAGTCCGTCGGTTCGTCATGCAAACCAAGGCCAGTTAAATTAATGTGCACACACTAAGATACAATTTTGCAAACAAAATATTTTTCAATTTAGGGGCAATATGGTCAAGGAGTGACTTGTCTCAATCTTCGTCTTCGAACCCTCACGAAAATCCGATGTCCGACAACTTCTGAAGCGTCGACTACGCGTAAAACGAGATAAAAACACACAAAACCCTAGAAATAAAATACTATTATTAATAACTAATAGTGCCATGAGGTAGATCTCAATTTTAAAAAAATTTTAAGAGTTGAACGGAGTCAATCGGAGTTACGGATAAAAAGATATGGATTTTTGAAGTTTTTATGATTTTTCTAGAAAAGAAAAAGGATTTATTATTTTGGAAAAAGGAATATGCCAAAGGGATTCCCCACTGACAGGTGGGCCCTACTGTCAGTGAGATGGGGAGAGAGTTGAGGCGTGTGGCCCACATGTAGGTGATAGTGGGGTAGAGTGGTGGCCACATGTTAGTGAGAAAGAGAGAAAGTGGGGGTGGATGACAAAGCAGGCCCACATGTCATCCATGGTGGGAGAGAGAAAAGGAAGGGTCCCACATGTCATTGGGAATGAGGGAGAGAGGAGGCTGGGTCCACATGTCAGTGAGGTAGGGGGATGACCAATCGGGTCCACGTGTCATCCTTACGGGGGAGAGTGGAAGGGAGGGACCCACATGTCATTGACCCTAGGTTCGGGATAGGGTTAATTAGTGAGGTGGGCCCACATGTAAGTCACATATTATTTGAAATGAAGAGTAATTAAAGTTTTATTTGTGTCAGGCCCACGAGTCAGTGAGGGGAAAGAGATCAATTGAGTGGGGCCCATGTGTCAGTGGAAGTGAGAGGGAAAAGGAGGATTAATGTGCGGGGTCCACATGTCAATGACATGGAACGATTAAGATAAGATTAGGAGGGGATTAGGGATGGCGGGACCCACGTGTCATCGATACTAGGAGGATGATAGGACCCACATGTAAGTGTCTGTTATTCTAATTAAGATTCAATTATGCCATGAAAACAACATAGAATATATCTTGTTCTACCTCGTTCTCGACGACAACGTCGCCAGCGAGCCCGTCATGGCACGGGCTACCTTCAGCCTGCTTGACCAAGACGGGAAGCCGGTGCCGGCCTACACGTTTACCACCCCAATGTGCAATTTCTCAATGAATAGATCCCAGGGGTACGAGAACTTCATTAAAAGAGAAGACTTGGAGCGATCTGGCCATCTCAAAGATGACTCCTTTGCTGTTGGGTGCCTTGTGGTCGTTACCAATGAAGCACCATCTGTGGAGGTGCCGCCACCATTGGACATGCACCTACACTACGGCCATCTCCTCTCAAGTAAGCAGTGCACTGATATCGAGTTCTTAGTCGGCAAGGAGATGTTCGCCGCACACCAATTAGTGCTCGCGGCATGCTCATCAGTGTTCATGGCAGAGCTTTTTGAACTGACAAAGGAAGGCTCTTACACAAAGGGTGTTACAGATAGATGATATGGAGGCACAAGTTTTTAAGGCTCTACTTACCTTCATCTACATAGATACATTGCCAGAGATGAATTAACAGGATGAGGTGACAATGGCTCAACATCTGCTTGTTGTGGCGGACAGATATAAACTATAAAGGTTAAAGTTGATATGTGAAGATAAGTTATGCAAACCATATCGATATAGGCTCCGTGACGACCACCTTGGTGCTGGCCGAGAAGCAACATTGTCATGGTCTTAGGGAAGCATGCTTTGAGTTCCTAAGCTCTTCCATAATATTGTCGATGTTCGTGGAAACAGACGACTTTTTTTAACTCGGACATATCCAACTGTTTTGAAGGATCTAATTTCTAATATTGTTGCTCGTCAATTGGAGAGGACAGATTTTTATTCCGTGGATAAGGAAGTCAAATTAACAGAGTAGAGGATTGAGCCATAGCGAAAAATCGACAGAAAGATTAGTTAAAGATTTTCAGTGCCTTCAAAATAGAAGTCTCTACGGTATAGTGGTTTCAGCTACATGTTTAAAGCAGTTTTCTGCCTCCTTTTCGCTATTAGCATCTTTTTATGGCATAAATATATGTATATATATATTGAGGTAGTGCCTTTATCAACAAATCTGTTGTAACAATTTTTTTTATCTAGTGGCCTTGGCTGATTAATTTATAATAGAACATGAATTGAATCCCATCATTGAAAGAATTGTATCCGTGATCTCAAATGTGTAGCCGTATAGACAGGAATGGAGCTACGTGTGAGGTAGCTTGGGAACTCCACATGGGCAAAAAAATCAATGAAAAACATAAAAAAAATACTTAGAATTTCACTAGACTAGTTATAGGATCCGTACGTTGCAACTGTTTTTTATTTAGTTTAATGAAAGTATTTGAGCCGAGTCAGCTATACGGTGATTGGTTTTTTAAAATGATTTATTTAGGCTAAACGGTTTTTACAGGAGGAAAGAGGTTTTTATATGAAAATGGAGGACAGAGGGCTTGGGAGGAGGGCTTGGGAGTAGTACAGAAACTTTAGTGTATCTACTCGTGGTTTAACTGAAAATTGTAAGTTTCAACTCATTTTGACTGTACAATCGGAAGAGCGTGGACCATCTCAAGCGCCTCCATATTTTCCATGGAACCGAGCTCTTCTGTAAGCACTTAGGTACTGATCCATAAGGAGGGTTGAGCAGAAAAACCGCCTCGGTTCCGTGAGCACGATTTCTAAATAGCTAAACGGTATATTTTTTAAAAAAAATTTCTATGTAGAAGTTGTTTCAAAAAATTATATAAATTCATTTTTCAAGTTTATAATAGTTAATGCTCAATTATCCATACGCTAATGTCTTATCTCGTTTTACGTGATTTTTTTCTTCTTTCACTTTCTTTATCTTCAAACTAAGCCTTACTATGGTCCATACTACGTGCTGCCACATAATAAATAAGCCCTTTTGGTGAACAGTATGATGAAAAAATGCCTCACAATTCTGTAAAAACCGACCATTTTCTGACCCCCTCTTTGTTTTCTTGCTCTTTCGAATCTCAGCACAATAATATGCAGATTGTGTTGTGATACTTGGTAAAGTACTGAAGTGCAAAAGATGGGGCCTTGCGTGGACTTTTTGTCTCTGGATCACTTAAGAAAGGCACAAGATGATTCCATGTATTTATGCAAATTACACACGAGTATTAGACAATTTTGTCTCATTAGGCCTGGTTACAGTCTACAGTTACAAGAGAGTAGATGCAAACACTAGGCTACTAGGCTAGTGGATATATCAGTGTACTACTCCAATGTCAGAGGAAGGGGACAAAGTGGACACAGTTCAGGCCACTCCTTTCCTCTGCGAACTCAGCGAAGCAAGCTTCAAAACAAAAATCGGCCTAAAAATCACAAATCACGCTCAGCTGCTGCCCTCCCCCTTCTCCACTTCCTACAAATCACACTCCTCACTGCTCACTCTGCTGCTTCTTCAGAGCACACACCCACCGCCCTGTACATAGCCAGATGGACCGTGTCTTAACGGACCGGTCTGGGCACGAAAGTCTGTGGGCTGTGATAGCACGGCCAGTTGACCGTACCGTGCTTGGACCGGTGCCTCAGCCCATGGGCCAACCCGGCAAGGGCCCAAGCACGAGCACGGCCCGATCGACCCATTATTTTTTTTCATAATTTTTCTATTTTCTCTCTATTTTTTCTAATTTTCTTCACTATTTTTTTTCATTTTTTCCTATTTTTCCTAATATTTTCCTTCAGTTTTCTCTTTTTGCTTTTTTTCTTTTTCCCGCCTCAGCCAAGCGTGCTAATGGGCTGGTGGCCGGCCCACATGCCGATTTGGGCTTTTACCGGCATGGCATGGCCCGGCGCCTTCATGGGCCGTGCCTAGGCCGAGGTCTCGGCACGGCACGGCCTACTACATGAGCCGTGCCTTAACGAGTCGTGGCATAGCGGATCGTGACGGACCGGGTCTCGAGCCGTGCCAGCCCGATAGGCCCGTTTGGCCATCTATACACCGCCCCCTCCCCTCTCTACTTCTCCCCACCCACCACCGCCGATCGAGATGATTCGTGCCGTCCCATCGCCGATCATGGCTGCTTCTACCATTGCCGGCCACCGCGGCCTAGGCTAGTGTTGCAAGCGTCATCCTAATGTGGTCAATGTGCGGCCACGTAACTCGGCGGCTGCTGGTGGAGTGGGTGCGAGCCATTCCTTCCGTCTCGTCTGTGTGCCCCCACTCATTGCCATCTGGGGCACTCCCCGCTGAATGACCCTGCCGCTCCCGTTGCAGCGCTCCATTAGGCGGCAACGACAAGGACGCTGACGCGGCAAAGTTGGAGGCACCGGCTTCGAGGAGGTTCGGCTCTGCGACGAAGGTGCAGGGCGCCAGCGGGGAGGAGGTTCCGCTCGGCGACGATGAGGACATCAACACGACGAAGGTGGAGGGCACCTTCATGGAGGAGGTTTGTTTGGCGACGTCGAGCCCGTCGTTGTCGACGAGGTGGACGCTCCTATTCGGTCTGTTGACGTCGAGCACGTGGTGCCACATGGAGGTGTCAACAGTTTCTACGACGACCTCAACACGTAGGCAGAGCCGGGAATTGAGGCATCTAGCAATGGCGATGATGGTGGCCAGGGCGTCAATGTTGCCGCGATTGCCCCTGGGGACAACGCCCAGCGCCTCTCATCCCAACTCGAGGCGGAGCCGGAGCTAGAGGCTGAGGCGGTGTCGATGCTTTGTATCGGCTGCATTGATTATGAGGCTATTCGTAAGAGCTAAACTTGATGGATGCGAAAGAGCACGAAATATTTATCCTTGTTCAAGCCCTCAAGGTGAGGTAATACCCTACTTCTAGTTGTTGTGTATTTCCTTCAAGATTTCTCTGGCGAGATTGTGGTGTCTTCTTGCCCCAGAGGGCTCCTTGCCTCCTCTTATATACCGAGGAGGCAAGGTTACATGGTAGGAATCACAGTCGTACTCGACCAAGGAACTTTCCTTTAGGAACTCACAGTAACCAGCTGGGACTGTCTCTTTCCTTGTCATCCAACGTAACATGAAGCTGAGTTCTACTATACCCCTAATTACATGGCAGGCTCACCCTCTATCCAAGTGGCCGTATTGCCTTCTGTGAGGTTCCCGAGGTCCATGGCCTCTAAAGTAGTCCCTGAGACCTTCATAGTTGAGTCACAGTTGATGCTGAGTGCTCATCCTCTATGGTAAAGATTTTCCGAGTGTATTGCTCCCGAGTACTCTTTATGTGCCTCCTCTCCCAAGTCTTGCTTCATGTCGGCTGGCAACGAGACTATGAAGGGCTTCATGGAAAAATTTGAATAGCGTGCGCCGAATAGGCGCACCTATTAGGTGTAGCCCCTGACTTTGTGTTTACTTGGGAAACAATTAAATATAAAGTCAAAGATCTTTAACCTTTAAGACTTTTCCGAGTGATATATTTCTCAGAAATTGGACTCTTCAGCATCATATCAGCTAGAAATATTTTCGTTCAAGGCAATTTGGCTAAGTATATAAGCCGAATACCACTATGGATTTAACCCAATGTATGGTTAGGTATACTTGGGAGATATCTGCATCCCAATGTTAATGGAGACCAGCTGTCAATCCTTATAAGGACATATCCCCAATACCTATTAAATAATGCAGATACCTGAACACACGTGTCCAGCAATTAGGCTTAACATGAAGCATAGTTGATTATTTTAATCGGTTCCTGTGAAACAGCACCCAAACTTTAATTTTAACACAGTTGGCTATCGGTCCAATAGGGCATACTATTTTAGAACTCATATCTTAAGGCCCATTACCGAGCAAGCCAGCCCAAGCCAACCACCCAGCACATGCCTATAAATTCTGGGGAGAGAGAGAAAAGATTTCACTTTCTTCCCCAAATCTCCAAAACTTTTCGCCTTCCAGATCTGCGCGCAAATGCCCTTGTGCTCTCTGCTCCAGGCTAGGGTTTCCACTCCACTCGAGCTCCCCTCCGCAGATCCAGGAAAACTTCCAATCCATCATTGATTCTTCCCTTTCAAACACTTTCTCCCCACTTTCCCAGCTCTGAAGATGCCAAAATCCTCGTCCGACGCTCCCCACATCCCAGCGGGAACCTAGCTAACGTCAACCCCATGCTCCTTCAAGCTGGCTCAACTGGAGAGGAACAAGTGCCTCCAGCAGAAGGAGCTCATCAACTAGCGCCCAGCCAAAGGTGAATCGCTCCCCACTCCTGACTCTCACAAGATCGTGGTTTTTGAGTCCTTTTTCAATAGGGGTTTCACTCTTCCTACCTCCGATTTCTTTCGGGCTCTTCTAGATTTTTATCAAATTGAGCTTGTTCATCTCAACCCTAACTCCATTCTTCACATTTTTATTTTTGTGACTCTCTGCGAAGCCTTCTTGGGATCGATCCCCACTTCAACCTCTTCCGATACTTCTTCCACATCAAGCCCTAGCCTTTCAAAGCCAACCCACAGATCATAGGGGGAGCTGGGCTACAGCTTCACATGGAGATAAAGAAGGTTTACCTTCACATCCCTTTCAAGACCTCTCTGAAAGAGTGGCACCAAGAATGGTTTTACTACGCAAATCTAGAGCCCTTCTTGTCATTCTTTGTTGGGAATTCTTCCAAGATGTTGGGGTGCTGGTCGGCCCTCCCTCGGAGGCCGAAATGGTGCAGGTGCGGCAGCTGGTGGAGAAGATCGAAATCTTGAAGAAGAACGGGCTGACAGGACCTTGGGTTGCCCTGACGTTTCTGAACCGGTACGTACAGCCCTTGAAGGCGAGGATCCACCCTGGGAACGAGTACCAGGGGAAAAATGATCTAACTTGGGAGTATGCCGATTGGGTCGACCGGGATGTGGTGACAGACAATCTGCTTCGCTATTTTGTAAATGGCATCGTAGAGACTCTTGATGCCGACAAGTGCCCCAAGCCCTTCTGCTTGAGCAGGACCAGACCGAAGGTAAACTTCTGACATCTAGCTCCCTTGATACTTGCCTATGATTATTGACATGAATCCAGTTTGAACGGGATTGTCTTCATATGAAATGTTTGCAGGACATTGCCGACTTTGTGTTGAACCCTCCCTGCCAACTGATTGGGGGGGGGGGGGGGTCAAGGAAACGGCCAACTAGCCCATTGGCTGACCATCCCAGCTCTAAGCGAGCTGGGAAGCAACTTGCATAGGACCAGGCCAAGTCTAAAGGCACACTGACTAAGGCATCAGGCGGTCCTAAAATGAGGGACGCTGATGGCACATCTCCAACACCAGCCACAGCCGCAGCTGTTGTGCCTGCCACACCACCAACCCAGCCGGTCGCACCGAGTGCGGAGCTGACTAGCCCAAGTATTGCACCACTCGACGCCGCGCCTCAAGTGCCAACGCCGAGTAGCACATCCCCTTAGAGTAAGCCTTCGGGCTCCTTGCCAACTACCTCCCCCCATGACACACAGGGGGTGGAGGTTTAAGAGTTCGAAGAAGTATGAGATCTTCAGTCTTCAAATATCTTGAAGTGTGTTGCAATGTCTTGATTGCTGAATAAATTTGCAGAAAACCGAGTGACCTTGATCCCAAGGGGACAACGCCACCAACCCCCATCACCGACCCAGCCCCGATTGGCATGGGACCGTCTATGCCACCACCCGAGCCAAACACTATCCTAGCCCTGAAGGCACGGTGGCAGACTCAGGTGAACAACCAGCTTCACCTAGTCGGACAGCCGCCGAGCCGGCCATAGATCCAGTCATCGAGCCAGCTAGAGGGCCTGCACTTCCTGAAGACCCCAGGCCAGTGACTCCTTCTCCTCCATCTTCCCCTTCTTCAGACGATGATGACCTCCCTAGACTTGAGGCACCACCAAACAACTTCCAAGGGTATTGCCACACCCAGAAATTCACTAGAATTTTCAAAGCTAATTTGTGCATTAAATTCTCGTCCAAAAATTAGCCGAGGTACACAAATCGATAATTTGATAAACATAACCAAAATGTAATAACAATAAATACTTACAAAAGAGGCACTTAGTCCTCACACAGGACAAAACTGCAGCGGAACGGCAACTAGCGTAGCTTCAGCACCAAGCCACAGGCAGCTTAACTGGGGTATAAGCCAAACATCAAACTTCTCCTCCCCACAAAGTTTCACTTTGATGATTGCAATATTGCAAGATAGAGTACCATCCACCATACTCAACAAGCCACACTAGGAATGCAAAATAATGCAACAAGGATTCCAAAGGAAAGGCATAGTATGGCTTATTTGTATAAATGGCATTTAAAACATTTGCATTTAAAATCATTAAAAATAGTATAATTTAATTATTATCAACATTGAACCAATCTCTGAACAGCGCTCTAACGCAGTTCAGGCCCAAATCATAACCCTCCAAACTGGAGTTATCAAATATCCATCATTTATCACCATTAATGAGTAGTGTGGGATTAATCACAGAAAACATTGCTAGTCCCACCCATTAACCGCGGGTACGGCTATTCGAATAGTTTTACTCTGGCTAGAGGTGTACCAATTTATCCATAAGACACAACTCCACAACACATCACTGTGCGCCTTAATACCACCACGGTATCTCGGAAAGGAATTGTGATAGGATTATCCGTATAACTTGCACAATAGGAGAACCTCCCGCCAAGCCTCCGGTCTCCGGTAGGGGTGATCAAGTGCCTTCCCGCGAGACGGCCCGATGCCCAAACTCATGAACTTATTGACAACTGCCATGTGTGGACTTATACCAGCCACAAACCAAGCCCTGGTGTCTCCTATTGAACTCGGCACACTTCAAATCCTGCTATTACCCATTCTAACTTGTGGTTAGCACGAGTGTTGCTTCGCAACAAGTAGTCTGCGAACCAGTCCTTAACTATCATGAGCATTCCTAGCAACATTCCAACCCTGGTGCTCACAACTCACTATTTAATCAAATTTTAGTTGACACAATTAATTATCCAGCCACGACCACTGTTGTGAAATTATAGCAATTATCCATTATTTATTAATAAGAGATTAAATAGTTTCCCCACATAAAATGACGCCACAATTTCTATACATAGCTAAGCAAAACCTAAATTAATCTAGCTAGATCAATAAATAGTCATCTAGCTAGTCAATATTAATTACCCAAGGTGTCAAGGTAAAGGCATCAATCACAAAATGGTTGTAATCAAGGAGTGTAGGTTAATAAATAAATATCCCGTAATAATGACATTCAAAAACTCTGCATGCAATAACGTTAAAACAAAATAGATTTCACAAATGGGATCAACATGCTCAAGAAGATTGTCGTGTGACTTGCCTTGCAATAGAAAACGTCTTCCGCAAATCTTCTGAACTCTTCCTCGATCTCCGCGATCCTCAGAAACGGTGAATACACGCAACTACACGCGAAACGAGAAAAAACCCTAAGAAACTCCAAATAAACAGTATATAAAAAGTACATAAATAGGTAGATCAAGATTTTAGATCAATTTAGGATGAAGAACGGGTCAAATCGGAGTTCGGATGGAAAAGATACGGCTCTGGAAGTTTAAATTCAGAGAAAATCCGAAAAGAAAAGGAAAAGGAATATTCTCGAAAATATTCCCTGGATTTCTGATTTAAAATAATTACTTGGATTATTGCTGACTCATGGGCCCACTGACAATGTCCTAGCTCACATGGACTAGGTCCATGGACCAGAGGGAATAGAGGAGAGATGGACTAGCTGATGTGGCAGGTTAGGTAGATTACCACGTGGATGACACATGGGCAAAGAAAATGAGATGGCGGCGGCCGAGGTGGATGCTGACTCCGCCTCTAGGGCTGGCATGGTAGAGGATTAGATTAAAGGGGATCCAACGGCTGAGATTCAATCTAAAAGATCGGATGGCTCTGGATTATTCTAGGTTTTTGATGGAGATCGAATGGCCCAAGCTTGATCCTTGGTATTGGACGGCCGAGATTAGATGAAGTTCTAACCACTTGGGCCCACATGGCAGTGGCTGGGGAAGGGATGCCAACTGGGACCCGCTGGTCAGTGGGACACGGGCGAGGAGCGCCCGGCCATCCGCCATGGCTCGGCACAGGAGAGGTGTTCGACGGTGAGACGACGGCACAGGGACGACGCGTCAGTGTCAATGGCGGTGGCAGGCGACGGCGCCGGGTGCCGGAGGACGGCGGCCCCATGATGACGTTTGGCGGCAACCGCGGCACACAGAGGTGACGAGGGCGACGGACCGGGGACGGCGCGGCCGGCCATAGCAACGACGTTCGGCAGCGGGCGTCGATGTCGGGCGGTGCAGCAGGGGAGGGTGGCGGTGGCAGCACCCAAAGGTGACGACACCAGGGCGAAGGCCAACAGCGGCGAGTGGCACCCCGTACAGGAACGGAACGGCGGGGCAAAGTGTGGCCGTCGGAGTAGAGTAGATGGCGTCGGCGAGGAAGGAGATGAAGTCAACTAGCGGGCTCGGCTAGGTACTCACCGGCGGCGGAGGCCCAGGTGACGGTGACAGCTCCGACCCCGGCAGCTCAGCGTGCAGTGGTGGCTCTGCTCTCATGGCAGCGCAAGATGGTGGCGGCAGGATGGCGCAAGATGGTGGCGGCAGGATGGCCATAGCCTCCCGTGCTACTGAGTTAAGCCGTCCCATTCTGGGCGTGTGGAAGTACGTAGGGTGCTTGAATAGATGTCAACATGTTCGGTCCTTAACGACCCAGACAGAGCTACATGCATCGAGGAAACACCATCCCATCATCGCCCTATCATCCGTCCAAGTCAAATATATTCTCAATTATAAATCAGAAGTTATTCTTTTCAGATTTTAACCTATCCATTCATGTTAAACTAGTTTTGAACCGATAGCTTCATCTATCGGATTTTTCTAAGTCTAGAACTAAGCATAGCTAAGCATTCAATAAAATAAAAGTATCCCAAAGTCCTTAACCAGGGGTGACAAGATAAAAAAATAGAATCAACAACCAAAGAAATGGAAATGTGTACAATTGGACAATATTGACTCTACCCGTTTTCCCATTTTAAAAGGACTGAAACATGCATATAGATATTGTTTTCGCAAACAAATTAATTTATTGAAGACATAGGTTCAATATGCTTAGATGATTGCCTTGCTGCTGTGATGGTTCACACTCAACCTCTGGATTAGCTTCCTCGTACTCCGAAACCTCCGAATCTATCGATAAGAAGTAATATGCAAATAAGAGATCGAAATAAACATGCATATGCAACGTGCTCTAAAACAAAAAAAATGAGATAAAAACAGTAGGTAGGGCATGTCCTAACATGATTTTAGGAGAAAGAACCAAGTCATTTGCATCTCTAGTTTGGGAGATACAAAAATAACAAGACCCTAAGGCTGAAAGCGGCAAAAGCCAAAACTATAGGAAAACCCTATGTGGAAAATATATATTTGCATTCTCTGGTAGGAGTTTATGTGTGTGAGCATTTTTATGTGAAACTACATATCTTCTTGGTTCCAACAAAATTTGGTTCACTGAAATTTGATTTAAAAAGATTTAGTTATGAATTCCTCAAGTTTGTCAAAAAGAAGGGTTAGAAATTACTTAGGCCTATTTTGGGAGGTAGTTTTGTCAAAAACAATTTATCCACATTAAAGGTTACAATTTTCTGAGTTAAACAAAAGTGGTTTCATATTTTTAGCAGTTAGGATGAATCTTCAAGAAATTTACAAAGTTCTTAGGCACAAAATAAGTTATTTTTGTTTCACATTGTTTTATAGACATTTTCTGTACAGAAGGCACCATGTTTTAGTTCACAACATTAAAAAACATAATTTTGTGAATCCACTGAAATTTGGTTCATCCCAAATGGAGCTAAAATGAATTTACTATGAATTTTACAAGTTATCCTATTTTTCAGTTGAAAAATTAACACTTTAGTTATTTTTCTTTATATTTTCAAATTTTAAATGGAGGGGGTCCACTGGTCAGTGAGAGGGAACTTTGCAGAAAAGTGCTCGGGATTTCCAGAAATGGAACCCACGGTCCTTGGCCATGTGTGAGGTGATTTTTCTTAAAGAGTCCTTCGGCTTCTCGTGATTTACAGATGGGTCCTCGGGTCCACATGTCATAGAGTATGCATCTTGCTAATTAACCTCAAACCTTTTAATTCCTTCGCAAATTAGTCCTCACGCTCTAACTTCTCTACTGCTGAGCGGGTCCCACATGTCGGCGAGGCAGAGCGGAGGCGGCGAGCTTCTCGGCGGTGCTGACGGCGAACGGCGGCTCGGCTCGGGTTACGGCCAACAGAAGAAAGACAGAGGAGACCAAGGCGAAGCGGTCGGTGGTGGTCTCGTTGCCGACGGTGGCCGGAGCTAGGCATGGTGGCGCCGCAAGCGGCGAGGCTATTCGGGCCGCTGAGGGAACATGAGCTACGATCGGGTTCTAGCCTAACCAGTGCATGCAAGTGTGTCTAATATGTGCCTGTGTTCTCACCGTGGGGCTTGAGGAGGTCGGCGAGATCTATGCAGCAGTAGCAATGTCGAAGACGGCTCGGCGGCGGCGAGATCCCTCGGTTCCACGGTGGCAACTCGCTCCAGTCAGCCTGCGGCTAAGACAAGGTGTTTGCAAGGTCATAGGCTTCCTCAGGATGGCTCCTGTGCAATGAATTGAACGGAGACCTACTAGGGACGGCGGAATCAACGGCGGTGACTCAGATCGGCGCCGGGGAAGACGACGATGGATCTCGTGGCTCAGGGCTTCCCAGCTCGATTCCTCTGGTCGGCGAGCTCCTGGAGGTGAGGCGACGATGCTGGAGAAATGGCTAGGCTAGCGGTGTCCTGGATCGGCCGGAACGGTGACGACACCACGGCGGTAGTTCTGCAGAGCAGAGATCAGGGATGGCGGCGGCATGGCGACTTTGGCTAGCGAACCTAGGGACGCCGAGTACGAAAATGGAAAGGTTAGGAGCTGTAGATCATGTTCCTGAGGTTTAGAAAGGATGGAGCTCACCGGAGTTAGCTCGAGCTCGGTCGAACACTATCGGCAGCAGGGAGGATGAGGTTGCCGGCGGTGATCCTTGGGGATTCTGTGAGTTTTCTCGGTGGGAACGTGAAGAGGATGAGAAGGAGGTTCTGCTGGCGGAGTTTGAGGCGAAATGGCCGAGGTTTTCAAGGGCTGTGCTATCCAGGGCTACTTTGTATACTGAGGGAGGGAGAGGAAGGAGATGCTGACACGTTTGCTGGGGCCTGCTGAGGTGTATCTATTTGCACAGTGGTCAAGGTGGGTCCCACATGTAAGACAACATTGTTCTACACATTTTTGGCTAGGTTTAGTCCATGACTAGTGGGTCCAAGTAGTGAAAACCTATGGAGAGGAGAGAGGTGTGGGTGGATTTCTTGGTGAAACACACTGTCCAAAGGAATGCTGAGGCTTACAGGTAGGCCAGGGATCTGTGGTGCTATAGGTGTATGAGAGGGGTATGGGTAGAAAAGAGAGTATACACTGATTTTGAACCATTTTCAGGATTTTTCAGAATTTTTCTCTTCCTCTCACTTTGTTTAATCCATAGAACATGCTAGAAGGGCAGTAAAAATGTGAGAGTTGGCCAGGTTGTAGCCCACGACAGCTAGGTTCCATTTTTCAAAGTCTCACTAAAAAATTTCAAGTAGTTTGGTCACAGCAAAAATGTGAAAAAGGTCCTAGCTGAGACTTAGATGAGTTTTTAAAAAGGTCAAAAGTGATTGCTAAAAATCTGGAAAAAAATCATATTAATTCATGATAAATAATCTAGTATTTGAATAAATTATTTCCCACATATGCTTCTGTGAGGTTTGTTATACTTTTAGGAGTTGGTCTAATTTTGCCGATTAGGTTTTAATTAAATCGAAATTTGGAGTTATATGACAAGATGATTCAAAAATTTTAATTAGCGAACAAAGATGGTTCTAGAAAACTCAAATAGTTACCTCTACTAGATTAGGGATGTTACAGGCTGGCTCAGGGTGAGGCCATCCTAGAGAGAAGAGGGACTAGAGGAAGAAGATGAACAGGAGAGAGAGGGAGAAAAAGAAAAAGGAAAAAAAAGAAAAGATGGGAGGAAAAAAAGAAAGGAAAAGAGAGGGGGTTTTCTGGAAAAACCCAAAATTCACGAAATTGGAAATTTGGAATTTGAGGAATATTTCCAAATTGAAAATTCTAGAAATATTCAGAATTTTTTTGGAATATTTCGATATTCGGAATATATACATATATGCATATAATATATATATTTGGAATTCGAAAAAAATAGGGACATTCAGGGTTTCAGGGGAATATTTTTGGAGCATCAGTAAATGTGAAAATGCTTGGAATTTTGGAATGTTGGAGTTTGTGGAAATATTCGGGATTTTGGAATATTCTAAATATTAGGATATATATATATATATATATATATATATATATATATATATATATATATATATATATATATATATATATATATATATATATATATGTTCTAGGAAGCTCCGGATTAATAGAATATTTAGAATACTTGAGTCAATGGAATTTTGGGATAATTCTATTTTGGAAATGGAGGAAATCAAATGGACTGGACGAGGAACGACCCGAGAAAAGGATTTTGGAATTTGTTTAAACAATTACTAAAAATGTTCTTCGTAATATTAAAATTAATTCTGGAGCTCCGAAAAATCCGAGAAAATTTCAGAGAGTGTAGTTACACACAACGGATTTATTAAAAATGATTTCGACACTGATTTATTAAAGAAATTTTTATCTCCTATTTTTACTTTACTTGATTGCTTTGCTTTATAATTTAATATAAATTATAGAAAATAAATTATTAATTAACTTATTTAATTCCCAAAAAGTCGGGCTGTGACAGGTGTTCCATTGGACAAACCCAGATGGCAGCGAGGACGTCCTGAGTTTGGACGAGGAAGCCGCTAGAAAGGAGCGGATTAAGCTGTTTGAAGCCACCATCAAGGCTTCGCAGCAGATCCAGGTAAGCAGTCCATCTGATTATGGCTCTTGACTCGGTTGTTGATCTTGTGATCCATTGCTTTATGTAACAACTCTTTGTCTTGTAGAAAGTGGTTGATCGATCCGAGAAGATGAGCCGGGTGCTTGCCAGGCTGACTCCTCAGATCGCCCAATTCACTCAGCTCCAGTTGGAGAAGAACGAACTGAAGCGAACTAGCAAGGAGAGGGAGGACTGGTTGAGAGATTAAGTCTACCAGCTGCGCGATGAAGTATGGGCGAAGACTGGAACCATCCGAGGTGAGTCCTGCTGATGCCCATGTTATTTCAGGTCCTCTCTGCAATGTGCTGACGCTCAAGTCCGTCTTGTTGTAGCTCATGAGATAGAGCTAAACAACAAATCCCCTGGAGCTGGAACGCTTGAAGAAAGAGCTTAATGAGCTCGAGAAGGCGAAGTTCAAGGTTGACGCTGAGTTTGCGAGTAAGTTCCTTGTCTGCCTTTGAATCTTGGCTGTCTGAATGATCTATCCCCCTAATTGCTTGTCCTTGGATCACAGACTACAAGGCTAATGCGCAGACGCAATTCAGCTCCTTTGGCGAAGAAATCAAGGCAATAGAGAACTTGCGGAACGCTATTGTGGACTCGGCGAGGTCTCTGTTGGATATCATGCAGCCGGGTGCAGCTCAAGTACTCCTCCCCAGGTGCTTCAACGATTTCGAGACGCTCCGGCTGTCTTGAAGACTTTTGCTATGGAGCACGCCACCCTGGGGATTACCCAGACCCTCGCTATGACCAAGTCTCTTTATTCCCAAGTGGATATCGAGATGGTCGGTGAGGGGTTCGCTGAAGGCACGACTCCCGAGCAGGGTCTTGAGTTGATCAACCAGGCGAGGCCCGTTGCGAAGATGATCGCTGAGGAGTTGCCATTATAATTGCTCTGCCCAAGAAACAAACTCTTTTAAGTGGTCTGTGCATGGAAAACAATCATAATTTGTATATGTTGTAAATGCATGTGTTTCTCTGTTTTTTTGCAAATCCCGGTTGAGTACTTGATTCATCGTAGTCGTCATTAGTCTTATCCGACCAGCTAGATTATACCGAGTTATGAGGACCAACTTAAATAACGTTCATCCAATAAGTCTGTACTCGGAAAAGGTTAGCACGATCGATATAAAACTTCGTGACTTAGATAAACCAAACTCGAGGCTAGGCAATAACAGGAGACATATCATCATGTAGCCCCCGACTCACTACTCAGTTGGAACAATCGGCGTAGTGAGTCATAGTAAAAAACTTTATTTATATGTATATAAATTGAGAACAATGCTCAGGTGTAGAAGAGTCATAGCTGTTCTATGTTTCATGAGTTGTTGACTAGGACGCCATCTTCAATCTTCAGTCTGTAAGCCCCCGGGCGTGTTACCTCAACGATAATGAACGGTCCCTCCCACAAGGGAGATAATTTGTGCATATCTTTGGTGGTCTAACTTTTCTCAACAAGAGATCTCCCATCGAAAAGGCGTGGCCACGGACATTATGACTGTGATAACAACGTAGGCCTTGCTTCCTCCAACTGATCTAGTGCGACCAGTCGGTCTTCATTTGATATTTCTTCTAAGTGGGCTCAAACTCACGGAGAGCTGAACTCCAACTTGGTTGGTAACATAGCCTCAACACTATAGACTAGGAAAAAAAGGGATTGCCCTGTTGCCCGACTGACCGTGGTTCGTAATAACCAAAGAACAGATAGGAGTTCTTGTACCCACTGCCCTGCATATGGTCATAATCGGTCAAACATCATAGGCTTGATACCTTGTAAGACCATGCCATTTGCGCGCTCGACCTGCCCATTGCTCCGTGGGTGAGCCACAGAAGAATAACAGATCTTGATGCCGAATTCATCATAGAAATATTAAAAAGTACCGCCGATGAATTGAGTGCCGCTGTCCGTTATGATGCGGTTGGAAACTCCAAATCAGTAAACAATACTCATGATGAAACCTTTTGCCCTGGCCGCAGTTATGTTAGCAATGGGCTTTGCCTCAATCCACTTTGTTAACTTATCCACCGCGACAAACAGGTGTGTGAACCCTCCTGGTGGTTTCTTGAAAGGCCCGACCATGTCAAGCCCCCAGACTGCAAAAGGCCAAGATATTAGAATTGTCTGCAACTCTTAAGCTGGTAAGTGCATTTGCCGAACAAAAAACTGGCATCCCTCGCATGTCCGAACTATGTCTTTTGCGTCAGTAACCGCAATCGGCCAGAAGAAACTCTGTTTATAAGTCTTTCTGAGTAACGTCCTTGATGCAGGATGGTTGCCATAGATGCCTGAGTGGATTGATTGCAGAATCTGCTTACCCTCCTTAGGTGTGAACGCAGCGCATGAGGACTCCGGATGCGCTCCAACGAAAAAGTTCTTCTCTAACCACGATAAAGCTTTTGCTCCAACGTTTGATCTGTTCCGCTTCACTGCGGTCTTCGGGAGTTCGTCTTCCAATAAGAATCGGATGATTGGAGTCTCCAGTCTTGAGAAACAATAAGCACCTCATTTGATTCAGGTTTTGGCACAGCCGCCGACTGGTTGGCGTCGGATTTTCTCTTGACTGATGGCTCCAGCAACTGCTCGACAAAAATTTCAGTTGGGACCACTTTATGTTTGGATCCCATATTGGCTTGTTCGTCTGTGGCTTCATTGTATTGACATAAAACATGAATGATTTCCAGCCCGTCAAACTTGTTTTCCAGCTTCCGCACTTCTTGGCAGTATGCCACCATATTGTCGTCTAGGCACGTCCATTCCTTTATGACTTGGTTCACCACTAGTTGAGAATCCCCGCGAACCACCAATCGTCGGATACCGAGCGATATGGCGATACAGAGCTCGTGGATGAGTGCTTCGTACTCGGCGACGTTGTGGGATGCTGAAAAATGTATTTGAATGACGTATTTAAGTTTTTCTCCTATCGGTGATGTTAGAACGACACGAGCTCCTGCTCCGCCGATCCATAGAGAACCGTTGAAGTATATTAGCCAATACTCAAGCTTGTCCGCAGGGGTGACTGACTGAACTTCTGTCCATTCGGCTACAAAGTTGGCAAGTGCTTGAGATTTGATAGCTATCCATGGTTGGAAGACAATGTTAAACGCCATCAACTCGAGTGCCCACTTGGCGATTCTGCCAGTAGCTTCTTGATTATGTAGGACATCCCCGAGAGGAAACGAAGTGACAACTGTGATCTGGTGGGATTAAAAATAGTGCACCAGCTTCCAAATAGTTATGAGTAGTCCATAGAGCAATTTTTGAACTTGAGGATAGAGCGTCTTGGATTTGCCCAGGACTTCGCGTTGGATTCACTGACGAAGTACCTTTTGAATGTGTCATGGTTCTTCACGCTCGAGGACCAAAACCGTGCTGACTACCTAAGTGGTTGCCACCAAATACATCATATGTGGTTCCTAGGGCATTGGTGATACCAACACGGGTGGTGATGTGAGAAATTTCTTGAAATCTTTGAAGGCTTTCTAGGCTTCAGGCGTCTATTGAAAATTGTCAACTTTGTTTAGTAGCTTGAAAAAAGGCATCCCTCGTTCACCATGTTGGGAAACAAATCGACTAAGAGCTGTCATGCAGCTGGTTAACTTCTATACATCCTTCTGGCTAGTTGGGGGAGCCATGTTCATAATCGCGTTGATCTTCTCTAGGTTTGCCTCTATGCCATGGTGCGAATGATGAAACTGAGTATTTTTCACAATGGTACTCCGAAGGCGCACTTTTCCGGGTTTAGCTTCATCTTGAATCTTCGTAGACTTTGAAAGGTCTCTTCTAAGTCAGCGATGAGGTCGCCTTTAAATTTGGTCTTGATTACCACGTTGTCGATATATACCTCCACATTGCGCCCGAGTTGAGTGTGAAAACACCGCTGGATGGCACGTTGGTATGTTGCCCCAGCGTTTTTCAACCTGAACGGCATAGTGACATAGTAGTATGTGCCAAACGGCGTGATAAAAGAGGTCTTTAGGCAGTCCTCTTCCTTGAGACTTATTTGATGGTATCCCGAGTAGCAGTCGAAAAAGCTGAGTAGTTCGTATCCCATAGTTGAGTCGACCACCTGATCTATCCTGTGTAGACCAAATGGGTCTTTGGGACACGCCTTGTTTAAATCGGTGTAATCGACGCACATACGCTATTTACCGTTCTTCTTCTGGATCAGGACTAGGTTTGCCAACCAATCCGGGTGGTAGACCTCTTTGATGAACCCGGCTGCCAGGAGCTTAGTTATCTCCTCACGGATAGCATCTTTGTGGTCTTGTGTGAATCACCGTAGTTGTTGTTTGACTGATTTGGCGTCCGGCTTGACGTTGAGGGAATGCTCGATCACCTCCCTTGGTACACCAGGCATGTTGGAAGGCTTCTAAGCAAAAATATCCTTGTTTGCCTGGAGGAAGGTGACGAGCTCGTCTTCCTATTTGGGGTCGAGTCCGGTCCCTACAAGTGTGGTCTTAGCGGGGTCAGAAGGGTCCAGAGGGATCTTCTTGGTTTCTGACTCCGCTGAAATTTCTGACTTGGCCGCCTTTTTAGCCGGGACTTCGTCGTCCTCCTTTGAAGTTGATACTACTAGTCGGATATTACTTCGTCTGACTGCAGCTTCTTGTGACTTGGCCAACTCACAACTCTCCTTATCATAGGTGAAGGCTTGCTTGATGTCGCTGCGTAGGGAGAGCACTCCTGCTGGGCCAGGCATCTTGAGCATCATGTATATGTGGTGGGGTACTACCATGAACTTGGCGAGTGCCAGTCTTTCAAGTATGGCGTGGTATGCTGTCTCAAAGTCGGCAACCTCGAAACAGATATTCTCGATGTGAAAATTCTCCCACATGCCTAAGGTGACCGGTAGAGTAATCTGGCCGAGTGGAGTTGAAGAGAGGCCAGGGATTACCTCGTGGAAGGGAGCTGTACTCGACCTAGCTCAGATCGAGTTATTTTTATCTCGTCGAGTGTTTTGGTGAAGAGGATGTTGAGTGTGCTTCCTTCATCGATGAAAACCTTCTTCAACTTGATATTCCTGATGACTGGGTCTAGAACAACTGGATATCGCCCTAGATGTGCCACTCAGTCAGGGTGATCTGTGCGGTCGAACATAATCGCCACTTTTGGCCAGCGTAGATACTGGGGGCGTCAGTGGAGACCGAATTCACTTCCCGAGCAGTTAGCTTTTGTTTGCGTTTGGACTCGTATGCCGATGGCCCTCCAAATATGTGATTGAGTTCAGCCTAGGGATCTTGGTAATAGTCGGCTGGACCGAGTTTGTCATGTCTTCATCCTTTTGTTCGCCAGACATAGACGTTTGCTTAGAAGCGAACTTCTTGAGCATAAAGCAGTTCTTGGCCGCGTGCTTCTCCTTTGGGTGGAAAGGGCATGGCCCGTTCATGACTTTCTGGTAGTCGTCTGCCTTGGGGGGGCGTGGTCGGGAACAGCCGACGGTGGCCACAATGTCTATCGACTTGCACTTGTGGTTCCGGGCCTTGGATGGGGCCGTGTCGTCAGTGTCCCATCGTTCCTTCTGTCATGGCTCCTTCTTGTCGTCGAGTGCTTCAGTGACGGCGTCGGCTGAATCAGTGTACTTGTTAGCCATGTCGAAGAGAGTCTTGACGAATGTTGGTGGCTTCCGAGTGAATTTGACGATGAACAGGGTGTCTCTAACTCCCTTGCGGAAGGCGGCTATGACAACCTCGTCCTTGATTTTGGGTATTGAGTTCCCCTTCTCGGAAAAGCACTTAATGAACTCTCTGAGACTCATTCTTCTTATGGTGGCACTGGTATAGATCGTACTTGGATGCTGGACTTTGGTACGTTCCCTGGAAATTAGCCACGAAACGCTCGTGGAGTTCCTCCCCAGGAGCCAATAGACCCTCTGGGAAGCCCCGTCATCCACGTCCGCACCGAGTTCGCTAGGGCGACTGGAGAATAATTTGCCATAGCCTTGTGGTCGCCCCCTGCTGCTCGGATTACCAGGGTGTACACGGTGAGCCAGGACTCAGGATTAGTCTTGCCGTCGTAATTCTCTATGCCAGTGGATTTGAAGCCCGTGGGCCAGTCGACTTGTAGTTCGCGCGAGAAAGCAGGGACCCCTTCGTCCGAGTAAGGGCTTCGGCTCCGGCCGCATCGGTGGAACCGTTCGTGGTGGAGTGCGTTCATGCTTGTCCTCAAGTCGGCGTCGTTCGTCCTCCTCACGTTCTCATCGTCGGGCATTGATATCATGACGGAGATCACGTCGAAGTCATTCACGGGCGTCGCGATCATCTTGATGCCCGTCGTGCTGATACCGCCAACGATTCTCATTATGCCCTTGTGAAATGCGGTTTGACTCCGAGCGACGTTGTCCAGCGCTTGCCGCCCGGTGTTGTGCCGCAGTTGACGATGTAGCATTGTTTGAAGTTGTCTTGCCCGATGGGATAAGGGTGTCTCCAGACAACTAACATTGTTGACAAGCTGCAGCGGTTATCATGGCCTTGATTCTTGCGATAGTCAGGGTAGCTTGGTGATCTGGCCCTAGCTGCAGGGTGTCTAGGAGTGTTGCTGCGGCCATGACGATCTGCTAAGGTGTCACAAAGACGTCATGGTAGCCCACCCTGGTTTGGAGAATCTCTTGTTGCGCCGTTCGCCCAGCCTTGCGCAGATTGTCGTTGCGTGCATCGCGCTCGGCTTGTAAGCATTGTGCATCTTCCTCCTATTGCTCACGTAATCGGTGAGTCTCCTCCTCTTGCTAGTCGCGTAGCCGGCACGTGTTTTGTGTTGGAGTTGATCCCTTCTATGCCATGAAGACTTCAAGTGGTGGAGAGAAGTTTCCTGAACTGATGTCCGACTGAGAGTCGGACTCGGTGTAGTTTATCGGTGTAAGGATTACCCCAACCTCCCTAGACCCGACCTTGAGCGGCTATGGGCCGTATCCAAGCTGAATTCTAGAGGATTGAGTTTGCTGCGCCAGATTGGAATTGAAGATGGTTGCGGAGTTGTAGAGTCCAAACGGGAAATTGATGATCTCGTCATCCCCAAGCCCGATCTCTGCTAGCTTAGGGCCATGTCCGAGTCGAACAATGGGGAAGTGAGTTGTCCCTGAACTCGTACATCGTGGATATCACTGCAGCAAGCCGCCAAAGACCGTTGCAGCGTTGAGTAAACTGACTGGCGCTAGGTTGGTCTGGTTCCTGGTCGATCGGGTTGAAACCGAGTCAGACAAGGTGAGATTACTGAGATTGTCGGTGATGAAGTCGTGGCTCCCGAAGCTGATGGCTTGGCCGGGGGAAGAACTTGATCCCGTCGACTCCGGTGACGGGATCCATCAGGCTTGTTGACGATGATCTTGACGATGCGCTACCTAGCGCTCCAACTGTCGATGCTTTGTATCAGCTATATTGATTATGGGGCTATTCCTAAGACCTAAACTTGATGGATGCAAAGGAACACGAATGATTTATCCTGGTTTAGGCCCTCAAGGTGAGGTAATACCCTACTTCCACCTGTTGTGTACTGCCTTCAAGATTTCTCTAGCGAGATTGTGGTGTCTTCTTGCCCTAGAGGGCTCTTTGCCTCCTCTTATATATCGAGGAGGCAAGGTTATATGGTAGGAATCACAGTCGTACTCGACCAAGGAACTTTCCTTTAGGAATTCAGAGTAACCGGTTTGGACTATGTCTCTTTTTTTGTCATACAAGGTAACATGAAGCCGAGTTCTACTATATCCCTAATTATATGGCAGGCCCACCCTCTATTCGAGTGGCCATATTGCCTTCCGTGAGGTCCCCGGCCCATAGCCTCCACAGGCGGCGGGTGATGGCGACGATGGTCGCCACCGCATCATCGCCGGGGCCACCGTAGCCGGCGGCTACCGCCACCGCCTCCCCTTCTACCCCGTCCTACGGAAGCACGAGATGGAGGGTGTAGCCAGCTGGCGCAACTAGCTCGCCTTCAAGCCTCTGCCGCTGAATGTGGGGCAGTCAAATATCGGTGCCGTCAAGAAGCCTCTACTGGCGCATAAGGGTGACGAGGTCTAGGCGGTCGGCATCGGATATCGGTGCCATCGAGAAGCTGCGGCGTCCGAGGCGCTGGTGATGGTGAGGGATGTGGCAGCGTGGCATGAGCGACCATTACACGGGCAAGAAGATCTTTTATTAAGACATAGGCAAAAGTTTTTTTATTAGGACAAGAAGGCTTTTTTTACTTCCTTTATCCCAAAATATAGTTATCAAGGAGTGTTTTAAAGAGATTAAGAATTGGGGTGCAAGATCTAAAATACCCCTTGTTAATACATGATGGGGTGATGCGATTAAAGACAGTATGGGTGCGGTGCGGGTCTTGAGGGATAGTAGGGTAATGAGGTCCACTATGGGTAGCATGGAAAGTAATGAGGTAAAAGTCACCTTTTATATGTCTTAGAGCATCTCCAAGAGAGGCCCAAAAAGGTTCCCAAAAGTTAAATTTTGGGATTTAAGTTAAAAAAACAGGCCTCCAACAGATACCCAAACCTATTCCCAAAAATTTCCCATCCCAATCCAAGCCCAAAAGTGAGCCAAATTTACGGAACCTATTGGCGTGCCCAATTACTGCTCCTGCGAAAAAATTTCACCGCTTACGCGCTAGGAATTCTCCACCCGTGCCTTTTCTTCATCCCGACGCCTTCCAACCGTGCCGATTTTTTAGGCCGCCAGCCGTGGTCAATTGATGATCGACAGGGCCTTTCGTTTCTCCACATGCTAACGGCAAAGTCTTTCGCCGAGGGCACTATGGTCGGCGACGTGTTCTCTAGAGCCAAGGAGCGGTGGCGTCAACGAGAATCCTTTTGATCAATGTTCGCACAGGGGCATGGTATGGTCAAAAGAAAACGATCGCAAGTAAACACTGGGCCTATCTATCCTACGTGGCTAACAAACTAATTTTTGGAATCTAATTTTTGGATCTCTCTTGGAGATAGTCAAGCTTTTTGAGCCTAAAATTTTTTAGGATGGTCCCAATCTAAGGTTTCTAGGAACTAATTTTTGGACCTCTCTTGGAGATGCTTTTAGATAGATATATTTGGGACAAAATTCAAATTTAAAAGTAGCTATATTTTGGAACGGAGGGAGTAGAAGTTATAACTCAACTAGATTTGTTGTAACAAGGTGATTTAGATTTTGGCAAGTGAGAGATAAGAGAGACATAATGAGAAATGAGAGATATAAGGTCTACAGTTCTCTTTTATTTTAGGGAAAATTGGTTTTATAGCATTGAAAGTTCACGACTTTAGATATATAGCACCAAAAGTTCAATGTTCACTTCAATAGCATCGAAAATTCCCTCCGTTCTTCTATTTAGCATCCCGTCTAAATTTATGTTAAGTTTCCCTTATTTTTATTTTTTTCAGAAAACACAAGATGTGAAATACTTGTATTGCCCTTCCCATCCATCTTCTTCCTCCAACCCTCTCCCCTTTTCGATTCTAGTAATTGAGTTCAGCCATGGATGGCGGGCAGCCAACTTGAGCTTGCCCAAGATGCTGAATCCACCGCCCTTTAGCTCGCCCTAGGCCGTCTGTAATGTCCGACTTTCAGCATGACATTAAAAACTATTTTAGTAACAATCTATCCGTGAAAATTTCGCTGTTTGTGTGCTGTGTCATAAGTCGTGCCTGGATCTCAATCTATCTCCTTGGCCTTGATCTCAAAACCAACCTCTCAAAATCACCGCTCCAAAATCTCTGTTCCAAAAAAATCCTCGAATTCGAATCACCGTATTCAACTTCCTTTCCCAAAACCCTAACGGCAGATTCCTTTGAATCCTTTCAAAAATCCCTGTTTCAAAAGTCCATTCCAAAGGTTCGAATTCCAAACCCCAAAAATATTCTTCCTTCGATTCCCTGAAACATTTCAACTCTTGAGTTCGGATTGCAAAATTCGAATTTGAATCCCCTCCTTGTTTGCCCTTGCAAATATTCTCTGAAACCCAAAATACAAATCCTTTCAGAAAATAATAGACCTTCCCTTTGGTTTCCCCACATTGTTTCCCCCAAAATTTCTAGAGCCGTCAAGAATTCGAATTGATATTGGAATTCAAATTAAATCCTTCTTCCCTCTATGAATCCCCTCGCAAATAATACCTTGAAGTCCTAATACAAAATTCCAAAAATACCCAAATTGCCACTTGTCGATGTTTTACACCGGCAATAAATATATGGGGCTACTCGGCGGATGGAAACTCGGTGGATTGCAAAGGAACACAAGGAGATTTTTATACTGGTTCAGGCCCTCAATGCGAGGTAATACCCTACGTCCAGTTTATATGTATTCCTTTGAGGAATTATGGTGGCGATTCTGATGAACCATATGGCCATGAGCTTATGAGTGCTCTTCTGCCCTCATGGGGCGCCCTGCCTCCCCTTATATACTGGGGGACAGGGTTACAAGGTAGGAGTCCCCATCGGATTACGACTAGGAGATCTCCCCTTAGAGATATAACGCACCCGACTAGGACTGTATATTCCTTTCTATACAAGGCGAAGTCTGCCGAATCTAGCTATATCTCTAATTACAAGGCTAGGCCCATCCTCTATCCGAGTGGCCCATATGCTTGTCATGAGGTACCCGGGGCCCATGGCACCCACACCACTTGGACTCCCTCCCTTGATTCCTTAATTTTTTCCTTGAGTTCAAATGTCAAAATTGAATTCAAAAACCAATTCAGAACATCAAATCCCTTCAATACAAATTCCCTAGGAAAATGCAAAGGAGCACTGTTCTCCTCGGACCGCCACTTCCCTATCTAGTCGGCGGCCCAGCTCATTTCTCTCTCCCTTCTCCCACACTGGGCCGAACCCCTCCAGCAAGCCCAGCCCTGCTTACAGGCCGCTATGCGGCCCACAGCCCTCGCGCACGCGTGAGGCAGTGCCCTCACCCGAGCGCCGTCCGATTGCCGCCGTGTGTCCCTGCCCGCGGCGCTGCCGTTCGATCACCTTTACTCACAGCGCGCATCGCTCCGAGCCGTGGATCTCTGCCACGTGGATCCCGCTCGCCCAGCGCCGTCCAATCTCCTTCTCACTCGCCCGAGCTGCACACGTGCACCATCCCTGCTTTCCCCCGGGCCTGCTTGTTAGCCACACAGTAAACCCGCGCACGCGTCCCTGCCTGCCCACGTGCTCATCGTCATCCTTCCGTCCCGTTCTCTCTTTCCGTCGTCATGCTTGGAAGCCATTTGGTCAAATGCCACAAGCGGCTAAAACCACATCGTCACCACCACTCAACGTCACGCGGCACCCCACCGTGCTTCTCTCCCTCTGCCACGTCGCGATGAGTGGAGGAGACGCCTTCTCCTCTCTCTCCGCCTCCTTTCCTCTGTCCAAGGCCGAACCGATCAAAAAAGGGGCTCGCACCGCCCGTGTCACCACCAGCTAGCCCCGCGCTACGCGAGCCCACGTGTAGATTTCGAATGTCGCTGCCTGATCTGCCGACCTCCACCACCCATTGCATCCCCATCGTCAATCGGTCTCCCGCCTGAGAATTCCTCATATCGCCTCGACAACTCCCTCTATCCTCCAAGATTGGCACCATGCCCTAGAACCGACCTAGCGGCCGCATTCCCCGCTCCACCTCGGTGCCTATAAAACCCCCAAGGACCCCTCCCTCTAATCCCTCTCTCCTCGCTTCGGGTTTCTAGGGAAAACAAAGGCGTGGCTGCTGTCATCCCTAACGCCGGCCGCTTTCGCACCGACGCCGCCAGGCTTTGCCTGTGCATCGACCTCCACTGTGTGATCCCGAGCACCACCACACGATCTCCATCTCGCCAGTTTTCTCTTCCCCACCATCCATTCGCCGCCACCTCGGCATTCTTCTGCTCGTCGGTGAGCTCAACCAACACCCCTCGTTTACACCCCCCCCTCCTGAGCATGCTTTAGGGACCGTGTGCACACTCAATCGGCCTTGGTCCCCGCCGAGTCAAGCCACCTCGCACCGTGCCGCCATCGGTATTGCCTTGCCCGGCCGCCGCTGTCGCACGCACCGGCCTCCTCTCTCTCCTCCGCCTGTGGTCTCTCGTCGCCGGCCACTGTTGCTCTACCCCTTGTGAATCAGAACCGTTGAAGTGAATCTCCCTGATCCCCTCCTCCTGCTGGTGGTGTCCATTCACCACGAAACACCGCCGTTCACCGGAACGTACCGCGTTGCCGTGAACCGTCGATCTCAGTCTAGCCATGTCAGCACCATCCTTCCACTCCGTCATCATGTGCGTGCACCCGGCTCACGTGAACCAACCCACTCCCTGCTCTCACTGGCTAGTGGGCTCGTAGCTCCCCGTCTACGTCAGGTTCATGCCAGTGTACCTCACCCAACCCAGGCCTGTCCACCTTGGCCTTTCGTGTGCATCGGCCTTGTGGACCGCGTCGCCTTGCCAGCCCATGCCACCGCTCCGCACCTCCATGGCCTCGCACGCACGTTGTCCAACTGGGCCGGGCCATCGCTTGCTCTGTAAAGGTTTAAACTATTTGAACAGCCGTGCCCCCAGTCATGGACGGATGTGAGGTGATTCCTTAGCGTAGTTTTGTTTTTACCCTACTTGTGAAAATATGTGTGTGGCTTGGGAACTGTGGGAAGGAAGTGCCATCGAGGACGTTGTAGGTTTGATGAGATGGCTTGGCTATCATGGACAACAGGGCCCATGAGGTTCGGAGATGTGTTTTGGCTTTGAGAGCCGGCTTGAAGCCAATTCTTGAGATTGTGAAAACTAGAGAATCAATTTGACACCTTACTTTGATCGGGCAAGGCTACACCTCACGCTGATTGTTGAGAAGTACACTCTTAGATGATTTAAAAGAACTTCAAATAAAACTAATTGTAAAATATCCAGCCACTCTTTGAAGCCTGCAACAACCACCTAAGTTTCCCCTGACTTGCTGAGTACGTAAATACTCATTCTTGTTTTATTTATAGTTCCTCCGTCGGGAAGCTAGAGCTGGAGTTGCCGTAAAGTAAAGATTATGGTTTCGTCTTGGTTCCCAGCCGTTGCCTGTAGTGTTGGAACTTAGTTTGTTTGTTCCGTTGCTACCGCTGCCTCTATCTTTATGCTGTTCGTTGTTGTCTCTGACTTGTCCCGAAGTTGTAACTTAAGTTAAGGTATAAGTCTATTTATTTATTTAAGGTTTGCAATGATGCATATCTGTTTTCGGTGGATACTAGCGCTGCGTCCTGAAACTGATATCGGTATCGCGGTTCCGCGAGGAAGCAGTTCACGTTCTTCTCCTATGTCACGTTCTATTTGGTGTCGTTGTACGGTGGTGTTAGATTGGAGTGTGACACTGTCACCCTCAAACTTGCTGTGGTCAGCGCCGATGAGCTCGCCTCAATTGCCGCCGTTGAGCTTGGCCCGTTCTGCTCCTTGACGGACACCGCCATCGTCGAGAAATCGAGCTCCACCATGGCCATCGCCATCGAGCCCCTAGTGGTGTGTCGTCGTCGAGCTCTCCTAGAGTCACCGCTGTGGAGCCTTGCCCCAGTTCACTGTCCTAGAGCTACCTGTGGCCACTGCCGTCAAACTTGCCCCAGGCCGTCGGCTTGTCGTCCTTGCTCTTCCCAACAGTCACCACCCTCGAGCTCCCCATGGCCACCACTATTGAGCCCGTCCCTGGCCACCGATCTGGAGCTCCCTCTACGGAAGTAGACGTCAAGCTCCGCCTCGGCCACTGCGCTTGAGCTCCCTCATGGCCATTGCCTCTGAGGTCACTTGCTACGCCTTGCTGCGTGTGATGATGTAAGCTCCCTGCTTGTCCCAGGAAAGAATACGCTGCTTATCTGCAGTAGGAAGAAGAAAGGGAACCGGAGGAAGAAGAAAGGATTGAGGGGTAAGTTGGAAAAAGTAATGGTGACGTTAACAGAGTGCCACATAGAAGAACGGAGGAAACTTATTAAAGTGAATCGGAAACTTTCAGTGCTATATACCCAAAACTATAAACTTGCAGTGCTATAAAATCAATTTTCCCTTTATTTTAATCTGCTTTGAAGCACATACTTCTTCTGTTTTAAAATATAACTACCTTTAGAGTCTGAGTTTGCCCCAAATATAGCTAATCTAGGATATGTAAAAGATGAATTTTGATAAAAACTTCGTATTCTATTCCTAGTGGTCCACATAATTCTAACCAGAGTGCGCCCCATACTCCACCCACTATAATAAGGGTAGTTTTAACCTTGCACCACAATCTTTAATCTCTCAAAAAGCTGCTAGGTAGCTATATTTTAAAATAGAGAGAGTGCTATAATAATATACATTGGTCAAATGCTTGATTAGAGCAAGTACAATAAACTTACATTAGTAGCCTATAAGGATTGGTATATGTGAATGAGATAATGTTAGGAGAGAGAAAAGCTGGCTACTAATTTATACCTAAGCTACATGCTCAAGCGGCCCAACTATATTCCAGCTAATAACATTTAGCATACTCGTATAAAGATTTGTGTGTTATAGCTTTTCTATTATACGACTATTTCGGAGAAGCTGCTACGCGCGCGTATAGCAGCGACGCGCACGTATAGTAGCAATGCGCTCATCCGTACATAGTACAGCTAAAAACAATTAAAAATAATAATATTGAAAAAATATTAAAAAATGAGTAAACTTTATACTAATTTGAAACTTTTATCTTTAATTTTCAAACTTTTAATTTAATTTTCAAAACTTTCAACACAAATTTAAAAACTATCAACTGAGAATTTAAAAAAATCTACTCAAATTTTGAAATTTGTAACCCAAAATTTAAAACTTTTAATTAGATTTTCAAACCTTTTTAACTAAAATCTAAAACTTTTAACTTTAATTAAGAATTATTAAGCACTAATGATGGTGATTAATGTTAAATGAGATTAGTGTTTAATTAGGGTACGGCATCTGCCCCACGCGAGCTAGCCCCACCGCGACTATTTACATCGGCTATGACAATTTTTATAACTGGTCGTTGGCTACACTATTATATTAAACTTGCTCTATAGCGAGGAGGCCCGTTAAAAATACATGAGGCCTAGTTTTGTTGGGCTGCAAAGTAACAGGTCCGATTGATTTCTAGTAGGGTTTTGTCTCCCCGTTCCAGCATCCGCCGTACGTTTCGATCGCCGAGCGCTCCGTCTAGGGTTTCAGCTCCTTTTCCCCCACCCCCAACTCAATCCAGCCTCGCCTCCGCGCGAGCAACGAGCAGCACCGCCATGGAGTTCGACGAGTACGAGTACCTAGAGAAGACGGTCGAGCCCTCCGTGCCGTCGGCCAACGGCTCCGGCGAGAAGGACCGCGGTGGCTCCCGCCGACGCTCCTCCGGCGGCGTCCGCGACGACGAGGAGCGCGGGTCGAAGCGCTCTCGCACGGGGGAGGACCGGGACCGGGAGCGGCACCGCGGCGACGGCGGTGGCGGCCGGGAGCACCGGGATCGGGATGATGGGAAGGAGAAGGAGAAGGAGAAGGAGCGGAGCAGCCGCAGCCGCGGCAAGGACGGGGAGAAGGATAGGGGTAGGGACCGGGAGGTCAGGGACAGGGACCGGGACAGCGAGAGGGACAGGCGAAGGGAGAGAGAGAGCGGGCGGGAGCGACGGAGCCGTAGCCGCTCGGAGCGTCGCCGCACAGAGGAGGAGGAGATGGTGAGGGAGCTCCAGCGGGAGCGTGAACGCAGCGACCGCAACCGTGACTACCGTGACAGGTGCGGATTCCTGAACTCCCTAACCTCTCTATTTGCAACACCTATAATATGATAGATAGAATCATCATTGAAGAGAGTTGCTTCAGCAGAAAACCATTAGGTCCTGTCATAATATAATTGTTTTTATGAAATTCCTGTGAAATTTATGTGTTCTAAATTGGGGTTTTCGCCTGTGTTAGATATATGAAAGTTGTGCGGGATGGGCATAGGATGCTAACTTGTTGAATGCATGTCATGTTTTCTTCAAAAACTTAGTAATTATGTGTTGAACTGTGTTCTGCTTGTTCTTTTAACCTTCCTTGGCATGCACATGGAACATAGCGATGGCTCTATCTCTAGTGATCTGCATAGCTGCTAAATGTTTTTCGTAGTTTACTGCCATTATGTCATCTAGGTTTGTCAAATTTGAATATTGAACATTAATGTGGGACTCGCAGATGCAATTCGCTAGTGCTGTCTTCAGATGGTCTTGGCAATTGGTCCTGACTAAGGATATCAGGTCATGAATCTTCAAATTTTCTTGTGATACATTTATAAGCTAGCAACTGGGCTTGGCTGCTACTACATTGAGGGCTCTTATAGATAACTGATGTTGTTGTGCTTATCAAGGGTTCATGAAAGGCAAAGATTATGCCGTCTTTAATTTTTTATTTTCTAATCATCGCCATATGATGTGTTTATGCTGCTTTCTTCTGTGCTCAAGTTTCTTTTTATGTGCAGACGCAGGAAAGATGACGGTGCAGAGCCAGAAGCTGATCCAGAAAGGGATCAAAGGACTGTATTTGCCTTCCAGGTTTGTTTCCCAAGTAACTTTTTTTAAAAAAAAAATTGCTGCTTTATGCATTATGCTAATGTTTGTCAGCATTATTGTAGCTATCTTTGAAGGCAGATGAAAGAGACGTCTATGAGTTCTTCTCAAGAGCAGGGAAGGTGAGAACACGCAATGTTTCAAACTGGCCTGATTTGAAAATGTCCCCATCTTATAGTATTTTGTATCCTTGTATGTCGTAGCTTTGATCCACACTGAAGTTTCAAATTAATGACACAGACTTGGATTGATTTATTATTTATTAATAGTGATGTTACATTACATATGAGAAATTGACACACATTGGGTTCTTCACTTGTTTATTGACTCATCACTCATGCTAAAGTTATGTGATTGTCATCTGTAGTGGTATAGTAACTTTTAGTAGTCATCGATTCCTTACTTTGAATGTTAAGCTTTCTTGTCGATTGTCATATTAAATTTTTATCTAAGCATCTAATGATCGCTCTTACTCTTCTCTGAAGGTCCGTGATGTTCGCCTTATTATGGACAGAAACTCGCGGCGTTCCAAAGGAGTCGGGTGAGTTCTTGGTACCCCTTATTTTGCTGTGATGTACATTCCTTTCACCGGATGGCTTTTCTAGAATGTACAGTTTTCTTTAGCTTTAACAATTTGATTTCCAGAGTACTGAGACATCGATATGTGGGCTAAAATTATGACTCTCTTCCATAGGATTGTTGTTAATCATGGATGGCTCCTTGCCTCCAGTAACCACACATGCAAAAAACTTTGAAATAAGAGATTATACATGCCACTAGAAAAGACAATAATCACAGAATATGGGCACATGTAATCACCAATCTATCGGTTGATGGAACATTTTGGGAATATCGGGAGCTTCGAATAAGCAGGGTTACAATCGTGATTCAGGTTTGCTTGCAAAAGCTCAGAAGCATATTCAAGCCACCACAGTGGTACATACATGTCACGCTGAAGTGTGCTAATTCGGAACAAGTGCACACATGCAAACAATTCACATTACAGAAGCTACAAAAGTCTTGTTAGGTCCTCTATTTCAACTAGGATTAGCCAAATATATGCCATGTTCTTGGCAAGAGAACTGTAACATGGGAAAAAACCAAGTGTGTTTCAATCAAAATCTGCTTGTATCCTGGGCATGTGCCAGTTCAACTTCCTGGTATGCCCTGCTTGAGTATACATTGAATTGCAATTCTGTACATGTTTTGTTTAGGCTGGATTAGTTTCTTGTTAATGAATTAATGCTATAGTGAGGACAAATTAGTTACTATGACCTAAACCTCTTCAAAAACAATTTATTTTGTTCAAAATTTTCTTTGGAAATCTAGTTGATTGGTAGCTTTTCTGTTGTGAATATGTTTCTCATACATTTTGCTTTTCTGCGGTAGATACATGTCACCACAGTGGTAGCTTTTCTGTTGTGAATACATTTTCCGATCAGACCTTATACATTTTGCTTTTGATCTATTTCTGGTTGTATAATTGCATAATCATTTATATAGTTCATAATTGATTTTTTCCATGGGGAACATTTTTCATCAGTTTGTCATACTCAACAGGATTGCACACTGAAATATTTATAGTTTGGTCTACCTGCTGGGATTGTCGACAGTTACAAGTAAGATGGAATATTAGATCATTCTGATGCTGTCAGCAATCTAGGACAGTTTGATTCCAGATATTTAACAAAACAGTTGGTGCAGGTTTTTAGGAAATAACGAGGATGCCCAAGAACGAAATTTAAAAGTTTGCTGCACACAAAAGTTTAATCCAAATTTCAAAAGTTTCTCTGAGCTTATGGAAAAAAAAACTAACATATATGAGACTACCTATAAAATCTACCTTTTTACAGTTATTTTGTTGTATACTCTGATGCGAGTACTAAAGATCTATCTAAATTGGCAGGTACATTGAGTTCTATGATGCTATGTCTGTTCCAATGGCAATTGCCCTGACTGGTCAGATGCTTCTTGGGCAACAAGTGATGGTTAAGCCCTCAGAGGCTGAAAAGAATCTAGTTCAGTCAAATGTGGCATCAGGTGGAGCAGCTTCAGGTGGAGCAAGAAAGTTGTATGTTGGCAATCTTCATGCCAACATCACCGAGGATCAATTGAGACAGGTGAACCATTTGAGTCTGTTTTAGCACAAACGGTGATGCATTTCCCTGCTTTTTTATTCCTTACACTGTTTCTCCAGTGTGTAGATGAGAAAAACATAGTAAATATAATGAAATCAAATCAATGATCAGTATTTATGTCATTGCCATATATTCATTTAGGTTTACGTGGTTTCTTTGGTTCTTCATTTTAATATAGGCCGGTAGTTAAATACTTAGTAATATCTAACTTGCTTATAACATCAGTTTGACATAAGATTGTTGTGCCACTGAAAAGTGGTCCTATAGCAACTTTGTCATCCTCACACTAGTTGCTGTTCCTCAAATTAATCACCAAAATTGTCCTGAAATAAAATATGTGATAAAGTAGCTCATGTTGAGAAAACTATCTTCTAGAATTTTCGTTCAGTTGGCAGTTGCAACTAGTTTAAAATTAAATACATTATTTTCTGTGGAACTAAGCAGTATGCAATATAAACAAATTTTGCATTTTTCTTCCAAATGTGCTTTTCGCTTCAATAAAACAATTCTGTGTAAATAATGATGGGCTCTGAGCTGAAAAAGTGGTATCATAGTCAACACATTATGCTTGAGGTGGGATTTCAGTGCAAAGCAATAGTTGGACGTACTGAATATTATTCTATCTGAACTTTAGCCACAATATCCATATTTCAGGTAACTCTGGATTTTTATCAATGGATTGTAGGGCTTCCTTCTTGGGAATGTCCTTGTTAAAGATGCTGTTAGTTTTTGTCTGAAGTACCATATCTGTATCTGATGCTTTGTATACTTTTTCAATGTGCATCTTGTCATATGTGGTATAATACTCCATTTCAGGTATTTGAACCATTTGGGCAAGTGGAGCTTGTCCAGCTGCCTGTAGATCCACTTACCGGGCTATGCAAAGGTTTTGGTTTCATCCAGGCAAGTTCCCATATATTCCCTTGAAGCTTTGAAGGTCTGACCATGAATCGATCCTTGTAATGCTTATTATTTTCCTTGCAGTTTGCACGGCTTGAAGATGCCAAAGCTGCTCAGAGTTTAAATGGTCAGCTTGACATTGCTGGAAGAGTAATTAAGGTAGCATTTCTTCATATTTATATCTCAAAGATTTGAAACAATGCTAAGAATCCATATGACAACTCTTATTTGTTTCAATCAGGTCTCAGCTGTTACTGAGCAGGGTGGTATGCAAGTTGGGGGTGCAACTACTGGAGATTTAGATGATGATGAAGGTGGAGGTTTGGTGTGTTTTCCAATCCCTTCCCTTTTTTTCTTGTACAACCTTCTGTTACTGGGTTTTTCATATTTTTAGGAATGGTTTTTGCTTTTTGAAATTTTGGGATTATGTGGAGTATCTTGAACTACAATTTTACGGTTGTGCTCACTGTTGCTAAGATTTTATTTAATAAATATTTTAGTGGAGGACTAACTGTCCACAAGTTTTTATCTTTTGCACTTTCTCTTACACTTTCCATCAAATACTTGCTCTACAATATAAATGGGGGTATGTGGGAAAAATATATATGTTCAACTATTGAGAAATTTTTTGTCCAAAGTATTTTTTGTACTATAGCTAATCTCAACAGAAACGATGATTTCTATGCAATATGTTTGATCTTTCAATATGAGGCATGATGCCCCTTTGTGCTAATCTTGGGATGATTTAACTTCTAAGCCCTTTAAAACACTTCTTTTTAAGTTCTCGACCATAGGAAGATTGGTTCCTCTTAGTAATCAGTCCTGGTTTATATGCTGTCATGCCCAAGAACCTGAAACATCTGCTTTTCCTACATAATTAATCCATTTTCTTGTATGCTATAAGTATAAGCATTAGCCATGCAGCCATTTCATTGGCATAACGTGTTCTGTTCTTATTTTCGCTTGGTCACTATTATTATTTTGAGGCTGCAGCCACATCTTTTTGGTTGCTGCTTGCTGGGCTGTTAATACACACCACATTTTTCTGATAGGTTTTGTGTATTCATGTTTTGACTAATTATGCGCAGGCATTAAATGCAAGCTCTAGAGCTCTGCTGATGCGTAAACTGGACAGGAGTGGCACTGCAACCAGGTATCTGTATTTGTTATAGACAATATACTGACCATGCCCTTTTTTCCTTCGTTATCCTCGTGTTATGTTTTTGCACGAGGGAATCAACTTGTCTCTATTCATCTCTGTAGTACCTTTGTTCTTAAACAGATGACGTGCTAGAATGCTTGCAGTCAAACCTCGATATCCTAAATCATTAATATATGCAAACATATTACAATAAATATATAAAATGGTATCGATAGATTTATCATCAAAAATCCTTTCATGATTTGGAGACTCTGTCAATGCCCAAAATGTCAAAGTAAAAAAGAATGGACATAGTACATCATTAGATACAAATGCTTAAAACACTGGGTGTTTGGTTTGAGGAATGGGTTGATCCTAGCTGATGTTATATTCTTCTGTGAACTTTTGCCTAGATTTTTTAAATTCTTGCGAAAATTGCATAAGTTATTGATTAGGATAAAAATTGAGACTTATTCCAGTGATTAAGTTGGATGAGATCAGACCTAGATCTCTCTGGCAGATTTATTTTTGTCAAGACCATTCTTCATGATTTAATGGAAACATTCTTAGTACTGTTATATCTCGCATTCATAACAAATTCCATTCACTGCATGTCCTTTGATAATTTCTTTTGTGGTTATCTGCAGCTTTACTGGTGGTGCGAACACATCTGTTGAATTACCAGCTACATCAGTTATTGGTGCTCCTCTGGCAACCACTTCTCTCATACAACCTGCAATACCTGCAATTGGAACAGTTCCTGGCATGCATCTTCCTGCTACCACTCAACCTGCAGATATTGGTTTACCTACTGAATATCTCTTGCTGAAGAACATGTTTGACCCTGCTGTGGAGGTATTTTATATATTTGTGTTATAGTTTCTTTATTACTCCTTTGACTTTAGATGTCCTGCTTTTATTTTGCTTTTATTTTTTATTGTATGTTTCAAAATATTATTTGTTTCAGTTTCAGCCCACCAAATTGTATATGTTCGCATCTGACCAACTAATTGAATGTTCATTTTTTTTTTCTACAGACAGATCCTGATTTTGATTTGGATATTAAAGATGATGTCCAGGATGAATGTTCAAAGTTTGGTGCAGTAAATCACATTTTTGTTGACAAGTAAGTGATTGTCTTCCCTTTTCTTTGGCAAATTATCTTAAGCTTATTAGCAAAGCATACCAAGTTATCCACCTAAATATAGTTAGTAACATGTAAAGTATATATTTGCCTCTACTATGTGGTCAGTTACTTGCACAAATACCTACATGTCATCCATGCCACCATAGTTTGTGAAGGTTCATTTTTATTGCACTAAAACTCTGGTAGATTCTGTCGTCATCAGTGCAAATCTGCAATGCAATTTCAAGTCAATTTAACAAGCCTATAGAATAGTTCACATGGTGCTGGCTGTTTGCTTGAAACTTCGAATCATCTAACATTGGTTACTATTGCTATTTTGGAACAGAAATACTGCTGGCTTTGTGTACCTGCATTTCGATAGTGTAGCAGCTGCGACAAATGCTCAACGCGCGCTTCATGGCAGATGGTTCGCAGGAAAGATGATTATAGCGACCTTTATGGTGAGGATAACATTATCCTGGTTCTGTTTTTGCGTATCATGTGCTTGTTGCTTATTTCGATTGAGGTATTTTCTTTTCAGACCGCTCAGCAGTACAAAATGAAGTTCCCAAACTAGCAGACTAGTAATGGGTGGAGAAGATAGAGTCGACGGAGGAGTGCACGAGGTGAATCTTGAGCCGTTTGATCAAATTCGTATCAGTGGAGCCCATTAGTTCGTTTCCTGTAACATTATGACGTATTGGATAAGTCTGTTTCTTTCCGAATAGTTGCATCATAGCGATTGTTGAATATGTGATCAATTGCTCATCACCCTCTTTTGAGAGGCATTGCCCCTGCTGACAAGGCCGTTGCTTAAGAAATGTAAGCCATTCCTGATGGGCATTAGACCCATTCCCATTGAATTATTAGAGAGGAGTTAACTGTTCGCGAGCCACCCTGGCTCATTTCTCTTCAAAACAGAATTTGAATTAAAATGTCCGCCCTTACGCACGCGCAAAACAGCTCCCTAGTCCATTAGTCCATTTTGTTGGGCGTCCTCAATCGTTGCCCATCCATCTGTACAGAGCCGGGATTGTAGTTAAATTTCCGGCCTACCAATGGGAAATAGGCCGGAATCAATTAGAGCCCCGAAATCGCAGCCCACTCACGGGGCCTGATGGTCTAGCATAATTGGGCCGGAAACCGTAACGTGCCAATTTCACAGACATCTGTAACGGTCACGGTAAAAACCCAGCTGCGGCAGCGAGGGCGCGAGGCCAGCGCCCCATTAAAGATGGTCAGGTGGGCCGTGTCTTGTCGGATCGGTTTGGACACGTTGTTATAGTAATCGTGTCTAGATCGGTCCGGCATAGTTGGCCGTGTATTGTGCCGGCACAGCCCGTGCCCCTATGACGTGCCTGGGCCGGGGGTGGGGGGTGACACGGCACGGCCCTAGCGGACCGGCACGGGCACTACTCGGCACGGTCGGCCTGCTACAAGCATAGGGGGCCAAGAGAGGGGCAACGGTCGGGGCCGGGGGGCCAACGGTCGGATTCCCCGCAGTGGCCTAATGAGATGGCGACACGTGTCCCTAACGGCTAGTAATAACGGTTACATTTCGAATTTAGCAGTTGGAGGACCAAAAATCCAAAAAAATACCAAAAAATATGAAATTTTTTTCTATAAATAGGACAGCCAGCAGTAACATCCTGGCTTATCCAAACCTCTCAATCTCTCATCTTGTGCTCTAAATTTTTGATTTAGATAAATTTCGTCTAAAAATCAAAAATTTTAGGGAAGGCTCCATTGCTCCACATCCCCATAGCTCCAGTGCTCCTGCAAGGTAAATTTTTTTTTGAATTTTGTTCTTTGTTTGTACTATTTATTCTGTATTAATTTTCTCTATTTATATTTCAGGATGGATCCAACCTACCCCTCATTCCAACTGAGCGACTTTGACCCGAACTACGTGCTGATATTGTACCTAAACGTCGAGCAAGACGACTCTGGGTCGCCTCCTACACCACAAGGACAACCAGAGGAAGTACATGTGGCTTCGGAAGAATCAGGAACTGCGAGCGAGAGTGTATCAATGGCAACCGGCTCAAAGATATTAAGAACTTTCTCCGCCTGGTAACATTTTAATGAGATCAAGCAGACCGGCGTGGATGGAAGAGAGGTAAGTTATACGAAATGTAGAATTTGTAAGACTAAACTCTCTAGAAAATCTTCTGGTGGAACAGGACATTTGAGGTGGCATGCTAAGGCGTGTGCAAAGAAGCCAGGTTACTAGATATGAGAGCAGCAGCTGGTACTAAATCCTGACGGTACGGTACATGCATGGGAGTACGATTCTTAGGTAGCACGAGATTCCTTTACCTGTTTAATTGCTAGACAGGATTTACCCTTAAACTTTGGTGAGTTTCCTGCATTTGAGACTTACATTAAAACTGCTCATAATTCTAGGTTTCAATCTGTTAGTAGACAGACCATAACCCAGGACTTGGTGAATGTTTATAACCAAGGCGGGGACAATATTAAACAATTATTTGCTACATGTACCTTTTCTGTTAATATCACTTCTGATATTTGGAGTGGTAGGGCTAAGGAGGACTATATTAGTGTAGTTGCTCATTATGTTGATGATAACTGGGAACTACAAAAAAGAGTAATAGCCTTAAAATTAATTGATATTTTACATACTGCTGAAAATATTGCTGAAAGAATTTTTAGAGTTTGTGAGGAATTTGGCCTCATAAATAAAATATTTGCAGTAACTCTAGATAATGCAGCTGCAAGTTCTAGAGCAATGAAAATTTTGTAGCCTTTATTCTCTATTTATGTTGAATCATTTCTTTTATATCAATGTTTTGTATGCCATGTTATCAATCTTATAGTTAAATATGGTTTTAAGAGAGTAAGTGCATATCTTGATTCCATCTGTGAAGCCATAACATGGCTCAATGGTTCTAATTCTCGACTTGTGACCTTAAAGCGATTCTGCATCGCTTCGGACAAGCATCTACGTAAGTTCCAAACGGATGGGGATCATCGATAGAACTCGACTTATTTAATGTTGTGGCATGTTTTGCCTTACAAAGAAACATTAACTTGGGGCCGAATTTAGGATGGTTCCTCTTCTTCTTATAGCACCAGTGGTGGAAGTTCGACCGCCGCAAATCCTGCACACGCTTTGTATGACACTCATGAGCTATCCTTCTACTTGGATAGCGACTCCATCAACCATGAAGATCTCAATGTTCTAGAGTGGTGGAACAATCACAAGACCCAATATCCCATGCTCTCAAAACTAGCACGGGATGTGTTCACGGTGCCTGTGTCTACGGTATCCTCCGAATCGGCCTTCAGTTTTTGTAGAAGAATTATTGAGTAGAGGAGAAGAAATCTCCGTAACGAGGTGGTAGAAATGCTGCTTGCGGTCAAAGACTGAGAGCTAGCCAAAGAACGTGAACACACTGCAGAGAAGCAAGATTTGGCTACTCAGTTCGAAAATCTTTACATCGAAAATGAGGAACTAGAGTAGCGCATTTTTATTTTTAAGTGTTGACCTTTAGCTGTACTCTTTTTTCTTTGTCATGGTTTTCTCAAATATGAATTTTTACATGACAGAGTTTTTAATAAGGCAGCCGTGTAATATCAAATTCAATAAAGGTCACTACTCATTTTTCCCCTATAATTACATACAAATTTAATTACATAATTATATATGTGTTACTATTTTTGTTGTTTACAAAATATGAAAATTTTCTCCTCCGATATCATTAAAAAACCCTCATATTTTTCCTACTTTGTTCAAATAATTTTGTGCACGTTTCCCATATTTTTTAGTTGTTCTCTAATTTTTACAAAATTTTCAAGTCATTTTTTCTTTTTTTTCTAATTTTTCTTTTTTTGATTTCCAAGCCGGGGGACCGGGAGTGCGGGGCCAGCGGGGCCCACCGCGCCGTGCCGATTCAAATTTGAACGGCACGGGCGGGCCTGCCGGGGAAACTGAGGCCAGGAGGCAGGAGCAGGCCGGTCGTGCCTCAGGCTGCCCTTGGCCCACGTGCTGTGGCCGGGCCTGTGCCTGGGCCGAGGAGAGGCACGCGGGCCTACACGGCATGGCCCGCTACAGCACCCGTGCCTAAACAGGCCATGCCGTGACTGGCCTTGTGCGGAGCCGGCCCGGCAGGCACGTTTGGACATATATACGCCTCATGGCAACGCGACAACCCCCCTCCACGGTCAGGAAGTGGTGGTGGTGACTGATGTCCTCGTCTCTCCCCTGTCGAAAGGGGAGCACACTAGACTCCTGTGCTGCCGAGGCTGTAGAAACTCCACTCTTTTTTTTTATAAAACGAAATCGCTATGGAATACAATTAGGGGTAAAAACGGATTAGATAGTTTCCGACCAATCAGGACAACTTTCGGAAATGGAATGTATCATCTCGGATTTAAACCAATAAATATTCGTGACTGTATTTGTTCTACTTAGTATTCCCTCCATCTCTATTTGATAACATTTGTATTCATTTTCGTATCTAGGGTATTCGTTTCTGTTTTTGAATCCGAAAATAAATATGAAAACAAATTATTTTAAAGACAATTTTTGTTCGTTTCCGAGCCGTTTTTATCCCTAAATGCAACAAAGCCTCTTTAGTACTATTCCCTCCGTCCCAAAATAGAGCTACTTTACAGTTTCAGTTTGTCCCAAATATAATTATTTAGGACATGTAAAAGGTGAATTTTAATACAAAATTTTTCATCCTACCCCTAGTGGTCAATACAACCCCAACCAAAGTGGTCCTCACATTTCACCCACTGTAATAAGGGTATTTTTGGCTTTACACCACAATTCTTAATCCCTATAAAAAACTCCTAGGTAGCTATATTTTGAAATAGAGAGAGTACTTTAATTTTAAAAATAAACACAGAAATACCCATAAAAAATAAGTAAATATATCCAAAACATATAAAACACAGTTAATCAACTTCCAGCATCGCGGGGCTTCAGGCGGTCGCCAACTTCCAGTCAAAAACACAACGTTTTTTCCTTCTCAACTAGATCATGTAAGTACACAAACTTCTGTGCGACAATAGTCTCCGTGACAGAGTGACATGCCTTGTCTACGTGGAAACAAAATTATGTAAACCCATCTTTCATAACACCTTATTTGATATATAACTTGATTTACCCACGAAACATTCATATTATTAGCTATTGCGAAGGATGCATTATCTATTATGCTGTCACTTATGAGTCGCTTGGAGCGATACGTGTAACGGGGCACAGAATTAGGTTAGTGCGTCTATTTGCAAATAGTCCAGGTGCCTCCTGCATATCAACATCTTCAGGCAACATTCCATCAGGCAACTTCCAATCGAAATGGTAGAGAAGAGTAGCCAAGGGAAGTTCTACGTCCGCCATGCCAAGATTCATGCCTGCACACATCCTACGGCCCGATCCAAATGGAAGAAATTCAAAGTTATTTCCCTTATAGTCAATATTTTTGTTCTCAAACCTCGTTGGCTTAAATTCCTCGGCATCGTCCCAGTAGTTTACGTCCCTGCATATTGCCCATACATTCACAAATACTGTTGTACCCTTTGATATGTCATAGCCCATAACTTTGCATGTCTCCCGACATTTACGAGGGCCTAAAAGGGGCACTGGGCAGTGCATCCTCAATGACTCCTTAATCACCATCTTGAGATAGGTTAACCCGCTGACACCATCATCTTCTGTAATGATGTTCTTTCGTTGGAAAGTTTGCCGCACCTCAATATGCACCTTTGCCATTACTCTTGGTGTACGGATGAGTTCTGCCATGGTCCAATTTAGTATAATAGTTGATGTCTCGTTGCCCCCCGAAACTATGTCCTGGAACAATATTGTTACACAAACTATTATTTATCGGTGATAAGAAATAATCTTATATTTCAACTCTCTCTCTCTATATATATATATAAGCTTACACAATATATACCCTATATTTACACAACGTACCTAAACCTGAGTGCTACATACAGTGTTACTTTAGTGGACCTTCACCGTGAAGTTTTGTTTTTTTTAAAAAAATTATGTATTTCGCATCTCTTCACCTTCATTCTCCTTTTTCCCCTCAAATTACAGTGTTTTCTTACCTTCAATTTGGCTAAAGACATTTTTTTCTTAAACAAAACTTAGGGCCCAATTAAAGGGGTTCCAGCTAGGTAGCCGAAAAGATCTCCTAAACTAGCCGCTAGAACATTTTCTGTCTGATATAGTAACTCATGGAAACTAGTAAAAAAGAGAACATCGCCCAGCTTATAAATAAACATCACCACTACTGAATGAATTTATCCATATATCATCATGATTGATTACTACCGCAGTTTTGATATTTCTAGGTCGCCTTATCCTTCCGTTACCTAAACTTGCATGGCTGTGCTTCATTGCTAACTATAACTTGTAAGTTTTTACGATCATATAGAAGACACATACTCATAACACACAAAACCCTACGAGTACACATCTTAACAGACACTTAAATAGACAGAGAATATTAATGATATATCCATGACATACGCAAGTATGAGCTCTTAATACACAGTCAAATAAACGGAGACTGGCAATACAACACCCAAGAGTGTACCTTCTAAACACACACTTAAAGAGAGTGAGATCAACTATACATGTCTGCCTTCATTAAAATCCTATTGAAAACGTAATTGTATTCGTGCAATTCTGGACATGAAGATTTGAACTCTTAACAAGTGGAGTTGGGTCCATCTATTTGTCAAGTGACTGGTTTTTTAAATCACTATATCAACATCTAAAGTCTACTCTTTCTGGATGAAACAAAGAATACTCTACCTTGAAGTTAAAAAAACTATACTTTAGTGTGATCCTTACCAAGATAAAATAGAAATAGAATAATCTTGATTAGCATAGCAACATATCTATGTTAATTCAGAATATAAAAAAAAAGAAATCTGAAGATGCATGTATATAAAAGTTGCACAGTGGTGCAAGTTTAGGCTATGCGTTGTGTAAGTTATGTGACTGACGGGTAAGAGAAAAAAACAGAATTGTTCTTTTTAATTTATTTGTTGGAAGTTGTTGAGAAGGGGGTTGATGGTGAGGAAGAAATTGCTTACAAATAAAAGCACGACGATCATTTCGCTGGTAATTGGGATTGGTGTCTCTCCTTCCTTCTGAAGCCTCAGCAGGACGTCGAGGAAGCACTCGTTCCGGGGCACCGCCTCGTTGCCATCGCTGCTCCTGTCCATCATAATTTCCATTCGCTCTTGAATGATCTGCTCCAAGATGTACTCTATCTTCTTCCGGCTGGCGAGCGCCTTGCGCGGTGCCGTGCCAAGCATCCGCGCGAGCTTGCTCGACGGGAAGATGTCGGCGACGGTGAGCCATGTCGTCTGGTTTAAGGCGATGCGAAGGGCGTCGAGGAACTCGTCGCGGTACTTACTCCGGCCGCCAACGCAGCACCTCACCATGATGTCATTGACGAGCTTGTCCATCTTGTCGCTGAGGTTCACGGCCTCGCCGGCGGCGGCGGACGCCGCCAGGTCCCGCACGAGGCGCGCCACCTCCTCCTCGCGGATGCGCTGGAACGACTTCACCCGCGCGGCGGTCATGAGCTCCTGCGTGCAGAGCTTCTTGAGCTGCCGCCACCGCTCGCCGTAGGGAGCGAAGGCGAGGTCGTTGCCGCCGAAGGTGATCATCTCGATGGTGGTGCTGATGAACCGGTCGGCGAACTTGATGTCCTGGTTCTTGAGGATCTCCTCCGCCGCCTCCGGCGACGACACGACCACGGCGGGCACCTCGCCGAGCCAAATCTGCATGAGAGGGCCGTGCTTCCCGGCGAGCGTGCGCATCGACCGGTGGATGCTGTGGCTCCTCACGAGGTGGTGGATGCTGCCGATCACCGGCAGCGTCCATGGCCCCGGCGGAAGGTTAAGCCTCGGCTTACGGGCACGAGATAGTACCAGCTTGGAGATGAGGATCAACACTACGGACACGGCCAGAGCCAGCAGCAGCAGCAGCAGCTTGTCGTCCATGACCGTGCGAGGAGATGGCTACCTGCTTGATTGACTTGCACTCCTACAGTTGGTAGACGTTGCAACATAAATAGACAAAAATAGACATGGCAAGTGGCAAACTCGATGCTATCGTCGTCCATCCAGGCATCCACACGGCGGCCATGCCCGTGCAAAGGCTGCAAGCCCGATCGACCGCAGAACACGTTGCAGACAACATGTGCCCTCCATCCACGCGCGTGCGGTGTTACGCCTCGCCCATTCGCCCCACCATACCTCGCCGCACCGTTGTTTCGGTTTTCCCCGAGCAATGTAATATCCATCCGTAGAGTTGGTGATTTTGGCTTGTCTAGCTTTGGGTGCTTGCCTGTTGTTTGTTGTTGATCCTGATGCAACTGAAAAAGTCGTCTGATGCCGGAGAAGTTAGCTTCTTGTGCTGGTGATAGCTGCTGGCATTCCCATCATGCCCTTTTGTTTTTAGCTTTGGTATCGTTTTTCTTTTGGTTTTTCATGTATACGACTCTGTTTTCTGTTTAGGCTTTCTTCAAAACCAGATAATGAAATTTCTGTGTTCTTTAAAAAAATCTAGGTTCGAGATCATATGAGATTTACTTTTTAAGTTTAATTTTTAGGGTAAAAAACAAAGCTATCATAATATTATGATAATTAAGTTGCCAGTATCATAATACGTATCGTACTGTATTATGATCCTACTGGAAAACGATCCATAGTCTACACTCATTCAATACAAATAGTATTATACCATACCGCACCATCCATATCACGATACACCTTTGCCGCTCACACGGTGCTAATGTGAGCCCATGCTACTGCCTTGCTGTCCTCGTGGGTCAATGTGTGATGTGCCCATTGCGCAGCCTGCAAACTACCAGATTTGGCTAGTAGTCGCCTTTGGCACGTGGCCCCTCTATGCCCTTATCGTTATTTTGGAACAAAAATACTACTGGCTTTGTGTACATGCATTTCGATAGTGTAGCAAGTGTGACACATGCTCAACGTGCACTTCATGATAAAAGATTCTCAGCAAGACGGATCCAGCTTCAGCTTTTAGAGGGGGCCTCATCTCCTTCTTCCTTCTCCAGCCCCCCTCTTCTTCTTCCTCTCCCTTTTCTTTACCATCCTGTCTCTCCTTCACTCAATAGGGATCCAGCGGGGTAGGGGGGCTCGAGCCCCCTCAACCCCCATGCTGGATCTGCCCCTGTTTCTTAGAAAAGATGATTACAACGACATTTATTGGATAACGTTGGCACTATTTTTGTGTATCATTTGCTTGTTGCTTATTTCAATTGAGATCTTTTTTTTTCTTTTCAGTGGTGGAGCTAGGAATTTTAGGGGTGGGTATTCGAGCTTTACGTAAATGTCATTATATCGGTGAGAAATTTTTTTCTAACATATATAGTATTAATGAAAAAATGAAAGTAAATCTAGTAGAGAGAAAACATTGAAACTTGAAGAAATACTTGTTTCAAAGGGTACTTTTCTAAAAAAAATCCACCAAAATCAGTAAAACAAAGAAAGAGCTAAAAGAGAAAAAGGAGAAATTTGAAGATATGTGTGGTTAAGAACTATATTTTAGAAAGAATATATTACATGCCATACAAGACGTAAGTAAAATCTATTAGAAGATAAACTATTACAGTAAGCTATTAAAAATAAAATGTGGAAGAGTTAAAAGAGAAAAACTTACATGCCCTACAAAACCTAAGTAAAATCTATTAGAAGATATTATTATACTAAGCTATTGAAGATAAAAGATGGAAGGGCTAAAGGAAGAAAAAAACTGAAAATTGGAGATGTGTTTGGTTAAGAACTATCTTTTAATAGGACGATATTGTTAATGAGCTATTGAGAATGTTAATGAGCTATTGAGAATAAAAGGATAAAAGGTGAGGGTGCTTGGAATTGAACCCAAGATCATTTTGATACATGGCATGTTTCTCGAAAACTTTTATCGGTATTCAGCTTAATACCCATGAATCATGGGAGATCTACCCCTGCTAGTAATGTGCTGAAGATTGACTTGGCAGATGAGGGCATGAGAATCCAGAGCCATTCAGCCGTTCGATCAAAGTCGTAGTGGAGCAACTACGTTAGTTTGTTTCCTATAACACTATATGACGTATTGGATGAATTTCCTGTAACATTACGATGTATTGGATGAATATCTCTGTCCGAATAGTTGCATCATAGTGATGGTTGAATATGTGCATCATTATTAACACGATATGCATGTGTTGCTATTGAGGCCCGTACAAATCAGCTTCCCTGATCCACCTATGTCTATAGGTTGGTATTTCAAAATCTGAGTCCAGGAATGGGCCTCATCTAGAAATTTAGCCTGTGGGGCTAGGCCGGGATCCCGGCAAAGAATGGGCCAACCAAATGGTCTCTCATGGGCCAATTTGTGAGCCCCCAAATCATGCCCCAATTATAGGCCCTAATGGGCTAGGGCCGATACCCGTAAAATGCTAATCTCCGTAATGTATGTATGACTCTGTTTTAATTGAACTAAAGTTAGTCACGAATTATCTATGAGCCGACTATTCCTGCCTACAGCCGGCCATGAAGGCATCAACCCATGGTCTCAGTAACACCCGCTGGCTGCGATGGCGCGAGGCCGGCGACAGCATGGAGATGAGCGCTACAGTCGCCCGGTCAAGCGACGGCAGCGGCGGTGGCCGCCGTCCGTGCCTCTCCCTTGTCACGCGGGTAATGCATTTGACTCCTGCACTGCTAAGGCTGCCCAATCAAGCTTGCCTATATCATATCACGTTTGAAGTGCGTTGCCGGAATGATCGAGTCCTGTCGCATTTTGCCATTCGCCTGTAGACACACGAGATAGACTTCATAGACCCATGGCAGCAAGCAACTGTAGCTATACACTCGAGAGTAGCACAAACTGATAATAGTGTGAGGCGGTCGTCAACTTCCAGTCGAGAACATAAACATTCTCTCTATTTCAAACTACATCATGTATGTACACAAATTTGTGTGTGACAGCATACCTGATTGCCCTTGTGCCCTTTGTCTACGTGGGGGTTGTAACGCCCCTCTCCCGCTAACCCGTATAGGTCAGCAAAGAAGGAACGTCATTACCTGTAATACATGTACCAGTCCCAGGAGACCAGCTGGTACATACAGGACATCGGTGGATCACAGCCAAACCTGCTTATTTACTATACATAGTCTTTACATCAGTTGCAGACTCGGACAGAACCCGAGACATGCAACGATATGGTACAAAAGTATGCAGCGGAAAATACATGGGTAGCCCTATACCCACAAGCAACGGCCTGGGGACCTAGACCGAAACCCTAAAACTCCTCGTACTCGACTTGATCCTGGTAGAACTGGCTGAGGGTCGGGTCTTCGTCTTCGTAGGCTTCTGGGAGTAGATTAGCAAGGGTGAGTACACGGGGTACTCAGCAAGTCACGGAAATATTGTGGCATGCAAGGCTTAGCAGGAAAGGTTAGGGTTATTTTTGCAAAGTGATTTTCAAAGGGTTTGAGGTTTTAAAATTCTAAGTGTGCTCTTTAAGTTGTCGGAAAAAATCTCATGCTTCAATCCATTCCGTGAGTTGCTTTGCAACAACTCACCACAATTAAGTTAGTCGGAAAGAGACTCGCGTCTCGACCCATTCCACAAGTTAGAGACTTGTCACAAATCTCCGATTCAGAGCGTACCTCCTCTGGTACCTCCATTTAGGTGAATTCTCTTTGAAAACTTGTCATTTAACTCAAACCTCTCAACTCCAGTGTCATCTGACACCTCGGGTCACATAGGCCCGTTTTAGGCCACACAGGCCATCCATTAGTCACACAGACCGATTCTGAAAACGATTCCCAACCCGCAAAACAATTACACAAATATTTGTAAATTAAAATCTACGCTAGAGGAATCACTTCACATTGCTCGTAACCGTGGGCGCGGCTGTTCAAACAGTTCATTGATCTTTGCAAATATTGCACGCTTTACCCACACGACGCGAGCTTACTTCCCACACTCGTCAGTGGGGAAGGTTCACGACAGGGCCTTTCCAAAGCCTTCCCAGGATAACACGCTGCCCTATAAATGGGTGCTCAGACTCAATCAAGTACCAGGAACTCATTTCCTGTACTCAGAGACAGGGGTATATCGCCCTCTTGGCACCCAGCCAGTCCCACATTTATTAGCAACCGAAAACCATCCTGGGAACACTAGTTACTCGGCCAGGGGTGTCCCATACCACCCGTGTGGTCGCACTATAACATGCTCAGTGCAATTCCTCAAGGAAACGGTCCTTAAAAGTCTGGAGAAGTCAGAGCCACACAGGCAGCGACGACCCATGACTAAGTTTTATAAAACTATTTTATTTCACAAACTCTCTCGACCAAGGGTGTCGAGGATTTGTAAACCACTTTATTTAAAACCCTAGTTTTTCCCATCGTAGTATTTTATTTTAGGTAAAAAGGGGTTATCGATATTCATACCCAAGTATGAACATCAAGATGACAGGGTTACAAGGGATAGGACATCAATTTATTCAAGGCGGGTAAAAATGCAGCTATTAGGTTAGGCCGAACAGATTCGATTACGAACTGTGGCCGAAAACAGTCGTGTTCCTATTCATGCAAGTTTTTGAAATAAAATAAATTTTAAATCATAGGTCCAATATGGTCAAGAGTGACTTGCCTTGATCGAGGTCTTGCGGGTCTTCGACAAAATCTTCTTCCGGCGATTCCTCGGGAACGGCCTCTATGCGTCGCAAAAGAAATCAAGAAAAAACACCAAGAATCAGTACCTATTTTATACAACTAATAGTGCCAATGCGTAGATCTCAATTTTAGAAAAATTTTGAGAGTTGAATGGGCTCAAACGGAGCTACGGTTTAAAAGTTATGAATTTTCAAAGTTTAAACTATTTTCTAAAAATAAAAAGGATTAATATTATTTTAGGAAAGAAAAGAAATAAAAAGGAAATAAAAGGGAATAGTCTCAGAGGCTGACAGTGGGGCCCATTGGTCAGTGGTAGAGGAGAGAGATCTTTGAGGGGTGGCCCACATGGCATTGGGACAGGAGATAGGCCCACATGTCATAGGAGAGAGGATTAGGAGTAGGCCCACATGTAAGAGAGAGATTTGAATAGAGGGGCCCACATGTCACTGTGATAGAAGTTAATGGTGTGTTTACTGTGTACTAGGGTCCTCATGTCATGTTTACCCGAGGGGGCCCACGGGTCAGAGGGTTAGGTGGCTGGGCCCACATGCAAACACACACAGAGAGAGAGAGGAGAGGTGCCGAATGGCTACAGGAGACGGCCGGCAGAGATCAACGGCTGACGGCGGCCGAGGTCGCGCCGGCGAACGGCGGCGAGGGAGGTCGGGCGGCCAACTGGATTGGGATGCAGCGGAGATGGCGAGAATGATGGACGGCTCGGATTAGATGGATGGGTGGCGGAAGATGGTTGACGACGGTGACACAGAACCGGCGGCGGCGGCGAAGAGAGGAGGTCGTCGCTGGTGACCACTTAAACGGCGGAACGGTTCGGATAGGGTTGGTTTGAGCTCGGTATTACTTGAGGAAGAGCTGGGAGGTATTTAATTTGGTTTTACCTTTGTCTACGGCGAGGAACAGGGCGGCGGCGACGGCGGACGGTGGTGAGCGAAAATTGGGCGTTTTGATTTTAGGGGCTAATCAATGGAGGGGAGTGGGGGTGGAGCTTCCTGGTGGCTTGGGGAACTCTGTGGTGGTGGCGGATTGGGCCGGCAGTGGTCGGAATCGGTGATTAGAGCTTGGGCAGTGCTCTAATGGCAGCGGCGGAGAGATGTTCTCGGTGTTTGGCTTGCTTGGGCTTGTTGCTTGGTGTCTGAAAGAAGGGGGAGGACTGCTCCATTTATAGGAGAGCTCCGGCACTAGTGGACAGAGGACGGAGGCCGGGAGAGGATAAGCTCGAGCTCGATCGGCGACGCACATCAATGGCGCCGGCTCCTGTGGCTTGCATCATGAGCGGCGGAGGCAAAAATGGGACGGGGAAATGATGGTGAAGCGATAGGAAGAGGCGCCTGTGCGTGCGCATCAGCTCCCGAGGTTCGGCGCCGAGAGAGGGGGAGAGAGATAGCGGCGGCGGCTAGCCTTTTTTGACCGTGAGCTCGCAGCGGCGACGGCGGGGCGTGTTTCGCGCTGAGCGGCGGGCGGCAGGGTGGATGATGATGTCCGCACGATTTTAAGAAGCCGACCGGGCGATAAGGCGCGGAACAGGGAGAGCACAGGGAGCGAGTTCGGGAGGATTCCAGAGAAGAGAGAGAGAACGAGCGGCGAGTGGAGGAAGAAGGTGAGGTCGACGACGGGATTGACAGGCGGGGTCGGGCGGCAGCGTTGATCTCGGCCGTCCACGCGGCTGCATCGGTCGGGCGAGAGCGGGACAGAGGCAGCGGTGGCTGACATACGGGGCCCACGGGTGTTTTTCAATCCCACGCGTGCCAGCAGGCCGAGTAGGCCGATGGGGAGAACAGGAGCGGGCCGAGGAAACGAAGGAGACGGCCCGTTGTGCACAGTTCTGCTTAAACTTTTTCTAGAGATTGAATTGAATAGATTTTGAAGGTTTTGATTTTTGAAATTGGTCTTAAAAGGGTTCAAAAATTTTGCAAAAATTTAGGTGGCTTCTACAGAGGCTCTAGGGCTGTTTTGAATATTTTTAAGAATTTTTTTGAGATCTCCCATGGCACAAAAATTCCAATCGATCAAAGAGCCAAATTTTGAATGTAGCTTTTTATAAAAATAGTTTTACAGAAAAAGAAAAATGCGATCATTACAGGGGCCAAATTATGTAAACCCACTTTTTATAACACCTTATTTAATATGTAACTTGATTACACCACGAAACATATTCATGTTATTAGCTATCCTGAAGGATGTATTATCTATGATGCTTTTACTTGTGGGTCCTTTGGAGCAACACGTGTAATAGGGCACACAATTAGACTAGTGCGTCTACTTGCCAGTAGTCCAGCTGCCTCCCGCATGTCAACTTCTTCAGGCAATATTCCATCAGGTAACTTCCCTTGAAATCGTACAAAAGGCTAGCCATGGGGAACTCTACGTTTGCCATACCAAAAGTCACACCTGCACACATTCTACGGCCTGATCCAAATGGAAGGAATTCAAAACTATTTCCTTTATAGTCTATAGTTTTGTTCTTAAACCTTTCTGGCTTAGACTTCTCGGCGTCGTCCCAGTATGTTGAATCCGTGCATATTGCCCATATGTTCAGAAATATGGTTGTGTCCTTTGGTATGTAATAGCCCATGACCTTGCATGTCTCATGGCATCTATGAGGGCATAAAAGGGGCACTGGGCTAATGCATTCTTAATGACTCCTTGGTCACCATCTTAAGATAGGTTAACCCACTGACACCATCATTCTTTGTAATGGAGTTCTTGGAAAGTTTGCCACACCTCAATATTTACCTTTTCCATTACTCTTGGTGTCCGAATGAGTTCTCCTATGGTCCAGTTTAGTGTGCTAGTTGATGTCTCGCTGCCCCCTGAAAATATGTCCTAGAACAGTATTGTTACACAGAAATTATTTTACCTTTCAGTTATATAAACTTACGCAATATATACCCTATATTTGCACAACATACCTAAACTTGGAGTGCTACATACAGTGCTACCTTAGTACACCTTCAGTATGAAGTTTAGGATTGTTTTTATTATGTATTTGTATCTGTTCACTTTGATGCACTTTTGTGTTTGGACTGTGTAGAATGTTTTCTTACTTCTTAAGATTTGGCCAAATACACAGTCTGTTCTTTAAGAACTCAGGGGCCAATTAGAAGGGTTCCATCTAGGTAGTCAAAAGATCTCCCAAACTAGCCGCTAGAACTTTTTTTTTTTGCCTGACATTGTAACTTACAGAAACAGAAGAAAAAAGAACAGAAGATCACCCATCTTATAAATTATAAATTAACACCACTACTACTGGATGAATTTATCCATCATTTTGATTACTATCGTGGTTTTGATATTTCTAGGTCGCTATCCTTCACTTGCCTAAAAATGTAACGGCATGTGTGTAATTGTAGCCAACAAGATTTGAACTCTAACGGGTGAAGTTGGGTTGACCATTTTTCTTACCTATCCATTGATAAATCACTACACCACCATCTAAGAACTTATAAGCCTATTCCTTTTTATAAAATAAATAACACTCCAACTTAAGGTTAAAAAATATACCTTAGTGTGATCCTTACCAGCACAAAATAGAAAAATTATAATCTTGATTAGCATAACAACATATCTATGTTAATAGAGAATATAAAGCTAAAGAAATCTGAAGTTGTCGTGCGTGCATATATAAGTTGCACCTTATATGCAAATTTAGTTTACCTAACAGATAAGAAAAAAATTGGTCCTTCCGTCCCAAAATAACTTCATGTTTTGCCAATCTTATTTAAACTTGATCTTTAGAGCAGTGAATGCATTTAGGTTTATGATAGTGGAGCACAAAAGTATTAGAGTTTATTAAAATAGGGAACAAGTGCATTCAATTTGTTAAAGTGGGGGATAAATATATAGCAAAATTTGCTGTGGGACACCAAAAAATCATGGTTTTTGCTGGAGGACACCACAAAACATGCCTTTGCCTATGGACATCGGAAAAATGTGGTATTTTGCCCGTGGACACCGCACGTATTATTTTATAATTTCCGGTTGTTTTGGGGAGAGAATTTCCACAAATTGATTATTTTGCCCTTGGACCAAATATCCTTCCTAGCATGGAGCTCCCTCTCTCAATCCCCAATAATGAGGCAGCGCGGGCTCGGTAGCAGCGGTGGCAGAGATTCCCACAATGAAGGCATGTGGTGACTAGAGCGACAGCAGCCGACGGTGGCTATAGCGACAACCAATTTGACTCGACTTTGAGCTCCCACTCTCAATCTTTGACCGCAAGGGGTGGTTGCAAGGCACCCTCCGATGGAGTGAGTAGTACCTTCCTGGCATGCCCAGGTGACCAGGCAATGGTGGCCCATGGGGAGAAGCCGGTCGCTGGCCTTCGCCAATCAACTTGTTGAGCTCCCCCTGCCTTGCTCTTTTCCTTGCTTGAGACAATCGAGCAAGAGCCCAGTGAGGAAGCTCGAGGGAGCAGCTGTGCTGAGCACTGGAGCTTACTGGACTCTCCCCAACGGTGGTTGGTTTCTCTCCACATCGGCAATTGTTGCTTGGCCACGTCGGGCCTAGGGAGTGAGATGGAGACGGAGGCGTTCTCCTGGTGACTGCCGTTGTCTGGTTGCTCACGTCAGAAGGGAGCATGCGGTGGTCCCCATCCTCTTTACAGATGAACACAGAGACGAGCCATAGCCATGCGTTCGATCTGCTTAGCTAGGAAAGACCTTAGGGGCAAAGCGGTCGTTGTCCTCTCCAAAAAAGCCAAAAATTATAAAATAATGTGTGCGGTGTCCACTAGCAAAATACCACTTTTTTCAGTGTCCACAAGCAAAACCACGTTCTTGCGATGTCCTCCAGCATATACCATGTTTTTTAAGCATCCCACAGCAAATTTTACCTAAATACATTGGAGTTTACTAAAGTGAAGGTCATTCTAAGTCTTTTAGCTTTGTATTGGTATGTTAAGCTGTGCTAAAAATAAAGTGTTTTTGGGACGGAGGTAGTAGGAAAGTATATACTTTTTTATTTGGACGGTGGTAAGAAGGCAATTGCTTACAAATAGAAGCACGATGATGATTTCGTTGCTAATTGGGATTGTGTTAACGCCAAAATTTGGTAAGACCCTGTGTCAGAGTCGGTCAAAGGGGAAATTGCAGTCAACCGACGGGAATTGGTCCAAAAGAAACCGACTCTGGAGAGGAGCCGTGGAGACCGCTGTTTGGCAATTATCTACTGTACCTATTAATTAGGAAAGTGTTTATCTTTAGGAAACCTGACCTCGTGTCCGGTCAGGTCTTGTTAGTATTTTCTATTGTAATTAGGAGATCGTGAACCGTGTCCTAAAAGGACTCATGTAACTCGGGGTATATATACGTACGCTCGGGCACATTGTAAATTATCACAAAGATCAATACAAATTCGGCGCATCGCCACCCCTTCGACGGGATCCTGCTTCTCGAGCCGGGCTGCATCGGTTAGGTCCGAACTCCTACGAGAGGGTAAGTCTCGTCACCCCGGCTACCTATCGGCTAGGACTTCCTCGGTTAGGTCCGATATTCTAGTCGGTTTATAGTAGTCGGCTTACCACGATATATTTACTTTATCTATGGTTGTATCAGTTCAGTTTGACCTCATAGATTGATTAGGTATATCACATCACGCGTGCATAGATCGTATCGGCTTACCGGGAGCGATTTATCATCGGTTCGTGCTGCATCGGTTGGGTCCGACCTACTGAACTGCTAGTGATAAGTCGATTCTGCTAGGCCGATGCGTTGTGTGCAGGCGTTTTATCGGAGTGCATAGCCGGTAAGTTATTTTCATCACGGTCGCATCATATCTATCGGCCTATTGAGGTATCGTTATCATTGTTGGTCTGTGCTGCAACGGTTGGGTCCGATCTACTAGACCAACGATAATAGCTTTACTCTTGATGAGCCGATGGTGTTGTGCGATGGTGTTATCGGAGGGCTTAGCTGATAAGTTATCTGTTAAAGCCGACTACATTTATTCATTGTCTTATTTTATACTCGCTCTGTTTAGTAGTCGGCTGACTCATCAATTATTTATTTATGTTATTGCATACTTTATTATATATTCTTGCTTGTATTATTGTTACAATCGGCTAAGGACTAACCGATGGGTTTATTCTACCGATCCAAGTACAAGTACAAGCAGGTTCCCGGGCACGACCCCAGGTGAGGGCCCGGGCACGAGCTTGGGTAAGGACCAGTGTATGGGCCCGGACAGCGGATGAAGACCCCGGGAGCCGATATAAGCAAGGGCCTGGGCACAGGCATATCTTCATGGCAACACCAGTAACACTAAACCATGATCGGCTAGGATTTGTTTGATTTATTTACTTATGCATTATACTTGCTTATTTTACCAAGTTTATAGCCGGTTTTTGAGTATCCCTTCAATGATCGGCTAGCACGATATTTATTTATTATTATGCTATTGTTCTTGCCGTCATCGGCCTTAAGCCGATGTATAAGTGCTACAGTGCACATCGGCCATCGGCTGATGAGACGAGTCTAGATCGGCTTCCAGCCGATTGGCTCATTGATCTAACATTTTCCTCCTTGTCAATTACAAGGTCAAATTGACTGGCACGCCTACGAACCTCAACATTTTAGGACCTGCACTGGAGTAAAGCAAATCTCCCAGGCCTTCGCGTGTCGACTCGGCGCCAAACCAGATCCCGGCGATTTTTGGCGTCAACAGATTGGCATGTTGCTTTTCTTCTGAAGCCTCAACAAGACATCCAGGAAGCTCTCATTCCTGCTCACCGCCACACTGGCATTGCTACTCCTGTCTATGATTTCCTTCCGTTTGCACATATTTCTGCACCATTTTGGATTCAATTTTCACCAGCTTGCTCAAGGATTTGCACTGCACTATCATCTGCAGCATGCTCAACACATTGATCAGCAGGATTAAAGTATTGAATCAGAGGTTGGTCTACTGCACATTCGCCCCCATGATCAAGGTGATTAGAGGATGTTAAATGTGATGGAAGGAGAAGAATTTCTGACCGAAGGTGAGCACCTGCATCTAGATGAAAGGCAGCGAAGGGATAGACAGTCTCATCGAAAACAACGTCTCTGGATATATAGCCCCATCCGGTAGGGATATCCAAACACTTAAAGCCTTTGTGTAGATTGCTATAACCTAGAAAAACACATTGTTTGAATCTGAAGGAAAGTTTGTGCATGTTGTATGGGCGCAAGTTGGGCCAGCATGTGCACCCAAAAATGCGAAGGGACTTGTGATCAAACAATTGTTCAAGGGGGTTTCAAATTGAAGAACCCTAGTGGGTGTACGGTTTATAAGATAAGTGGTTGTAACAAAGGCTTCATCCTAAAACATGAGTGGCATGGATGCATGTGCTAGAAGAGATAAGATGACCTCAACTATGTGGCGATGTTTGCGCTCGGCATAACCATTTTGTTGGTGGGCATGAGGACAAGAGACATGGTGTTCAATGCCAATGCATTGAAAAAAGGAATTGAGACGCTGATATTCACCGCCCCAATCGGTTTGCACCGTTTTGATTTTCCTACTGAAAAGCATTTCAACAAGGTTCTGAAATTCTTTAAACTTTTCAAAGACTTCAGATTTGTGTTTGAGGAGATAGATCTATGTGAATTTGCTAAAATCATCAATGAAACTCACATAATAGGATTTATTGCCAACTGAGGTGGGAGAACAGCCCCAAACATCCGAAAAAATAAGTTGAAGAGGAACATAAGACACACTGCTAGATTTAGGATAGGGCAATTGGTGACTTTTACCCTGTTGATATGCATTACATACGGGTTCCAAACTAGACTCACTAGATGCAAGAAGTTTATTCATACTAATGACTTGATCGACAGTGACAAAAGAGGGATTACCTGAACGACTATGCCATCTTGCGAGGAATGGCTCTTTATTGACACCATGGGCTTGCTTGCTAGGTAGGTTGGCAATTTGGTTGAGTGGTAGTTGATAGAGGACGCCCTTAAACCTGCCTCGAAGAAGAGCCTTCCTCATTTCCTAATCCTTAAGAGAAAAATGCCAAGGGTGAACTTCCATGAAAGCCTTATTGTCTTTGGTAAGGTGGTGAGCAGAAACAAGATTTTTGCGTGCTTTTGGAACATGGAGGATATTTTAAAGATAAACATTACGAATGGGAGTGCAAATGACAGTTTGCCCAACATGATCTATACTCATACCTGCGCCGCTGATTGTATGGACTTGCTCACCACCGTTGTAGGCGCCCCGCACCGCCAGCTTCTTGAGTTCACCAGTTATATGGTCAGATGCACTGGTGTCAACATACCTATTCATGGTGACACCATAGGAGTTGAAGGTGACAGCTCTCGTGGTCTTCTCTTCGCTAGTGAATGTGGCATCAAAGCGTTTCCAGCACTTGGCTACCACATGGCCAATCTTGCCGCAGAGTTGACAAGTTGGTTTGGGGCGACCGTCACCACGGCCGCGTTCTACACCGCGACCACCATTGCCGCCATCACGGTTGCCTCCACCATTGTTGTCGCACCTATGTCCATTTTGGCCACCACGCCCTCCACGAGACATAGAGTTTGCCGAGGACTGCAAGCCACCTTGTAAGAGCTCCGAGCGCATACCAAAGCCCAAGAGTTGTGCATAGAGTTTGTTGAAGGAGATCAGCTCCACCTGAGCCGCGATCGACCAAACTACTGGATTATAGTCGAAATCCGGCCCCACAAGGATGTAGCTCACTAGATCTTCGTCGTCCAAGGGTTTTCCTATGGAAGACATTTCATCTGCAAGAGATTTCATTTTAGCAACATATGCAGCCACGCTCAGATTACCCTTTTGAGTGGTTGTCAAAGCTTTGAGAGTGCTCTGCCCGGGTAAGGCCGAGTTTGAAAGTGCACGAAGAAGAAGAAGATGATAACTACGCAAAACGAGGTAAGCCATTAGCGTATGATTAATTGAGAATTAATTATTTTAAACTTAAAAAAGAATTAATATGATTTTTAAAGCAACTTTTAGATAGAAATTTTTTGCAAAAATGGCACTGTTTAGCAGTTTGAAAAGCGTGCTTATGGAAAACGAGGGTAGTTTTCTGCCATCATGTAGATTCGAACTATGCCTAGGTGGCGTTCGCTTCTGCTTCTCCATCCGGCTTATAAGTCGCACGCAAAATAAGGAACATCATTAACATGTGATTAATTAAGTATTAATTATTAGAAACTTGAAATTTTGATCTATTTGATTTTTTAGAGATACTTTCATATAGAATTTTTTTACAAAAAACGCACTGTTTAGCTGTTTGGGAAGCATGCTTACGAAAAATAAGGTAATAAATAGAAACCACAAGCACATTCAAACAGGGCCTAAGGCTGCTGCGAAAGACCCGTGCAGGCGCTGTTTGAGCTCCGCTCGACTTCAGTTGGCACTGGTTTCACGCACAAATGCAGATGCTTAATAAGAAAAAAAATCGAGAAGACTAGTCGATCACTAGTGTAGTTGCATTTATATTACCATGCAGTGTGAGAGTGATGCTATGATTCGGCCGCTGGTTCAAGCTCTTGGGGCCTTCGCATTCGCGGTGTGCTTCTTCTACATCATGAGGTTTGCTTGACCTTCACCTAATCTATGTTTCCATCGCAATCTCTGTAATCTGTTTGCAACTTTTTTTGTGAACATAGATTATGTAGGATGGATTATCTTCTTTGATTTATCTTACCCATGTTGTTGTGATACTGAAAGACGAAAGTAAACACTGTTGGAGCTTGAGCTCAAATTTTGAATGGTCTTTTACTTATGCACTCACATTCAGTTGCATTTAGCCCCAGTAAAAATAGTATCTTCATGTTGTAAAATTTCTAGGTCCACGTTGATAAATGACATGATTTATCTTGTGAAACTTCTCTAGATATGTATATGTTGGTAGTTGGCACTTAAGCACTGGTTTGAGCAACACGAGTAACAGGGTGCAAAGTACACTAGTGCGTTTAGGTCCAATTAGTCCAAGTGCCTCTCGCATATCAATGTCCTTGGGCTTCATTTCATTAGGCAGTTTCCAGTCAAAATGGTAAAGCAAATTAGCGAAGGGGAATTCTATATTGGTCAGACCAAGAGTTATGCTGGACACATTCTACGGCTGGATCAGGGGCGTGTACATGCTATGTGGGCTGTTCCTCACAAGACTCATGCAAGGAGATCGGCCTTATAGCTACAGTGCAGCCCCCATCTGGTCTTACCCAAGACCATAGCTAGGGACATCCCGGGAGCGAAAAGGCAACGCCCAAGGAAGCCCACCTGCGAGGTCTTTACATTGAGGATCTAGTTCCTATGGTTTCTAGAGATTTCTGTGCTCACAAGTGGGTTTGGGTGAGGAGAGGGCAAAAGCTCATGCCATACTTAGGGTTTCCTACGAGGCCAGAGGAGATTCGCTGCTTTGGTGGTGGTGCGCTATGGATCTAGAAGGTTCCAGAGAAGAGATGTGACCAGAGATCATTCGCGGAGGTTGTCATGGAGCGTCACTTCCCCCAGCAAGATCACTAGAATCCGAATAAACATTGGGTGGTGGAGCAAGGGGGGAGCGATTGGAGAGCTCGTGAGCTTTACAGTTTGTATGTTGATATTTCTGAACCTGATCAGTCAAAAACACCTATGAGAGTTATATTGTCTATGATCAAAGGAGATGCCAATGTTACAAAAGTTGTGACAGAGCTAAATCACTTGTTTATGGATCTAACATGGGAATGGAAGGTGAAACAATTGAATGAGAAAGAGTTCTTGATACGCTTCCCTTCTAATGAGACTAGAAAACAGATTTCTCGGCCTAAGTGCTTCAATTTTGACACTGCCCCTATTAAAGCTAGTGTGTTAGAGACAGGAATGACTGAGGATGCTGTGGATGAGTTGATTGCAGTGTGGGTCAAAATTTATGGGATACCTAAAATTGCCAGAGAAGAAAGCTATGTCAAGGATATGGTAGAGCTGATGGGTGAATTTGAGCAGTTGGATGAGAACAGTCTGAAAAGAGAGGGCCCTGTTAGACTGAGATTAGCTTGCAAAGATCCCCAAGAGCTACATTTTACTATTCATCTATATATCAACAAAGTGGGTTACAACATCATATGGGAGCCTGAAGGTTATAACTCAAAGACATATGGGGGCCACTCACTTAATGATGATGATGATGATGCTAGTGATGGGGGAAATGATGAGGGAGATGGTATGGAGGAAAGAGCTAAAGCTCAGAAGAAGTGTCCTGACTCAAAGACTGGATTACAAGAACCTCAAAGTTCTAAGAAACAGGGGCCAAATCAGCCCCTCCAGCTGTGAGGGTAAAACTATGGAGGGAGGGTTTTCTCATAGTTTAGAGATTGTGCCTTGGGAAAATTATGAAGAGGTGTGCCCAAAATCATATAGCACGAAGGCTGGATGTTCAAGTAACTTGATGTTGGGGACTATGACTCAAGAATCACAGGAAAATGAATTGCCCTTGAGTGGTTAGTTGCAGAGCATTGTGGATTTGATGGAGCTAATGGATAGTGATTTGGAGAAAATGATAACCCTTGGAGGTGAAACAATGGAGAAATGTGATATTCCTACTGTCTCTAACATTGAGAGGATGTGAGAAGAGAAAGAATGTGATGAGGTGAATCAATTCCAAGAGGTGTCATACAAACCTAGCAAGCCCAAGAAGAAAGTCCCAGTTGTGACTACAAAGATGAATCTAAGATAGAAGGATGCAGTCCCAGTTTATAGGAGAGGTAAAATGCTGACCTAGAAAAAAACTTAGAGATGCTAGGTAACTATACTAACCCCTTTTCTATTTTTCAAACAGTAGACCCTAATGTCTTGCTTTCTATTGCTACTGCGGCTAACATCTCATTAGGTAGTATTGATCAAGAGGTTGAGGCTAATATAGAAACCATTAAGACAAAAGAGGTAGATCAGGTTAAAATAGCTGAATTAGCCTGGAAGAAAGAAAAAGAGAAACAACAAGAATAAGAGCTAAAAAAAAGAGGAGGCTGAGAGAGATGCAAATGAAATGGAAGAATTAAGAAATGATGACCCCAAGGAGGGTATTGAGCCTAGAAAGAGAGGTGCCCCAAAGAGAAATAAGAAGAAATGAAAGTGTTAATATGAAATGTGAGAGGTCTAGGTAATGAAGCTAGAAGGAAGCAATTGAAAGAGGTGATTAGAGATAATAAGATGACATAGTGGGTTTGCAGGAGACAAAAAGAGAGAGTTTTATTGACAAAGATATAAGAAATTTAGAGGGTAATGCATGTTTTGATTGGTGTTGGAAATCATCTATGGGGGCCTCCGGTAGGATTCTTGTGGGGATTAACACTAACATTATAGAGCCCATGGAGACTCATGTGGGGTCCTTTTTCCTGAGCAGAGTGATGAAAAACAAAAAGGATGACTTTATTTGGGAGATGATAATTGTCTATGGTCCAATTCTGGATAATCTAAAAGCTGCTTTTATAAAAGAGTTGTCCTTGTATATATCACACATTAATAGACCTACAGTTATAGGGGGTGATTTTAATATGTATAGATTTGCTACTGAGAAATCTAATAGCAACATTGATAGGAGAGCTATGGAGATTTTCAATAATTTCATTGCTGACCTAAATCTTAGGGAGATTGATAGAAATGATAGGAAGTTCACATGGACCAATAAACAGGACAACCCTATTCAAAGTGTGTTGGATAGTCTTAGTTGATCATGTGTGGAAAACAAAGTATCCTCTTGTCTCTCTTATTTCCTTAGTAAGAGTTGGCTCTGACTATACTCCTCTGCTATTGAATACTAGTGAGGGCATGGCTATTAGAAGTAGGAATTTTAGGTTTGAATCCTCTTGGCTTCTGGTAGATTGTTTTAAGGAGATGGTTAAAAATAGAATGCCAACTAGAGATGGTTCTTCTATCTTAGATTTCTGGAATAAGAAGCTGGCTGACTTAAGGAAGTTCTTGAAAGGTTGGGGTGCTAATATTGGGACGGAGTTTAGAGACAAAAAGAAAGAGCTGACTGCCCAACTTGAACAATTAGATATTCAAGCAGATATGAGGCTGTTGTCTAAGGTGGAATGTAATGAGAGATATGACATAGAAGCTACACTAGAGAATATTTATGGGATGGAAGAGCTATATTGGCACAAGAGGTGTGGGGAACAGTGGCTGTTAGAAGGGGATCCGACACTGCTTTCTTCCATGGCATTGCAAATGGAAGGAAAAGGAAGTGCACTATTAATTCTTTAGAGGATAATGAAAGGATTCTAACTTCTCAAGAAGAGCTGACTAAACACATTGTGGAGTTTTACAAAACACTATTTAGATCAGGTCCTCTTCCTCAATGCATCTTATGCCTGATATAAGGAGGGAATCTGGTAATCTGCCAGAGGTGGACCAGGCTCATATCATTAGACCTTTCACTACTGAAGAGATTGACAAAGTGCTAAAAGAGACCAAACTAAACACTGCCCCTAGCCCAGATGGTTTCATAGCACAATTTTATAGAACTTTCTAGCCTAAGTTAAGAGCTGATCTGTTGGAAATGCTTATCATGCTACAACACAATGAGTTGGATTTGAAGAGGTTGAGTTATGGAGTTATCACTTTTGATCCCAAAATGTAGTGAGGCAAACACTATCAAACAATATAGACCCATTTGTGTCCTGAATGACTGCTTTAAATTCATATCCAAAGCAGTAAACAATAGGTTAACAGAGGTGGCTGACAAAGTAATCTCACCAACTTAGACAGCTTTTATCCCTGGGAGATTTATACTTGAAGGCTGTGTAATTTTGCATGAGGTGTTGCATGAGCTGAAGAGGAGAAACATGAAAGGGGTGGTCTTTAAAATTGATTGTGAAAAGGCCTATGACAGAGTTAGCTGATATTTCTTATTTGAAGTGCTAGATAGGAAAAATTTTCCACATAAGTGGACCAATTGGATAAAAGCTTGTGTCATTGAGGGGAGAGTTTGTGTGATTGTGAATAATGATACAAGTGAGCTTACTATTAAGTTCCTGCTATATTGCTTTGAAGAGATGTCAGGGGGATTACTCACCTGCAATATGCAAATGATATTGTAGTGTTTATTACTTATGATGATGATGAGATTACTATTACTAAGTTCCTGCTATATTGCTTTGAAGAGATGTCAGGGCTAAAAATCAACTATCATGAGAGTGAGGTTTTCTCAATGGTTTTAGAATTGGTAGAATAAGAGAGGGTTGCCATGATGCTAAACTGCCCTAGTAGGTCCTTTCCTATGAAATATCTTGGACTTCCAATAAGCCTAGAGAAACTAACAAACTGTGATTTCAATTTTATTAGCTAGAAATTAGAAAAGAGATTAGGTACTTGGAATGCTGGGAATCTTTCTTATGCAGGGAGAGCTATCCAGATAAATTCTTGCCTTTTCTCCATTCCCACCTACTCTATGGGTTTCTACTAATTACCTGAAGGGGTACACCATAAACTGGACTCACTTAGAGCTAGATATTATTGGGATGGTAATAATAGCAAGAAGAGGTATCATATGGTGAAGTGAGAAGATTTAGCCTTTCCCATGGACTATGGAGGTTTGGGGTTTACTAAGACAAGGAAAATAAATTCTGCATTGCTTGCTAAACGGATTGTTAAGGTGGAATCTGATGATCAAAGTCCCTGTGTTGAATTACTGAGAAAAGGTACTTACAAAATGGAGGTGTCTTTCAATGCGGAGAGGAAGGTGGTCACAATTCTAGTGCATTGTTCTAAAAGTGAGGAAATATATGAGTTTGGGAAATGAGTGGCAGTTGAAAAGTGGGGAACACATTTGGTTCTAGCATGATGTTTGGCTGGGTACTTGTCCATTGAAGACATTATATCCAAATCTGTTTGCAATCTGTAATCAGCAAGATGCCTTAGTTGCTGAGATAATTCAATCTGAGAGAGATTCTATGACATTCAGGAGATCTTTTGGCTTAGATGAGATGAATGCCTAGGGAGAGTTATGTGCTATGATTAGTGAAGTTGAGTTGAGAGAAGGGGCTAACATTTTGAGGTGGGCTACTGGTCCACACAAAAGGTTTTCTACAAAAATGCTTTACAATGCTCTATCCTTCAGAGGGGTGATAGGCCAATCTTTGAAACAAATGTGGACACCTCCCTGCCCCATAAAGATGAAACATTTCTTGTGTTTAGCCTATAGAGATAGGATCCAATCAGCTGTCTAGTTGAAAAAAAGAAATTGAGATGGGGGTCTGAATTTTGTCAACTTTGTGGCCAACTAGAAACTATAAATCATATCATGTTTAATTGTCCTATGGCTGCTTTTGTTTGGTATGTTTACAGAGATGCCCTTAATTGGGGGAAGAAAACCTACTAATTTTGATGAGTTTTTTCTTTTTTCTAAAGAAAGAGATAGAGATAGTTGGTCTAGAGTCAGTTTTATATTTCTTGCAACAATTTGTTGGCAATTGTGGATAACTAGAAATGATATGACCTTCAGGAACAAGCTAGTCTATTTTGCTCTGGTTGTACCTTTTTGTATTGTATCTATGTTGTTCCAGTGGGAGATCATGCTTCGTCCATCTGAGAAGGACTTGGGTGTCAAGATTGCAGCCATCCAAAACGCGATGAAGACGCTGGGCACTTCTTGTTCAGGGGTGGGATAGAGTTTTTGGATAGTAGCTTGATAGTCGCTGGTGTTTTTGGGGCTCGTTTTAGAATTTGAATGGATGATAGAGAGTTATGACTTAACTTGGCTGGGTTGTAGCTCTGTTTATCTTGTGAACTGTCTACTGTAGCTGGTAACACCAACAAAAACACTTTGCTTTCTGAAAAAGCAGGGCCTTTAGGCCTTTATTCTAAAAAAACCTTCTACGGCTAGACTCAATTGGAAGGAATTCAAAGTTATCTTTTACAAAATTTCACGCATCAAAACCTAGCAATTAATCCCTTAGGAAATACTGTACTTGTTCAATCCATGGTTGGGAAATAAAATTTTAAATAGCAACTGGAATTCAGGTTGCGTTGGTGACGGTGACTCTAATGTGCTATGCCGGGAGGAGTATCAACGCTCGGGCTCTCGCGACTCTTCCAACGTCACCTTCTAGTCTCATCCTCTATTCTACCGCTTTGGCCCCATGTCCCCTCCGTCTCCGGCGGCTCGCCGACGGCCGGCGAGGAGAAGGGGGGACCGCCGTAGTCGGACCTGCAAGTTCTTCCCGTTGCTGTTTTCCTCTTATTGGTATTTCTTCAAGAGAGTTGCTTGTTCTGACTGCTCTTGTCCCGAATGAGCTCGGCTATGGAGGTCATCGCCGGCAATGATGTCGGTGACTGTCCATGATTTCCTCTCGTTCTTGAATGATCTGCTCCAAGATGCGCTCTATCTTATTGCGGCAAGCCATAGCCTTGCGCGGCGCCGTGGCAAGCATCCGCGCGAGCTTGTTCAACGGGAAGACGTCAGCGACGGAGAGCCATGTCGCCTGCGTTAAGGCAGTTCGAAGGGCGTCGAGGAACGTGTCCCGGTACTTACTCACGATGTCATTGACCAGCTTCGCCTTCTTCTCGGTGAGGTTCACGGCGTCGCCGGAGGCGGCGGACGCAGCATTCAGGTCCCGAACCAGGCGTCCCACCTCCTCCTCGCGGATGCGCTGCAACGACTTCACCCGGCCACGCGGCGGTCAGGAGCTCCTGCATGCAGAGCTTCTTGAGCTGCCGCCACCGCTCGCCGTAGGAGCGGAGGCATCATCCCGATGATGGTGCTGACGAACCGGTCGGCGAACTTGATGTCCTGGTTCTTGAGGATCTCCGGCGACGAGACGACCACGGCTGGCGCCTCGCCGAGCCATATGTGCATGAGGGCCGTGCTGGATGCTGTGGCTCCTCACGAGGTGGTGGATGCTGCCGATCGCCGGCAGCGTCCATGGCCCCGGCGGAAGGTTCAGTCTCGGCCTCGTGGCATATGATACCAGCTTGGAGACGAGCACGACGAAGAGCAGGGCCACGGCCAGAGCCAGCTGCATCCTGTCCTTCATGACAGTGCGAGGAGGAACTAGCTACCTTCTTGATCGGTTATGTTACACTCCTACACAGCTACACTTTGCTATTTGGAACATAAATAGGCAAATGGCCCTGGAACCTCGATGCTGTTCACCTGGAGGTGATATTTTGTTCGATGCTCTTCACTTTGATGCTCTTCACTTGGAGTGATCTTTTTTTCAGATCCACTGCGGACCACACGCATAGCTGCTGGGGTTACGTCGTGGAAAATATGGCCACTGATATCAAACCAATCTTATCTCCTAACGTACTTGTCACATGGCATGGCGAAGACAAGACAGAGATGTAAAGTACGTATAACTGAACTTTATAGCAATCTGACCTATAAATTCCTCCAAGAGCAGCCTGGGATCTCCTGGAATGTTCATCCTAAATAAGATGACTATTGATAAGACAGTACTTCACAATTACATTAGTACAATATTGAGTTTACTAAAACCAGAAAGCTGAATCCTACTAGTTAGCATATGGTTTGTCAACATGCCCATCGATCTGCTACCAGTGAAGCTAAACTAGACCACTTTCCCCCATTGATCTAATGTACAGGCTCTTTCTACATGTAAAGTTACAAAAGGGAAAATTGGGGAGCAATAAATAAACTAAGTACCACACACCATCAATAAATCAGAGTAATGCCTAATGTTCATGCTTGACACGCCCTTTAAGTATACCAGGAATAGGGGGCGATGTTGGTAGTCTTACTCCGTTTGGCCTCACAACTTGGGGTGATTGATGATAGATATTTGGTGTGCTTGAGCACTCACCTCCATTTGCAACCTCGGCTTGGGTACCATTTGGTTCTTTGCCGGAGAACCCCAATGCTTTCAATACAAAGGAATCATCATGCAGTTCAAATGGAGTACTGCATTTCCGAAACATATGTGTCACACGTTATGATCAGTCATGAAGATATAGTAGTAATCACCTAATTTTGCACCACTCAAAATGCAAACAGAAAATTTGCAGAAGATGAAAAAGGGGCTCATCAGTTAGTTATATAGGCTGATCTTGACTGAATATAGACACAAACTAAACAATGCCATCTAAGCAACCAAGCATTCTCTCTGCTATCAAATTGGTTACTAAATAGAAACGATCAATGGCTCAATGCCCCCTTTTTTGACAATGAACTGCCTGATAATCACATAGGACTACAAACATTGAGACTCATTGCCACACTGTTCAGAAATAGGGGGACTATACTTTCAACCTTTCAACCAAGCTATTAGATGGTAACAAATCATAAAGACAGATTCATGATCAACAACAGAGTTATGCAACAGAATGTCACGATTTGTCAAATCTCTTTTCTCATAAGGGCTAACTTCAAAACAGAAAAAAATGTAAACAAGATCAGAAAAATTATTAGCTATTTAGTGTTTTGTGAAGCTTAAAACTCTGCATAGAAAAAACTATAGTAGTTTAAAACGTTGCAAGAAAACCAATACTATACTGAAATTTCATCTGATTCAAAAGGCGCATATGTTAGGGAGAACACATTAGATATTCTTGGCTTACCTATTGAAATCAAAATGCACCAGCTGCATATCTTCTGATATCTCCACTTCTACTGTAGCATGAGGACGTGTCTAAAAGAGAAAAAAAAACACAGTCATTTAGTTTGCCACTATAAAATAAATAAATGATGGCAGAATATACACAATTAAACTGAAAAGTGACTACATGGAACGTTAAGCAGTAAAGAAAACAGCAACAGGGAAGGCAAAGCCGCAAGAGTTAACCAAGAATGCTGCTCCTACAACTTATTGATGTCTCTTTCATCAAAATATATTCAGTCCATAATAAGCTAAGTACATGCACATGTATTATTGTACTGCTCCAAAATTTTGGATAATAATTATATTAGTCATAGGTCCACCAGGTCTGGCTTAAGATATAATAGGATTTGAACTTGGCATCCCAGTGCTATTATCCAAATGCTCTAGAATCTCAAAATTAGGGTACCAAAAGCAGATTGGCCAAATATCACAAACCTTAAGTGGACTCTACAAATTGGCCTGACTGGGTGATTCCATTTCCTTTTTTTTCACAACGGCTGAAGTTTCAGCTACTTCACATTACTTATAGCATGTTCAATTCATACGAAAAAAGCTAATCAAATCAGCCAAGCAATCAAACATAGGGGTATGTCTAGGCCTATAAATGAGGAGTGAGGAATAAGAAAACATTTCCTTTACCTGGACCAATATAAATGGCAATGCCACTCCACCTGAAGGAGCATTTCCTGAACCATAAAGCTGCTCGTTTCGCTGTGCCAAGTTTTGAAGACCTACAAACTTAAATACAGAACAATAAAAAAAGCGATGACTGTAAGGTCCATCATGGTGAGGCAACATCACAGATAAATAAAATCAAATGGCTAACTTGGCAACACTTAGATCTGATCATAGACTTTTAAATCATTTATTATCCTAGCTCTGAGTGAAGCTATAGACTTGGTCCTACCATTACTCAAAATTAAATTAGTCATTTATGTTTAAAACATACTATACTTGTTCAGTCCATGGTTGGGAAATAAAATTTTCATACATTCTCATGTACACGTTTATGGCAACAGGAATTCATGATTTGTTGTAGACAGTGACTTTAATGTGCTATGCCTTTGTTGTCCATGACCAACAATGACGAGAGCTAACACACAACGAATTTGGTTGGTAAGTAAAGTGGTCAGTAATCAGCGCTCTCCAATGTAGATACTCTAGCAGCATCCATACAGCAGTAATCGATCAAACATGTACTGATAGGTGATCATCTTTTGCTTTCATTTGTGATGTCAGAAAGAAAGAAAAGAGAAGAGTGGTTATTTCCTTAAGTTTTCATGCAAACTGTAGAATAGCAGGGGGCACCTTTCCCTACCCATTGTCCATTGGCACTGATGACTTAACCATCCAAGGCAGAGTTAAAATGTTTATGTTATTTTTAAGTAGCTTTAAGAACATTATGTATTAATGTAATTATCTATCATCACAGCACAACTGCAGATAGGAAGATTCAGTGCTAAAGCACTTTAAGTAGATCCATAACATTAGGTGGAAGAAAATATCCTTACTTGATCTTGTAACTCCTGCAAATATGCATTTTTCTTGTCAATCCTACCTTTCAGTCCAATTATCTCAGCCTGTAGAATTTGTATAAATTTATCAAGGAAGCGGCCAGGGAAAAAAGTAATGTCAGTAAATACAGAAGATTAGTTGCAAGAAGACAACCTTCAATTCTTCAATATCATTCATACTTGTCCGAGGCAAGCCCTTCCACTGAATTTCCTTTTTATCTTTAGATATAATATCCATAGCCATCAAGACATTCAATGCATCATAAACCCTTCGTCGTATATTTTTCTCATCAAATTGTGGCTGTGTTGCATTTACACAATCAGAATTACAGATAAAATAGCAATCAGCATTACAGATCAAATAGCATATAAGTGACCAATGAGAGTAGGCATATTTCTTAACTATGTTAGGGTTATCAGGATCGGGAGATACAAAATTATTTTTGGGATCTGCAAACTCAGCTACAAGCTCATCTGCCACCTGAAAAGGACAATGCATGCATATATTATTGTCTAAACACAAATACAAATAAAATGAACCAAACCATTGCTGTCATTGGAACCAGCCAATACATTTTATGACCATATAATCACCCTATGTAGCATGTAGCAACCAAGATATACTGGACCATTGGACAGTGGCAAGTAATCCAACACCTAAGATATACCGGACAATTAGATTCAATCCCACCAAAACAAAATGAATATCCTTTGGCTTGGATTCATGTTAAGCATAGAACAGATGAGACAAAACAGTAAAGCTGATTTTCAGATTTTTGGATAAGGCAGATGCATCAGCTAGGATAAGTACCCACTTAGTAGCTAGCGCCTTTTATAACACTGCAGTTAACCATGTTAAAAATAAGACAAGTACAGTTTACAAAGTAATAAGAACACAATACCTCATTGTAGGTTGTTCTCCCTTTGCTTTCGACTTTCTCACAAACTGGTAAGAACAAATGAAACACTCCATTACCATTGTTAATGCTAGCTCTTGGTGAAGTAAACTCACTAAAATGGTGATCTCAAATAGCAAAATAAATGCATGGCTGATTTGAAAGTATTGAGCAAAAGATGTTTTTGCACCAGTTGCATTTAAAAGATTATAGTACGAAATTTCTGTCAATTGCTTAAGGTTATGTTCCATGTAAATCAATATGGAGATGAACATCACAAATATATTAGTGAGATAGAAAACTATTCCAGTCACCTTTCATACTAAATTGGCGCAATCCACGGCCACCCTTGTCAGGGCCTGTTGCACGTGTTCCAGGTCCCCTCTTCTTCTTCTTCTTGCTGCATCACAAAAGGAGACATCTTTTCATCACGAGTGTACTATGAATTGTATTAAAAGTTATATAAAAAGATACAGAATATAAAACTTTCACAATGACGCAAAACAGAACTACTTTATGTTCTTTAAATGTTGCTAGATTTGAATCAGCTAGCAAGCAATAACAGTACAACAAACAACACACAAAGATATAATTCTAAGTAAACCGGTATGAAAGTAGCTTTGATCAAAGATAAACCAGAAATAGGGCATACTTGAAGTGATATGCACATTGATGCTAATTATACTAATTAGCACATTCTGTGGAGAACATGACAACTATGTAACGGCCATGTACAACAGACAACGGAAGACACCATACTCAAATAACTAGAGGAATGCCTGTTAATAATAGTTCAATACCTAAAGCCACAAGTGACAAGCGTTTGAGGCCAAATAGAATTCCTTAAGCATATGAAACAACAATTTTCCATGGCTTGTGTAAATATGCTCAATACGAAACAATAATAACACTTTGGTCAAGTTCAACATTCATAACTTCCCAGCACTCTCCTTCATCTATCACATCAATTTCAACAATAAACAAGCCACAGCATTGTAGTTAGAACCGAATCTAGTTGCCGAGCAAATGCAGCTCGGCACATAGCCATCCTCGCGACCATAAACCCTATCCCAAACCACGGAGGACCCATGTTCCCACCCCGGCGGGAAATCCTGACCAGACCACGCTGCATACACATCCCCAGGCGCGAGTCAACTCGAGCAACTGACACAGATTCACGGACCTCGTGGCGGGCTGCGACGAAGGCGCGTCGTCGCCCTGGATGTCAAGGCCATCGAGGCGGCGGGCGACGGTGGTCTCGCTGGCCGGCGTGGATGCGGACGCCGAGGCGGCGGGCGTGGCGGCGGCGGCGCCCTGCTTGCCCGGCGTGGCGCCGCCGGAGGGGGAGCCCTCGCTCCCGCCGCCGCTGGTGGAGGCCGAATGCGCCGCGCTGTCCGAGGGGCGGGCGCCGGAGGCCATCCCGGCGCCGAGATGGGAGGAGGAGGCGCGGAGAAACCCTAGCGGGCGAGGTGAGAGATTGAGGAATGGAGGGAGAGGACAGGAACCGACGGCCCGACGCGGGGGGAGCGAAGCGCGGAGAAACGGGCACGAGAAATTTCTCTCTTTTGTTTTTGGGGGGGCCTTGGGAGGATTTAAGGTTTGAGCATGGGTGAAAACGGTTGGTTTCGAATCATATATGTTGAGTCTAATTTGAACGTGATTCGGATGTATGATGGAGGAGAAAACAAATGGAATGCGTAGCAGGCACGAATTCGGATTGCATACTTATTTATGTTGGTCGGATTCCGATATCCTCGTAATCGTATTTAAAATATACTAGCAATTTGCTAGTACGTGCAACGGGAACGATAACAGTTTAATTTTAGTAATCAAAGGCTCAGTTCGGCAGACTAGTTTGGAGAAAAGTTTTGACGCATGTAAAACGAGACAAGCTATTAGCATATGATTAATTAATTTTTAATTATTATAAACTTGAAAAATAGATTTATTTGATTTTTAAGTAACTTTTATATAATTTTTTTTAAAAAAATACACCGTTTAACGCATCAGGAAGCGTGGTCATGGGAAGCAAGACAGTTTTCTCCTTCTTCTCTTTATTCGAACGCTCCCTTAGCCCTTTAAAAAAGAAAGCTTATTGTTCATGTCGACCAGCCCTTTCTCATGAGCACAGTCTCGATCGAATCGGTTTCTCTTATGTCTTGTCTCCCAATAAAATTGTCGCCACGAGAAAACACTCATTCAAAATTATGACGCCGGACATATGTATGTACAACATTTGGGTGCGACAGATCATGATGTTGGCTTGAACGGCTGGCTATTATATCATGTCGCTTTACCCTGATCGTGGAGACCGCTTCACACTAAATGGTAAAAAGAAAAATCATAAAATCGTATTACCGTTGGACATATATGATCATGGGAAATAATACTATAAATAATTATATAAAATTATAATCTAATTTGATTAGAAAATAATTCCATATCATGGAAAATATATAAGTTAAATGAAAATCATGTGAGGTCCACACGATGATCATCTAAAGTGAAGGAATGCAATTTTTGTCACCCTCATCTATCAAGGAATGAAATTTTTGGGTGCTATCGAATTCCATCACATCAAACTTAAAATCTTTTTTCACCGCGATGATAATCAATTTAAGAAATTATTGGCCTGCAACTAATATAAACAATCCCTGTCACGTTAACAACCGTCCGATGAATAATACCATCTATAAACAATACCAGTTCATATAATAGTATAAACCGATTCCTCATCGGCTTTAATCGGGGCTATATATGTGTTGGCGATGGAAAAAAACAAATACGGACACACGCGCAAACGTCGTGCTGCTTCACGCGTGAACCGAACGCATCAGGCACGCAGACGCCGCACGAAACAGCCATGATGTCGCATGAAGTAATCAGATGATGTACCAAAATCGTAATGGAAATAATTTTAATTTTTATAATAATAGATGATAATTTATCCGGTCTAGTGTCATTTGAGATTGTAGGTCTTAACTCTCTATCGGTACTTAGTTCAATCAACGATGAAACGATCTAAAATTTGGCAAAGGGGAATACCTAACAGGCTGAAGTTTGAGCATCAGGCAATCAAATTACAGCCCATTAATTACTTCTGTTTCAGCGCTTATTAAATCTATCCACAGTGAACAAAAGTAGATTTTGATACACTACAATTAAGATCAAGCTAGAAAATTTTTACAGACGGATAACGTCTCACTTTTATGTTTCACGAGCCGAGTCAGATAACGCCATGACAAGCGTGACACATACGACATATGACAGAAACAACGGAAACATTTTGAAATTTTTCAGTTAAGAAAAGATACCAAGCGTCAGATAACATATTAAAATTTATAACGTTCTAAATTTTTAATGGGATAATTTTAATTTTTATAATAGATAGACTAATAAAGTGTCAGTGCCTGGTAATAGAAAAAACTAAAATTAAGATAAATATTAGATGATTGGGTTGTGCCTTGTAATGGAAAAAACTAAAATTAAGATAAATATGATTTGGGTTCAATTTTCGTGATTTAGATCCATCCACCTAAATCGATGGAATCCTCTCTAAAAAAATTGAGGCCAATGCCGATCCGGATTGTGCACACCATCGGCTCCATCTATAATATTGACCCACCTACAGTCATCCCTATCGTCATACACAGATTTTCGGTCCATCAACATGCTCTATCTGTCCCTAAATATAAGAGATTTATTTTTTAAAAAAAATTAAGGTTGTAGAGAAAAAACTATGATGTTTTTATAGGAAGAAATTTTAATGAGAGGTGACTAATGGAATAAGTAGTATTTGAGAATAAATTTTGAATGCTTCAATCCCTTATATTTAGAGATAAAAAGAGATTAGATGGTTAGGATATTTATAGTGAGAAGTGGCCTCGTGTCATGGCCTCAAGAGGATTGTGCCACGTAGGTTGAATGCAGACGCTACTTATTAGTGTTTTAGTCCTTATTAAGTTGACTTTATTACACATTTGTCCAAAATTATGCAGGTAGCACCCGTCATTATAAAAATAAAATTATAAAATACACCAAAACACTTTACCCTTCTAAGCCACACGTAAAACGAGAAATATCATTAGCACGTGATTAATTAAATATTAATTATTAAAAACTTGAAAAATAGATCTATTTAATTTTTTAAAGATACTTTCATATAAATTTTTTTTAAAAAAACATACTATTTAACCGTTCGAAAAGCGTATTCATATAAAATGAGAATTTAAGCCGCTTAAATAAGTGCTGTCGAACACAGTTTAAAAGTTTCCCACCCATATCCCTAGAGTTGATTCCGTCGGCGCCAACCACCTCAGCTAGTCACCGTCGTGCAAGCACCCTAACCCATCGCTGCCAGCTCCTTCCCCTCACCACCAAGGTGTCGGCATCTCCACCATTTTAGGCGCTGTTGTTCCGGCTTCTTCGGTCTTTTTTTTCTCGTTTTTCATAAATACGTTTTTCGAACTACTAAATGATATGTTTTTTTTAAAAATTTTTTATATGAAAGTATTTTAAAAAATCAAATAGATCTATTTTTTAAGTTTTTAATAGTTAATACTTAATTAATTATATGCTAATAATATTCTTTATTTTACGTGTGGCTTATAAAAAAAATCCATCTCAAACACCACAGTCCCCTCGTCTCCAATCGTGGGCGCTTTCGCCTCTCTATCCTCGTCTCCTGTCACTGCCGCCTCTGGATGCCTTCTTCCCCCAATCCCGGTCACCACTTTCCTAGGTCCGTATAAAGCATATGTTTTCTTAAAAGACGACCATGATTCATGCTAAAAAAATATTCATGATTCATTAATTCAGCATTGAGTTGTAACTTGTAAGAACAATGCGATGTTATTGCTATAGCCTCATACAAAAAATAGGAACGACATCAAGACTAATAATCTTGTTCAGTTTGGTAATTTCTTCAGTAAGCAGGTATCAGTCTGAACACCGGTATATAGTGGTAGTAAATAAGTTTGGATTCACTTACCAATCTACACATATAGAAACAATTGACAGAAACTATGGTGTTAAATTAAGCTAGCACATCCAGAAACTAGATTTCATAACCTGTAGTTGACGTCAATAAAACTAAGGATCTGGTAAACGGCACCGACGATTTCTCCACCAAGAATCTTGCCTCACCAGTGATATGCACTACCACACTTGGGACCTACCTGTAGGCTGGTATTTTTTTGTGTCGGACATACAGCTCGCTCATAGAAATATTAATTTTTGTGACGATATAACTTAAACCCACACAAAAATAGAATTTTTTTTTTGTCGATTTTGCAAGCGACTCACATAAAAATAAAATTTTTGTGTAGGTCATTCTTGACCCCCCAGAGAAATATATATTTCTGACGTCGTCCTACCGTCACGGACTTTTTTAACCCCCAGAAAAAAATCATGGCGTGAGGAGGAAATAACTTGGCGCTAAAATTTTAGGATCGCAAATGGGCCAATCTCATCACGCGGGAATATTGCCGCGCTCCAATAATTTTTTCTGTGGGTTATGGGCTTCTGGCACACAAAAAAATTGAGAAGATAATCTAGAACCATCCCCACATCCCCTAATCGATCGATGCCCCCACCAAATCCACGCAACTGCCGTAGCCCCACCGCCATCGCCTGACCACTGCCACACCCCCGCCGCCGTCGGGCAACCACTGCCGTGCCCCACCCCTGCTGCAGCCCCGCCACCGTTGCCCGACCCTAGCCGCGCGGCCCTCCCCTGTCGCAGCCCTGCCACTGTCACTAGAACCCTGCCGCGCCCCCACCCCTGCCTCGCGCCTGCCACAGCCCCGTCGTCGTCGCCGGACCCCTGCCACGCCCCCACCCCCACCCCCACTGTACCACGTGGCCCATCCACCGTCGGCGAACCTCTGCCTTCCCCAGTGACCCCCACCGGCGGCCTCTCATCAGCATATACAAAAGTAGAATATGAGGGGGTATTATCTTGCTGCTAGTGCAAGATATAATCGACATATACGTTTTGATGTGTGAACATTGTAATACTTTTGGATTTTAAAGAAGGTTACTGTGTTTCTTAGAGGGTTGATGGGTTTAGTCACAATTACATATAATATAGATACCTTATTCTGATTATTGATATTCCATAAATCTTACAATGTGCTTTTTATTAATATCAGAAAAACTGAATTGTTGAGATGCAGTTGTACAGATATGTGCAATATTTTTCAAAGGAAGCCCAATTTGTGAAGCCTGGTGAAGTATACTCGTTGACCTGTTGATGCACTAGTGGAGCTAACTCGACGTGCTAGCCTTGTAGCTTCAATAGAATCTAGTAAGCTCTATATCACCTACCTATATCTAAGATACTTCTGCATGCTTGTGCCCATTTAAGTTGGACTGCTATTTTTAATATTCCATTTAGATGTGATCTAAGTATTAAGCAAGCCTACTTTATGTATTAAGATAGTGAGCCGGTATTGCTTTAAACACTGAACAACATAATGGCAGAACGTGATTAGATGTATAGTGGCTGGCGTCATGGTTCTGCGCCATCTAATGAGTGGATTGAAAGGACCAATATGTTTCTAGATCGTGCCTTCTCATTAACTATTTTAGTTGAACACGGGACTATTAAGTGTCCATGTGCCAGGTGTCGTAACTATATGAGACATACAAGGGATATTATGGAGGCACACTTGTGTAAGTATGGCTTTAAGGAAAATTATGAGACATGGACAGCGCACGGGGAGGAACAGATTAGGAATAATGAACCCTTGTCTTCCATGGCCCATGAAGGGTTTGATCAAACTGATCACATGGATGAGATACTACTTGATCTAGGTGATGTCCAACCACCACTAATTGATGAAGAGCAGACTCCTTCTGCTAGTGCTTTCTACAGAATGGTAGATAGTGCTAATGAGCCAGTCCATGGTAACACAATGCACTCAAGCCTATCTGCTATTGCTCGTTTGCTAGCTTTAAAGTCAGAGTACAATATGTTTGCACACTATGATGATGCTTTGCAACTGATCCATGAACTTCTTCCTTTGGATTCTAAGTTGGCGAAGGATTTTTACCATTCAAAGAAACTATTGCAGGGCTAGGTATGACATATATTAAAATTGATGTATGCTATAATAATTGCATGTTATACTACAAAGAAAATGAACATAAAGATAAGTGTGACTTTTGTAACACCCCTCGATTTGAGGATGGATAGAATAAGGTCCCACGCAAAGTTTTACGATATGTTCCCACCACCGATTGGTTGCAAAGGCTTTATGCACATGAGGAAACTGCAAAGGCTATGAAATCACATAAACAATCCACATCTGGTAAGCTGGTGCACCCTTGTGATGGTAAAGCATGGCAACAGTTTGACATAGATTTTCCAAACTTTGGTAGAGACCCAAGAAATGTGCACCTTGTTATTTCAACTGATGGTTTTACACCATTCAATATTACTGCTACTCCTTACTCTTGTTGGCCGGTCTTTGTTTCTCCATTGAATTTGCCCCCTGGAGTATGTTAACACCTGGATTTGGCACTACAGGAGAAGATATAGTGATAGGAGGCCAAATTTCGAAGAATCCCAAGCCTTCCTCATGAGGTTGGTCAAACCGCCCTTAGGGAGCTAATCAGATTGGCGGTGTGCCTGTCGTTAGATTGGTATAGGCCTGACGGTCAAACCGGCAGCCGGAGTCCGATTGGGATTTTAGTAGTTTTTGTGTTTCTTTTTGTATACACGGGGTTTAATGAGTCCTACTTGGTCTCTAACCTGAATAGGACGTGGAGAAGGCTCGGGGAACGCAAGTCCAGTCCCTTTATAAGGGTTAAGGCTGGTTTAATTGGATCTCTCGATCAACCAACACAAAAATTTTCAATTAGCCAATTGAATCGTTCGTTCAGCTTTCAATCTACTTTTTCTCTAGTTTTAGCTTAGTTTGTCCATCTTTGTCGATTTGCGCTGTAAATCGTCTGTCTTCACTACGAGATTGTGCGTTATCCCTTTGTAGGTTTGTCCCGTAAACCTTTCGTTCCACCCATGAGACGGATGGTCATCCCAATTTATCGAAATCGGCTCTGCTAGCCGGTTTTGATTTCAAAACCCACCTTGATTTAGGTTGAGGTGGTTGGTGACTCCCTACACCCCAAAGCTTTAGGTGATTCTCGTTGTTTGACCACAAATAAGCGTCAACATGATTTTTGGCGACTCCACTGGGAGATCTACATCAATGCCATGAAAAAGTGCTCAGGGGTCGATTCAAGCAACATCATCTCGCTTACCATGGAGGACTTGACCGAGGAGGAATGACAAGAGCTTGAGGAACAGAAGTTGGCGATGGAGAAGGCGATGCTTGACCGCTACACAAGAACTCTTCAAGGCATTTCTAAAAGGAACGCCCGTCTTCCTCAAATCATCGTCAACAAGGTAATCCCTAAATCCGATGATATTTCTCCTGCTATTAAAGAGCTTGTGGCCAGTTCCATAGATAGAACTGTTAGTGTCGTGTTGGGTAATCAATTGGATGCCGCTATGATTTCTTTCTTTGATAATTGGATGAAAGAGTATTTCACACAAATTGGCTCTTCTAAAGCCAATTTGCCATTTAATAGTGATAATCCTAGTACTAGTGAGGTCCCTATACAACACATACACAGTAGAACCAATGGGGCTACCAGTAAACACACCATGATATACATCGGGGTTGAAAATCCAGCAAGTATGCCACTAGCTAGTCAGACCGCGCTCTCTATAGCCGGTCCTATTGTCGGAATGTCTGCCGGTCAAACCAGACTTCAGGCCGGTCTGATCGCACCTCTGGCCAGTGGTCAGACCAGCTTCTGGGCCGGTCAGACTGGCGCCATGATCCCAGTATAGGAGGTTGACCTGATTAGCTATAATTCTTATTTATATCATTATACACCTCCTGTTGCTACCACCAACCATATTGCTCCACCGGTACCTCCTCCACCTTACAATCCTTACCATAGTCATGCTCCTAGTTCACCTATTGGAGGGTATGCGCAAGATGCACGATATGGTCATCATAATTATGTTGCGTTGCCACCACCTCTTAGGCCACAAAATCAGCAACCAAGGCCTGAGAATATAGATGAGAGGGTGCGAGCTATTGTCAGAGAATCTTTTGAAATTAAGCCAAGGAATCGAGCTAGCGTTTACCAGAAACCGTATCCTGATTATTTTGACAATCTCCAATGTCCCTGTGGTTATAAAGCACCCGAGTTCACAAAATTTAGTGGTGAGGATAATAGAACCACATAGGAGCACATAGGCCAATTCTTAGCGCAATGTGGTGAAGTTAGCAAGATGGATGCTTTGAAAGTGCGCATGTTTTCTTTATCTTTGTCCGGTACCGCATTTACTTGGTTTACTTCTTTACCGGCAAATTCTATCACTACTTTTGCTCAGTTAGAACAAAAATTTCATGATTACTTTTATACTGGTGAAACTGAGCTTAGGTTGTCTGATTTAACATCGGTTAGGCAAAATTATAATGAAACTGTTACTGATTATATCAAAAGGTTTAGAGATACTAAAAACCGATGTTTTAGCTTGAATATTAATGAAAGAGATTTGGCCAACCTTGCTTATAATGGTTTACTTGTTCCTATTAAAGAAAAATTAGAAGGCCAACAATTTCTTAATGTTAGTCAAGTTTTGCAGAAAGCTCTGGCTCAAGAAAGCTAGGCTAAATAAGTTAAGAAATTTGTTAAAACTCATGACAAAAAACCTAGTATGAATATTTTGGATTGTTCTGATGATGAATCGTCGGACAATGATAAAGATCATGATGTTTACATAGCCGAATGGTCATGGACTAATAAACATAAGCCGTCTGTCTGCTCTAGCTTAACGTCGACTCCTCGCAAGGATCGGCAAAGTGAAATTAAATATTCTTTTGACATGGCCAAGTGTGATAAAATCTTTAATTATTTGTTACAAGAAAAGCAAATTAGTTTACTTAAAGGCCATGTCATACCACCGGCGGAAGAATTAAAATGTCGTTCTCATTGTAAGTGGCACGATTCTTTCTCACATGCTACTAACGATTGTAATGTTTTTCGTCGACAAGTTCAATCGGCCATAGACGAAGGATGATTGAAATTTACCGATGGTACAAAGATGAAGTTGAATCATGATCCTTTTCCGGTGAACACTATCAACTTCAACAACAAAAAGGTGTTAGTTCGGCCTACTCAAGCCGATACTACCAAAGGAAAGGAGGTCGTTATTGGAGAACCTCGGCCCAAGATGATCAAGCCAAAGAACCCGGAAATTGGAGTGTAGAAAGTTAATAGCGATGAAGCTTCAAGTTCCAAGACCCCGAAAAGACTGAAGGTTACATTCGACAAGCTTTTGAGCAAATATGAGAGCGGAAAAACCCGTCAACGACTTAGTGATTGGTCTAGGAATGCTAAAAGGCCAATATCACCTCCTAGGAAGAGATTTGGTTCTCAATCAAGACAATTGGAGTCACTATTTCCCTACAATCCTTAGCATATGCTATGGGGACCATGCCTAATGCCGTAGCCGGATTACCCCTTCCCTTACTTTATGCCATGGGGGGCACCGCCGCCAATGTATACACCATATCTACCCTTGTCACCAGTACCATATCAATAAGGATGGGTAGAGCCACGGAGGTCGGTACACGATCGTCTATCTCACGTCAAAGCCGATTTCTATCAAAAAATCAATTTGAAGAGAGAGAGGGAGGAGAAAAGCACATTAAGGTGGAAACTAGAACTTCAGAGGTGATTACCATCAAGGTAGGGTCCCATGACGTCCAAATGCCCACTGGAGAAGCGGCGGAGGCGATGCGAGTCAAGGAGACCGAAGCTGGCAAAACAATTGTCGGCTCAGGCAGTCTAACCAGTGATTCAAGCCGTTCTAACCGGTGTGGTAACGTCGGCCTGACCGGGCCCCAAGGCTGGTCTGACCGAAGACAAGGCCTGTCTGACCGGCGGCCCAATGTCGGTCTGACCGGTCCAGAGGACAGAAGCCAAGCAGAGGTGAATCCAGTGGTTTCTAGCACGTCGAAAGCCATCAAAAGTCATTACTTGGCTCCCGGAACTTGACCTAATCCTCAATGGATGCCGCCAGATTTGACCGCTACTCAGAAGAGGCGTTTGCAGCGTCTTAGAGCCCAAAAGTTGATGGAACAAGCGGCCGAAGAACGTCGGGACAGAACGTTCAATGAGTTGAGACCTCCAACGTCGCCAAAGAAGGTATTAAGGCCTAAAGTAGTAGAGGTTGAAAAGCCGGTAAATACTCAAAGCGATGATGAGGATGATTCTTTAGAAGATGACTTACCGGTTATTAGCAATGACTCGCTGCCAAGAGAGGACATGGATGTTAACATGGTGTTCGCCTTGCCGTTGGAATTTTGTGCCAAAGATGAGGCTAGAATCGTGCAATTTTCACTTGGCTTGAAAGATGCAGTTTTTGAGAAGCCCGAGAATTCAATAGTCACATGAAGCCTTTATACCTTAAGGGGCATATTGTTGCAAGGCCGATCTCTAGGATGCTCGTAGATGGAGGTGCCGCAGTAAAGTTGATGCCTTACTCATTGTTCAAGAAGCTTGGGCGGGAAGGCAGTGAATTGAAGAGAACCAACATGATGCTCAATGGCTTCAATGGGAAGGCAACTAAAGCGAAGGGTTTATTTTCCGTGGAGCTAATCGTGGGAAACAAGACTTTGCCAACCCTGTTCTTTGTCGTTGATGTGCATGGTAAATACAGTGTTATTTTGGGTCGTGATTGGATTCATGCAAATTATTGTGTTCCTTTTACCATACATCAATGTTTGATTCAATGGGACGACGATAAGGCTGAGATCGCTCAGGTGGATACATCGGCTGAAATTGCGATGGCTGATGCCTCGGTTGAATGGAGACAGGGGAATATGCAATATTTATCTAGGATGTATCTTTCTACCTGTGACTTTGTCAATGTTTCCAAGGAGGTTTTGTGCTCGTTTCTGTAAAGCCAGCTAGCTTAGCACGGCTAGGCGATGTTATTTTTACCATGAGTAAATCAGCAAATTTGGAGTGGTTGCAAAAGCGGGTGCAAGAATATCGGTCTATAAAGAACGATATTGGTGAAACCATTGAAGATTTTGATGAGGTAGAGAAGTTAGGTTAAGGTTTTACATCGGCCGATCCTTTGGAAGAAGTAGATATAGGAGATAGTTCTATTCCAAGGCCGACTTTTGTAAATAAGAATATGAAAGCCGATTACAAGGCTAAAGTAATCGAGTTGCTTAAAGAATATGTCGATTGTTTTGCATGGGAATACCATGACATGTCGGGTCTTAGCCGTGAGCTTGTATAACGTCGACTTCCTATCAAATCAGGATTTAGGCCTTATAAACAACCACCTCGTTGCTTTAATTCTAATATATATGATCGTGTTAAGGAAGAGATAGACCGATTATTAAAGGTGGGGTTTATTAGGCCATGTAGATATGCGGAGTGGGTTTTTAATATCGTGCTAGTTGAGAAAGGGAGTGGTAAGATTAGAGTGTGTATTGGCTTTAGGGATTTAAATAAAGCTACTCCTAAAGATGAATATCCCATGCCTATAGCCGACATGTTAATTAATGATGCTTCCGGGCGTAGAGTCATTAGTTTTCTTGATGGTAATGCCAGTTACAATCAAATATTTATGGCCGAAGAGGATATGTTCAAAACGGCCTTTAGGTGTCCCGGTTTTGTTGGATTGTTTGAGTGGGTTGTTATGACATTTGGTTTGAAAAATGCTGGTGCTACATATCAAAGAGCAATGAATTTGATCTTTCATGATTTGCTCGGTATAATCTTGGAAATATATATAGATGATATTGTTGTCAAATCGGATGGCATAGAAGGTCACTTAGCCGATTTGCGTTTAGCTTTTGAGAGGATGCGTCGGTATGGTTTGAAGATGAATCCACTCAAGTGTGCATTTGGTGCGTCGGCGGGAAAGTTCTTAAGATTTATGGTGCATGAAAGAGGTGTTGAGATTGATCTTAAGAAGATAGAGATAATTAGAGATTTTAAAGCGTCGACATGCAAAAAAGAAGTTCAAAAGTTGCTAGGCAAGGTAAATTATTTGAGAAGATTCATATCTAATTTGTCTGGCAAACTTGGTGCTTTTGTTCCCATACTTCGGTTAAAGAAAGAACCCGATTTTGCTTGGGGGCAATATAACAAGACGCGTTTGAAGAAATTAAAAGATATTTATCATCACCACCCGTTGTGAAAGCGCCTAAAGTCGGAATTCCATTTCGGTTATATATTGCTGCTGAAGATAATGTCATTGGTGTCGTTTTGAAACAAGAAGACGATGGCAAGGAGCACATCATCATGTTTTTGAGTCGTCGGCTAATTGATGCTGAAACGAGGTATGTCTTTGTAGAGAAACTTTGTTTGTCTCTATATTATGCTTGCACCAAGTTGCGACATTATTTGTTACCTAGTACTTGTGTAGTTGCTTGTCAAACCGATGTTATCAAGTACATGTTGTAAAGTCTAATTTTGAGTGGGAGAATTGGCAAGTGGGCATATGCTTTAATTGAATATGATTTGGCTTGTAAATGTTTGAAATCCATGAAAGGCCAAATTGTAGCTAATTTTATTGTGGATAATCACGTAGATGTTGATCATGATAATGAGGTTTACATATTTGATGTTGCACCTTGGAAAATATATTTTAATGGTTCTTCTTGCAATGAGGGACGAGGGATAGGTGTAGTGTTGATTTCGCCCAATGGTGCTATTTTTGAGATATCGGATCGTTTAGAATATCATTATACTAATAATAAAGCCGAATATGATGCTTTGTTATTTGGTTCACAAGTGATGGCAATTATTGGTGCTAAACACGTGGAAGCCTTCGGTGACTCACAATTAGTAGTGCAACAAGTTGCCGGTGTATATCAATGCTTTGATGGGTCGCTAAATAGGTGTTTTGATCGTTGCTTAGATATCATTGCCAATTTTGATGATTTTGTCATTAGACATATTCTTAGGGAAGAGAATTCAAGAGCTAATGATTTGGCGCAACAAGCATCTGGTTATCATATTAAAAGAGGCTTATTTCTTGTTCTGGAAAATCCGATGCTTGGTTGTGAAAGTTTGAGCGAAATTGGCAAAGATACGGACCAAAGACGGTCTGACTGGCGCCTTATGGCCAATCTGGCCGGAGACTTGAAGCGGTCTGACCGGAGTAGTATGGCCGGTCTAACCGGACCCCAGCAGGAGGCTGGGGGGCATGATTTCGTTTGTGTTTCAGAGGCCGAATTGAGTCTTAATTCAGTTGTTCGTGCTGAAGATCATATTAGTGATTGGAGAATCCTTTTGATCGAGTATTTGAAAAATCCTAGTAGCAAGGTTGCTCAAAAAATTCGGCGGCAAGCTTTTAAGTATACTTTCCTTGATGATGTGTTATATCGTTGAAATATAGACAGAATGCTCTTGAAGTGCTTAGATAGTGATCAATCTAAAGTTGCGATGGAAGATGTTCATGAAGGGATTTGTGGAACTCATCAATCGGCCCATAAAATGAATTGGTTATTGAGGAGAGCTGGTTTTTATTAGCTGAATATGATTGATGATTGTTTCAAGTACTATAAAGGATGTGAGATTTGTCAACGGTTCGGCAATGTTCAATTGGCGCCTGCCGCCGTGTTGAATCCTATTATTAAACCATGGCCGTTCCAAGGTTGAGCTTTAGATTTTATTGGGCAAATACATTCTTCTTCTTCAAAGGGGCATCGGTTCGTGTTGGTAGCGACAGATTACTTTACAAAGTGGGCCAAGGCAGTGCCTCTTAAGAATATGACGCACAAAGAGGTAATTGATTTTATCTTGAAGCACATTATTCATAGATTTGGTATTCCTCAAACTCTAACTACGGATTAAGGGTCTTCTTTTATTTCTAAAGAGGTGAAAGATTTTGCTGAATCTTATGGTATGTAGTTGTCAAATTCTTCTCCTTACTACGCTCAGGCTAATGGTCAAGCCGAGTTGAGTAATAAGGTTTTGTTAAAACTAGTTAAGAAAAAGATTGAAGAACACCCTAGGAGGTGGCATGAGGTGCTTTCCGACGCGTTGTGGGCTCATAGGATATCTAGAGATGGTGCCACCAAGGTGACTCCTTTTGAACTAGTTTATGGGTAAGAAGCCATTTTACTAGTTGAGGTAAATCTTTGTTCTCTAAGATTAGTCAAGCAAGATGATTTATCGGTTGATGATTACAAAACATTGATGATGGATAATCTTGATGAAGTAACCGATAAACGTTTGAAGGCTTTGGAAACAATTGAGAAAGATAAAAGAAAAGTAGCCAAAGCTTATTATAAGAGAGTTAAAACAAAATCATTTCAGATCGGAGACTTAGTACGGAAGACGATTTTGCCATTGGGTACTAGAAGCAAAGAATTCGGTAAATGATCACCTAGTTGGGAAGGTCCTTACCGGATAGTTGGAATCATTCATGGGAATATGTATTTTGTTGAGACATTGCAAGGAGAACGATTTCAATGAGCAATTAACGGGAAATATCTCAAGAAGTACTTCCCAAGTGTTTGGCAAAACGCTTAGGAAGTTTATATAGTTGATAATGGTTTATCGTCCTAATACCCGTGTTTTCATGCTTTTTGGCTCAAGTTTGCCAAAAAGGCAGGGGGCATGTGTTAATACCTGGATTTGGCACTACAGGAGAAGATATAGTGATTGGAGGCCAAATTTGGAAGAATCTCGAGCCTTCCTCAGGAGGCCGATCAGACCGTCCTTAGGGAGCCGGTCAGACCGGCGGTGTGCCTGCGGTCAGACCGGTATAGGCCCGATGGTCAGACCGGCAGTCAGAGTCCGATTGGGATTTTAGTAGTTTTCGTGTTTCTTTTGGTATACACGGGGTTTAATGAGTCCTACTTTGTCTCTAACCTGAATAGGACGTGTAGAAGACTCAGGGAACATAAGTCCAGTCCCTTTATAAGGGTTAAGGCCGGTTCAATTGGATCTCTCGATCAACCAACACAAAAACATCCAATTAGCCAATTGAATCGTCCGTTCAGCTTTCAATCTACTTTTTGCCTAGTTTTAGCTTAGTTTGTCCATCTTTGTCGATTTGCGCTGTAAATCATCCATCTTCGCTATGAGATTGTGAGTTATCCCTTTGTAGGTTTGTCCCATAAACCTTCCGTTCTGCCCACGAAACGGGTGATCAGCCAAATCTATCAGAATCGGCTCCGCTAGCCGGTTTTGATTTCAAAACCCACCTTGATTTAGGTTGAGGTGGTTGGCAACTCCCTACACTGCAAAGTTTTAGGTGATTCTCGTCGTTTGACCACAAATAAGTGTCAACAGAGTACTCTTGAAACTAGGATATACATTCCTTCCACTAGTTATCTCCGGTCCTGAACATCCAGGAAAGAAGTTGAGTATTCTTATTGATGAGGACATCACCGGCATAGATATGACCATGTTAACCACTTCTAAACCAAAGGTGCAACCACTGTATATGGGGCTTATCATTGATGCATTTGATGAATTGGTGCTGCACCATAAAGTGTGTTTATTTTTATTTTCAGAATTACTTACATGGATCAAGGGAAGGTTTGATTGCATATGGAAAGCATGGAAGGTTAATGAAGTTGATTGGGGACCAAATCTAAGTATTCCTAAAGTCCTCCACCAGGCCACCACGTCACTTTTGGCCCAAGGAAAGAAGGAGTCCAAATTCAACACGTTTTGGAAGTTGGATTCGGACTGCAGGACAGTACCAACTTGCCACGGCTGCCACGACTTCATATGGACTCCGATTGGGACAGTACCCTGTGGTCGTTGTAGTCGGGCAGCACAACGTCGGATCCTCCAAATCGAGTTATCCCCACTCACCAAAAGATCGGGACCCATCCAGCATCTATCACTTATGCAACCGTTAGTTGACGATCTTCTCAGGTTGTGGGAGGGAGTTGAAACATGGGATGCTTCACACAAGGAAAGATTTACCATGAGGGCAACCTTTTTGTGGTATGTCCATGATTGTCCTACTTATGGTAATTTTGCTGCATAGAGCACCTATGGTATCTTCAGATGTCCAATATGTCTATTGTAATACCCAAGCATTTCGCCTTTGTAATGGTGGCAAAGCATGTTGGTTTGATTGCCATAGGCATTTTGTATGTAACGACCCGCTTTCCTTTTCCCTGTTGTAACTGGTTTTCTGGATCTTAATCTTTTCCTATCCTGTCAGCTGTGCCTCCGTTTTCCCTCTCCCCGGCCAGCCGACTACCTTCTCTCTTGTGCCGAGTAGAGTTGCTACTCAGTCCTTGTATCCTGCCCTTATCCTTGTCTTACTCGGACCTCTTTGCTGCCGAGTGAGCACGGTGATGTGGCCGACTACCTTGTTGAGACCTGTTGCTTCTTTGTCCCCCGAGTTGCACCCACCCGTTGGACGCCGACTACCGAAGTAGTGAAGAATCAATCTTCACCTAACGCAGTATCGCTTGGACCAGTGGTCAGTCCGAAGCCCGGTCAGTGAGATTTCTCCAACCTGTCCTAGCCTTGACCTTAATGTCTCATCGCAGCTACAGTGCCTGCCAACTCCTCTGACCAGTTGGACTCCAAAGTCACTTCCTGTCATATCCCTGTCAGTTCATCTTGACTTCCTTGCTCCACCCGTTGCCCAGCTCCACCGTGCCCAACCTTGCACGTCGGCTAAATATATGGCCAACCGTGCCCCCTTCTTCCTTTGTTTTGCAAACCGGCCAGCTCCAGCTCTGCTAAGTTTTCATCCTCTCAAGCTTTGGAGCTCTGTCGCCTGGTTCGCAAGCCTGGTTCAGCCGACTGCCCTTTTCTGCAGCCGACTACTTCTTGATCCTTTTTCTTGGTGTTTTACTTCTCCTGCTTATCAGTGTTTCTTTCTGCTTGTTCAGAACCTGAACCGGTGACGATCCCGAAGCCACCTTCGCCGAAGAAGACCCCTCCTTGGAACAAGGCAAGCCTCTTTGATCATATTGTTCCCATATATGCAAAACTATGTTGTTTGGAAATATATGCATGCTTAGTTACACCTTTTAAACTGTTGGCCTCGTTATGCAAGCGCAACCGATGGACCCGCCCAGTAGTAGCACTTATTTGGTAGGATGTTGTTATATTTCCCCCTTGAAGAGCCCCACAAATGGCACGCTAGCATCCTATCTGAGGATACGATGGAGTAAAATGGCTTAGCTCTGCAACGTTGTTTCGTTGGGAAAAATGATGGGTTTTACTAAACAGTTTGGAAAACCCGATACCTTGTGTATCGGCGCGTTTTGTGAAATAAAGGAAAGATTTGTGAAAATCTTGATGTACAGAGACAGTGCCTGTGTGGCTTGGCTATGTATTATCATAAGGATCGATTCCCATGGCGTAGATTTGTTTGTCAGTGATTTGTGAAAAGTGTTTGATGGAAAGGGAACCGTGACCTGAGTTTGCCGAGTAAGCAAACGGAAGGCCTGTGTGGCCAGAAACGGATCTGTGTGGTCCGGGTGTTAAGCACCATAAACAAGTGTATGAAAAGTAAACAGGATGAAGATCATGCTCCCGGTTGTAGCCAGGGCAGCAAAGTTTAAAGCCCCGGGTTGTAGCCAGGGCGGCAATTCAGTCTCGGGTTGTAGCCAGAAGACGGTGATGAGCACGCTCCGGTTGTAGCCAGGGCAGCAGTATTCTAGCTAGCTGGTTGTAGCCAGCCTAGCGGGCATTTAGTGCCATGATCATGCTCCCGGGTTGTAGCCAGGGCAGCGATGATGAGCCCCCGGGTTGTAGCCAGGGCGGCCGACTAGCTAGCTGGTTGTAGCCAGCTAGCGGGCATTTAGTGCCATGATCATGCTCCGGGTTGTAGCCAGGGCAGCGATGATGAGCCCCCGGGTTGTAGCCAGGGCGGCCGACTAGCTAGCTGGTTGTAGCCAGTGTACGGGCATCAAGTGCCACAGCTGAGATTTGGTTGTAGCCGAGTCTCAGGGTCAACGAGTGGTTGTAGCTACTCGGGAGATAAAGGACCAACAAATGCAAAGTAAAGATAATAAGAACATGTATGATTATGCTTGATTCTTTAAGTGGTGAGTTGTTGAAAAGCAACTTGCGGATTGGATGGAGGCGTGAGCCTCTGTCCGCCAAACTAAAATTTGGAACTCACTAGTGTTTGCAAAGAAAAGAGTTTAATAAGGCAGTCTTTCGCAAAATGAAACCCTTAGCTCTTCTTGTCTAACCAACATGACATCATTCCGCTTGCTGAGTACGAAAGTACTCACCTGTTCATATATATGTATAGTAGGTTTTGAGTGGAAGACGAAGATCCGACTGCTGCCGAGTTCCTCCAAGACCAGGCCGACTACGAAGACCTCTGAAGGTTCGAGCCTAGTTCCAACCGAGCCTGTGGAGTAGTTTTGTCCAGCTTCGCCCTGTTCTGCTGTTTCGCTAGTTTACCAGTTGATTATTTTGCCATCCCGGGTCTGTCCTGGATGGATCTCCTTGTACGTATATGTAAGTACTCTGTTATGTATTATTGTAACTCTGTGTTGTATCATTGTTGTGCGTACCCGACTACTGATCTGGGATCGGGTGCCTTATGCACATGGTGGCCTTCCACCTAGTCGGGAGGCGCCACAGCGGTGGTATCAAGAGCAAAAGGTTGGGCCCTAGAAGAAACCCCACCGTGTAGATGTCTTTGAGGATCTTATTTTGAAAACCTATACTATTTGCAAAAGACTAGGACTTGTCTGGGTACGTCTCTCTGCTTTGTAGAATTTGGAAATGTTCTAAACCTTGGCTATTTCCCTACCTTGGTTCCTGCGCAAGCTCTGTAGGTTCCAGTGCCCATCGTCATCTTTTTGTTGGGGACTGGGTTCCCGAGTATAACTTCCTGTTCTGCTGCTCGAAATCCATCTTGCTAATCTTGTTGCTCCTTCGTCTGTTCCATCGGTTTGGTTGCCGATATCCTTGCTGAGCCCCTCTTCCCTTGGTTGCCCTTTTCTAACGACCAGATGGGCAGAAGTCAGCGCCGTGCCGTCCGTACCCCGGCCCGTTGGGTTTTGAAGACCAAGGTCCAGTCGCAACAACTGCTTACTGCCGCGGAGGAACAAGAAGTGGAGCAGACCCACGATCGGATGTCAGGACAGTGGCCGGCAGCCGGCCTTGGTACCTTCGACGCTGCAAACAGCAACCCTGGAGGATTGCCCTCAACCTCCTCAACCTCCAGCAGACCCCCAGCAGCTTATGGCCATCCAGACCCAGATCTTGCAAGGGCATTGCTTAGAAACTGCCGCAATGCAGCCTCTTCTCCATCAAGCTCGAACCAGAACCAAGTCATAAGCCCGCTCCAAGCTTTGCGACTTCATGAGGTCCGTCCAGCCGAGTTCTCGTAGACCGCTGAGCCAATGGAGCTGACGACTGGTGAAGGATATGGATAGAAAGCTGAACCTAGTGCAGTGCACACACCATGGAAAAGACCCAGTTTGCTGCACATCAACTTCGTGGTTCCGCAGCTGACTGGTGGGAAAACTACTGTGCTGCCGCATCAAGATGCCGCCAACATCGCAACCTGGCCCCGAAGTTTGCGGAAGCCTTCAGAGATGCACATTGTCCCAGAAGGAGTAATAGACATCAAGAGAGAAGAGTTCAACAACCTCAAGCAGGGACATTCCAGCATCAGCGAGTACCTGAGCAGGTTCAACCATCTAGCTCGCTATGCACCAGAGGACGTGAACACGGACAAGAAGAAGATCAGAAGGTTTCTGAAAGGGATGAATGTGGCAAGCATGAAGGTCCAGCTTCTTGCCCTATGACTTCCCTACTTTCCAGCACATGGTTAACAGAGCCTTAGTGGTTGAAGATGCGAGGAAGGAGATCGACGTTTTTCGCAAGCGCAAGGCCTCCCAGATGCAGTCTCGTAGTGGTACCGAGTTCTAGGCCCTATCTCCAGTCCTTCCGTCAGTTTGCCCCATCCCAGTTTCAAGAGCGGTGTTGCCCGTCTGTTTCTCGCCCGACTTTTCTGTTCAGCTCACGACCCTCAGTGCAATACCGGAGCAAGTCGCTACAGTCAGGCGTTGGGAGAGTATTCCGAGTGCCCAGGAAGCCGCTGCTACAACTGGCAACGAGTTGGGTCACTTCGCCCGACTGTCCCAGAAGCAGCCCTGCAGTGCTGGGACGCCCTAAACGCCAAGCAGTTCAAGAGCCCTGTGGGTCTTCGAGGACGCGATACACTAATAATGGATTGCCTCCGTGCCTCGCCTTTGGGACGTGACGAGTCAATATAGTCCGGGAGACAGCCGAGAAGCTTCAGTGTGGTAATGGGTGTTTCTTGTCAACTCCGTACTGCAGTTGTTTTCATAGATTGTTTGGATGGCATCCGATTCCTTATTTCTCAATCTTTTGGTGATAAGTATGCGTTGGGATGTTGGGTCTTATATACCTTGTATACACTCCGGTGGCAATGGAGTAATTAGGTCAGGACCAATTCTTGCCTGGAGTTACCTGGTAATTAAAGGGTTAGGTCTCAGGCCACTTGTCCTGGAATATATCAGGGGCTTTGATTTGATTCTTGGCATGGACTGTTAGTTAAGCAAGGAGGCCGAGAATGATGGGTGCACTAGCACACATAACGCATGCCTTTTGACAGAGAAGTGAAGTTTGCCTCCTTGGAGACCTAAGAAACGACTCCTGAGCCATGCAATAGTCCTTGGAGGAGTGCGGTGATCAATGATAGGCCTGATGTTTCGACAGTTTCCCGGAATGGCCATGATAGGAGAGATTGATTCTTAGAGTTGCTACCGCGGCACGCACCAATAATGCCAAAGCCTATATGAGATGGGGATAAGAGTAGCCGAGTGGAAAGAGAGATAAAGAACTTGAGAGCCTAGGTTTTTGTGCGACACTAGCACATACTTGGGGAGCTCAGTGGGCGTGTGAGACGATAAGACCAAGAGGTGTGGGCGTTGATTATCGGCGCACTTGGAATGGAGTAACCAGTCAAGAATAAGTGATCCTGCTACCAAGGATAGTGGTGCTGTTCGGATCAGCTTGGCAGGGAGGCTAAGTTTCTTCTAAGGTTGACTTGAGATCAGGATCCAGCCAAGTTGAAGATCAGATTTTCTGAAGATATACAAACAGCTTTCCTACCGATATGGATCTATATGCAGTATACGGGTGTCTTTGGACTCATATGCCAGCTTTCTGTCATGAGTCTTATGAATAAGGTATTCATGGAATATCTCGACAAGTCTTGTCGGTGCTATTTATGGATGACCTATCTTCTCCAAGGACGGCAGACTGTTGGACTTTGATGAATGGTCAGAGAAGTTGAGAGAGCAGTGTTTGCCAAGTACTCCGAGAGTGTGAGTTTTGGCTAGACCGAGGTTGCTTTTCTGGGCAGTGTGGTCATGCCAAGGAGTAGAATGGACCGGGGAAGTGAGGAGACGTGCTTTTTGGAAATCCGATTACGGTACGGAAGGAGAAGTTTGCTAGGTTTTGGCTGGTTATTATGAGATTCATTGAAGGATTGTGTTAGGATTGCGAACATGACAGAATATGCTAAAAAAGGAAAAGAGTTTGAAGGGAGTGACGCGTGTGAGAAAGTTGTCATGGAGTTAGGAAAGAGCTGACGCCCACCTGTGTTGATCCTTCGGATATCAGGAAAGACTTGAGTAAACTGTGATGCATGCGATAGGCTAAGGCTGTGTGCTTGATCAGGAAGGAAGAGTGGTGGTATGCCTCAAGACAGTTAAACCCATGAAGCTGACTACCGCTGACATAGATTGTCAGAGTCGTGATGCCTTGAGATTGGCGACAGTACCTGTTGGGAACGGTGTGAAGTATACACCGTCATAAGAGTCCTTGAAGTCTCTTCACCAGACGGAGCTTAATCTCAGACAAAGAAGATGGTTGAGTTGATTAGGATACAGCTTGGGAATATTACACGCTGCAGGAAATGTTGTTGCCATGCCTCATCGGAAGTCCATTGTATGCATCTTGACCGCCTTCAACGCGAGTAAGTCGAGAGCTGGAAAAGCTAAGATATATGGTCAAGCAGGAGCTGGCGGCTTTGCTATTTAGCCTACCTTGGAGGACGGCGGATAGAGAAGCAAAAAGTAGATGAGAGATGTAGCTTAAGAAAGCTGACCAGGAAGCCCCGGGAGTTCTCCGCATCGACAGCAAAGGAAATCTGTTTGGTTTGGGAACGCATTTGAGTGACGAACAGAAAGGAAATCCAAGACTTGATCTTGATGAGTACCCATGATCCGCTTATTCAATGCCACTCAGAGTACCAGATGTTCAAGGATATTTAGGACCATTATGGTGGCTGGAATGAAGCGAGATATTGGCGAATGTCGTGGAGTTTGAATTTGCCAAAGGGTTTAAGCAGCATCAGCAGCCACAGGATTGTTAGCCGTAAGGACCGAGTGGAATGGTAAAGAGAATAGGAGTGGATTTCATCGTTGGATTACCGAAGGACCCGACAGGAACATGATTCACTGGGTATCGTGGATCGCTGAACCAAGGTCGCCACTTTATCCCGTCAAGACAAGCTACCACGCAAGAAGCTAGCTCGAGGCTGTATCTGGACCAGGTTATTGCCAAGATGGAGTGCAAGAGATAGTGGTTGACCGGAGCTCAGTTACTCCACTTTTGGAAAAGTTGCATGAGACAATGGGCATAACTGAATTTACAGTCGCCGCATTCAACCAGACGGATGGGCAAACCGAGAGAGTCAACCAGATCGTGGAAGATATGCTAGAGCATGTGCTTGAGTTTTGAAGGACTGGGATCTTGTCTGCCTTATGCGGTTCTCCTACATACACTATCAAGCCATGTATCAGATGGCCCAATGAACTCTATATGGACAGTGCAGAACCCCCTCTGTGGACAGACGTAGGAAAAAGATGGTTTTTGACAGATTTTTGAAGGCAGAAGAGCGAGGTTAGAGGTTATCGAGAGCGTTGAAGACAGCCAAAGCCCGGCAGAAAACTATGCAGATATCGAGACGAGAGCTCGATATAGATTAGAGACATGTGTATCTCCGAGTATCACCCTCGAGGAACAAAGGATTTGGAAGGGGGAATACTAGCCTCGCTATATGACTTTACCGCATCGTCGACAGACGGGAGGTAGTGGCGTATCAACTGAGGTTACCGAAGAAAATCTCTGACGTCCATGAGTGTTCATGTGTCAGTTGAAGAAATGTCTTCATCCAGGGGAGTCAAGTTCCGTTGGAAAGATCAACGTACAACGCACTTACATACAAGGAAGCCTTATCGGATTTTGGAGACAAGGGACAGACATACAAGACGAAGGAATAATTCTGCAAGGTGCATGGAGTACATTCTGAAAAGCTATATGGGTAAACGAGAGATGCCTTCAGCTGAGTAGCCCGGAGCTCTTTGCGTCGTAGGGCCGAATCTCGGGACGAGATTCTGATTAAAGTGGGGGAGGTTTGTACGACGGCTTTCCTTTTCTGTTGAATGGTTTTCTGGATTTATCTTTTCCTTCTGGTCAGCTGTTGCTCCGTTTCTCTCCGACAGCGACTAACTTCTCTCTTGTGCCGAGTAGAGTTGCTACTCATCTTGTATCCTGCCTTATTGTGTCTCCGGACTCTTTGCTGCCGATGAGCGGTGATGTGGCCGACTACTTGTGAGACACTGTTGCTTGCTTTGTCCCGCCGAGTTGGCACCCCGTTGGTAACGCGCTACGAAGTAGTGAAGATCAATCTTCACCTAACCGAGAATCGTTGGACAGTGGGTCAGTCCGACGGTCAGTGAGATTTCTCCAACCTGTCTGACTTGAGCCTTAATGTCTCGAATGACTACAGTGCCTGCCAATCCTCTGACAGCGTTGGACTCCAAAGGCCTTCCTGTCATATCCGTGTCAGGTCATCTTGACTGCTTGCTCCACGCGGTTGCCAAGCTTCCACCGTGCCACTTGCCGTCGGCTAAATATGGCACAACCGGTGCCGCCTCTTCCTTTGTTTTGACAAACGGCCGCTACTTGGCTAAGGTTTTCATCTCTCAAGCTTTGGAGCCTGTCGCCTGGTTCGCAGCCTGGTTCACGACTGCCTTTTCTGCAGGCGACTACTTCTTATCCTTTCTTGTGCTTTTACGTTCCCTGCTTATCAGTGTTCGTTCTGGCTTGTCAGAACCTGACCGGTGGACGATGCGCGCCGAAGCCACCTTCGCCGAAGAGACCCTCCTTGGAGACAAGGAGCCTGCTTTTTGACTCGATATTGTTTCCATAATGCGAGACTATGTTGTTTGGAAATTTGCATGCTTAGTTACACTTTAATAACTGTTGGGCCGTTTATGCAAGGCAAACGATTGGACGCGCCCAGTAGTGCTTATTTGGTAGGATGTGTTAATTCCCCCTTGAAGGCCCCACAAATGGCACGCTAGACCTATTGAGGATACGATGCGAGTAAATGGCTTAGCTTGCAACGTTGTTTGTCGTTGGGAAAAATGATGGGTTTTTACTAAAAGTTTGGAAAACCGCGATGACCTTGTGTATGGCGGTTTTTTGTGCATAAAGGAAAGATTTGTGGAAAATCTTGATGTACAAGAAACAGTGGCGTGTGTGGCTGGGCTATGTATATATTAAGATCGAGTTCCCATGCGTAGATTGTGTTGTCAGATGATTAGGTGAAAGTGTTTGATTGGAAGGAACGACCTGAGTTTGCCGTTTTTAGTATAGGCAACGGAAGGCTGTGTGGATAAACGGTTCTGTGTGGGTCCGGGGTGTTAAGCACATGAAACAAGTTATGAAGTAAACAGGATGAAGATCATGCTCCCGGGTTGAGCCAGGGGCAGCGAAAGTTTAAGCCCCGGGTTGTAGGGGGGCAATTCAGTCTTCGGGGTTGTGCCAGAAGACGGTGATGAGCAGCTCGGGTGTAGCAGGGCAGCAGTGTTTAGCTAGCTGGTTGGTAGAGGACTGGAGCGGGACATTAGATGATATGGCTCCGGGTTGTAGCAGGGCGCGATGATAACCCCGGTGTGCAGGGGGCCGACTAGCTAGGCTGGGTTGTAGCTGCAGCTAGCGGGGATTTAGTACCATAGAGTTCATGCTCGGGTATGTAGCAGGGTTCAGCGATGATTAGGCGGTTGTAGCAGGGCGGGCGAAGCCAGCTGGGTTTGTAGCAGTGTAGCGGGCGCAGTGCCACAGCTGAGATTTGGTTGTAGCCGAGTTCAAGGAAGAGTGGTTGTAGCTATCGGGAGATTAAGGCCAACAATGGCAGTAAAAGATATAAGAAATGATAGATTTAATGCTTGATTCGCTGTTAAGGGTGGTGAGTTGTTGAAAAGCACTTGCGGATGGATGGAGGTGGTGAGCCTCTGTCGCCACAAGATTGTGGAATCACTGTGTTTGCAAAGAGAGTTTAATAAGGCAGTCTCTTCGCAATGAGACCTTATGCTGCTTCTTGTCTAACCAAATAG